>JAVGWX010000006.1:115724317-116044317 GCA_036924085.1 Ariolimax columbianus | reverse complement strand
GCTTGCTAAATGTTGGTTTTCTGAATATTCATGTAATAAATATGCTACCCGCTGCGTGCTATGGTATTTGCTGTGTGTGGTCGTGAATTATGTGGATGCATTATAGATAGCTATGCCAATGAGGAAACGCCTTACGCTGTCACATGTAGACATGACAAAGTCTGTAGACATGACATCACACAAGCTGTAGACATGGCAACATCTGTAGACATGACATGACACAAGCTGTAGACATGACACAAGATGTAGACATGAGATAATCTGCAGGCATGACCCAATCTGTAGACATGAGACAATCTGTATACATGACGCAATATGTAGACATACATGACACAATATATAGACATACATGGCACAACCAGCAGACATGACACAATCAGTAGACATGACACAATCAATCTGTACACATGACACAATCTGTAGACAGACATGACACCATTTATAGACAGACATGACACAATCTAAAGACATGACACAATCTGTAGACATGAGAAAATATGCAGACATAAACCATCTTTAGATATGACACCATGTGTAGACAATACACAATATGTAGACAGACATGACACAATATGTAGACAAAGATGATACAATATGTAATTATGACAATATCTGTAGACAAACATGACACAATTTGTAGACAAAGATGATACTATATGCAATTATGACACAATCTGTAGACAGACATGACACAATATGTAGACATGCATGACACAATCTGTAAACAAAGATGACACAATCTGTAGTCCGATATAACCCAATCTGAAAACAGACATGAGCCAATCTGTAGACCTGACCCAATCTGTAGACATGACACAATCTGTAGACATGACACAATCTGTAGACATGATAAACGTAACATGCGTTTACCAAGACTGGAGAGTTCTCTCAAGCGGTATTCCCGAATGGCAATGCTGAGAAATGCTGCACTATACCCCAATCTATGGACCATCTGTCATCATTATCCTATATACTGCAGCCATTTATCTACACAGTGACTCACAGTCAAACATTTCTTATCCAACCACAACAGTGATATTGTATGTGCCATAAGTAGTGGACAGACTAAGTTGGCAGCTCAGCCCATTAGTAAACAGCTTTCGTTGTATAGAGCACCACAGTGCACTTTGTTGATTATGTCCGCATGTATGTTCGGATAATGACAGTATATGAACTAACATATCATCAAGTAGTTGTGGAGTCACAAAAATGTTGTGTTGGTGAAATCATTGTTTTTTTTCTACAAAGAGCCAATTGTGTTGTATGTAAGTGAAACATAGGGAATGAATAGGTAAGCAGAAAGACAAATAAGTGTTGTTGTTGTGTGCAAAACTGTTAATAGTTCCACATGCAGCGGATAGACTGACTGCTAATGATGGGGACTTAAAAAAAGATTCAAGCTCTTTTAGTACGGAACGTTACAAGTCGATAAAACACATATAGGTGATGACTCAGTGATCGCACAAGGACAAAAAAACATATAGGTGATGACTCAGTGATCGAACAAGGACGAAAAAACATATAGGTGATGAGTCAGTGACCGCAAACGGACAAAAACACATATAGGTGATGACTCAGTGACCGCATTATAGTTAATGGCACAGTTGCCACACCAAAACAAAAACATATATTTAATGGCTTAATTACACACAAAACAAAAGCACTTATTTAATGGCACAATTACCACACCAAAACAAAAACACATATTTAATGGCACAATTACCACACCAAAACAAAAACACATATTTAATGGCACAATTACCACACCAAAACAAAAACACATATTTAATGGCACAATTACCACACCAAAACAAAAACACATATTTAATGGCACAATTACCACACCAAAACAAAAACACTTATAGATAAAGGCTCATTGACCACATCAGGACAAGAACACAATACATGTTGCGGTCACAAAGCCATCGTCAAGAATATTACACGATCGAACACAACTAATAAATTATAAGAGTGCACATCATGTCACCTGGCACATCCAGTGAAGTTTAAAAAAAAAAAAAGTAAAGTATCCCATAGCATTACTGCCATAGGGGTGTGAGGTGTTAGCGATCTCACATTTCAAAGGCTCGGCTATATGAGGGCGGTAGCCATATCCTCTCCCTCGCCGCTTTTACTTCCCGGACTGAACCGGTACCCATTTAAGGCTGGGTCGACCCGGGAGCCATTGCGGTCTGAAAAAAACATTACCGCCTCAACTGGGAAATGAACCCAGGACCACTCAGATGAGAAGCCAGCGCGCTAACCACTGCACTATGCGGCTCCAGTGAAGGCGGCGAACTTACACCACGCGTTTCAGATCACGTCCTTCTGTGCGTTATGATTTGTTAGTTCTTAACCTTAAACTTAATCTTTAGTTAACTTTTTTATACTAGTCTAGAAGGCTCATCAGAATCTGTATACAACCAGTTATATTTGCATTACCCTGCTCTCAAAGCTATGTGCATCCAATCTATGCTTAAATACATTAACTGTCCCTGCCTCCACTACCTCCTGGGGCAATGCATTCCAAGCATTCACCACTCTCTGACTGAAAAAAACATTTCCTAATATCCAATCTGGACCTTTCTTTAGTTAATTTGTATCTGTGCCCTCTTGTTCTCGTTGGTGGTAGTATTTTAAACAAACAAACTTGTTATATTCTAATTTAATCTTTCCTGTGATTATGTTATAAACCTGTATTAAGTCACCTCGAATTCTTCTCTTTTCTAGATACTGCAAGCCGGTTTTCTGAGCCTTTCTTCATAACTATAACTCTTGGCTCCCACTATCAGTTTTATCGCAATAGCTTGTATCCTTTCCAGCATGTTTATATCTCATCTACGATAAGGACTCCACACCTGTCCATAGCACTCCAATCTAGGTCTAACCAATGCTTTGTATTGTTTGACAATCAATTCCTTACTCCTGTATTTAATATTTCTTTGTATCATACCTAATATTGCATTTACCGTATTTACTGCTACCTGAACTTGCCCACTCACCTTACCTGTATGCTCTATATAACCTCTAGGTCCATCATTCCATATCTATCATACTAAAATTGTTCTCGCCCAATCTGTAATTATGTTCCATATTGGATCTACCCATGTGGATGACTATCATCATGTAGCATGTCCTTTATAGGACGTCGCTCCCATCACAATCTGTATGAAAGAAACTCGTTCTCTTGATACAACTCCAGCCTCTGCCTCAGTCATACCCATGCATTCCTAGATATATTGGTGTCATCGTCTTCTTGGTCTACCCCTTCCTCTTTTGCCTGGCACCATACCTTCCATCACTGTTCTCTAAAGACCGTTGTGTCTCTTGATGTGACCAAAGTATTTACATTTTTTGGCCAAAATGGAATTGATAAACCAGTTCTCCTCTATGCTTAACTCTTGCCGAATGTCTACATTTGTCTTTTTCTCTGTCCAGGGTATTTTGAGGATCTTTCTGTAACATTTTGACTCAAAGAATTCGATTCTTTTTCTAGAAGTTTCGGTAATCGTCCATGATTCGCTGCCATACGCTGCCACATGACAAACACATGCTCTCAACACGTTTACCTGTACCATTTTGTTGGTGCTCTGCCATAATTTCTTCAGGCTGTTCAGTCTCTGCATTGCCATAGCTAGTCTTCTTCTGATTTCTTTCGAGCAGTCACCATTTTTGTCAATTCTGGAGCCCAGATATTCAAAATGTGTGACCTGATCTATTTCCTCACCACCCACTGTAAATTTATGCTGACATTGTGTTTTGTCGGTGGTCATTATCTTTGTTTTATTTATGTTTATGAACAGGTTTTTATCTTTACTGTGTCCATTTACGGCTGAAAGTAACTGCTCAAGCCCTTCCGCACTTCTTGATAGTATCACTGTGTCATCTGCGTATCGTAACTCTGGAATCGCGTACCCCCCAATCGTAAATGGGTCGAAACTTTCAATGTTCGCATCTTCTCGAATATTTCTCATTATACATTTTGAATAAATGGTGTATAGATAAGGTGAGAGTATACATCCCTGTCGGACTCCCTTTTGTACTGCAAACGAATCTGATGTTTGCCCAGATACTCGGACAACGGCTTGTTGATCTTGGTATAATGTTTTAATGAGATGGACTATATGCACAGGAAACCCAATGTCCTTCATGATTTTCCACGGATTTTGATGTTTTACCGTGTCGAAAGCCTTGGTGTAATCAACGAAACATGTGTACAGGTCTACATTGAACTCTACATTTTTCATAGATATTCCTCATTTTGAATATGTGGTCCATCGTCCCTCTGTTTTCCTAAAACCTGCCTGGACTACGTGAATTTCAGACTCAAACCTTTTCTCTATCCTTCTTAAAAGGATTCGCAAGAGTATCTTGCTAGCGTGGCTGATCAGCGCGATAGTTTGGTAGTTCGTGCACAGCTTCAGGTTGCCTTTTTGGGGGAGGGGAATATAAATTGATTTCTTCCATGCTTCTGGCCACTCTGCCCTGTGCCATATATGTTTACACAGCTTGTGATAGACTCGAGCACATGCCTCCCATCCTTCTTGTATTAGCCCTGCTTGGATATCATCACATTCTGGGGACTTTCCCTTTTTCAGGCTTTTGATTGCAGAGCGTACTTCCTCCAATGTTGGTTCAGGTTCTTTCTCATCCTCTGGTAGGATTGTAACTGAGCGCTTTGTGCTATCTCCATACTTGGTTCTGCAGTAATCTCTCCATCTGTTCAGTATGTCTTTGGTTTCCGTTAATGTGTTATTCTCTTTGTCATTGATGACATGTGGAACCGGAGGGAACTCCCTTGTCAGTGTTCTTGTCACATTAAAGGCATTTCTCTCCCGGCCTTGTTGCTGTAGGTTTTATATATCTTTTCCTCAAGCAAACAGCAAGAGAAAGCTGGAAAAATAAAACGGAAAGTCTAAACCTGGACAACGACGGGAACAAGCTATGGAAGCTAGTCAGAGCCATGAACGACGAAACCCCATCAAATGAACAAATTACTATCAAGCAGGGCGAGAACTTGATCACAGGTAAGAAAGCCGCAAACGTCTTTGTCGATCACTATGCCAGAGCAAACCACATCGAGGTCCCTGCAGATAAGCATACAGACATTAGCGAAGAGCTAAAGGGACACGAAAACATGAATACGGCACCTGAAGAGCACATGATGGCCAAACTAACAATGCGCGAAATGGAAGAGGCTATGAGAACACTAAAGAAAAGGAAATCTCCCGGAAAAGACGGGATAACAAACGAAATGCTGATGGGGCTGGGCCAAACAGCGAAGAAGAAACTGCTATCGGTCCTGAACCAAAGCTGGAAAAGGGGAATTGTACCACAGGCATGGAAAGACGCAATACTGGTACCAGTACCAAAAACAGGAAAGGACAAAACAGATCCAAATGTATACAGGCCCATAAGCCTACTGAGCTGTGTCGGCAAGCTGATTGAACGGATGATAAACACCAGACTGATGTGGCATCTGGAAGAAAAACGAATACTAATTCCACAGCAAGCCGGCTTTAGACAGCACAGATCCACTGAGGACCAGGTCATCCTCATAGCCCAGGAGATAGAAGATGCTTACCAGGCACAGAAACACACAGTAGCTGTTTGGGTGGATCTGGAAAAGGCATTTGACAAAGTCTGGAAAGATGGACTTAGAGTCAAGCTAAGAAGAAGTGATGTTTGTGGGAAGATGTACAAGTGGATCAACCACTACCTCAAACAAAGAACGGCCAGAGTCCAAGTACAAGGGCAGATGAGCAAAAAGGTGACACTCGAGCAGGGAGTACCCCAAGGGGCAGTACTGTCACCCACACTCTTCCTGGTATATATAAACGATATTATAGAGAATATACCAAGAAGAGTCCATAGCTCAATGTTTGCAGACGATCTGGCTATGTGGACCTCTGAAAAAAATCTCACCATAGCAAGAAATCGGATGCAGACGGCCCTAACATCGCCGGAAGAGTGGGCGAACTCATGGCTGGTCAAAATAAACGAGGAGAAAACCACATGCACAATATTCTCGCTTTCATTAAAACCCCAAAATACCAAATTAAGTCTAAATGGCAAATTCCTGCAGCCAAACGACAACCCAACCTATCTGGGAGTCACATTTGACCGGCGCATGAAAAGGAAAAGTCAGATTGAGAGAAACCGAATGAAAGCCAGAGAAAGAATGGCAATTATGAGGAAACTTGCTGGCACAAGCTGGGGAGCAGACGAAAGCATACTAAAGGAACTGTACACTGGAAGAGTGAGACCAGTTCTCGAGTATGGCATTGCGGCATGGACAACAGCAGCGAAGGCGAACTTCGATAAAGTTAACAAACTTCAAAACCAAGCCATGAGAATTATAACAGGTGGCATGAAGTCAACGCCAATTGTAGAACTTGAAAAGATTACAAAACTGCAATCCATGACCGATAGAAGAGACTGCAGAGCCCAGCTGCAGTCAGAGAAACTCCGAAGACTGACCGACCATCCAATGCACCAGAGACTAAACAATTTGGGAAATGGGAAACTAAAGCGGAGAAACTTTGCAGAAATAGCCAAAGCAAAGATGCACGAAGATCCCATAAACGCACTAACAACACCAAAACCCATCACTACTGTACGAAAACCTACTTGGAGGTAGGATATATTTCCAGAGGTGGTAGAAAATATACCAGGTATTGCAAAAAAAAACTGCCAGACTGAAAAAGAAAGGAGAGATACTACCCTAAGCTTCATAACGAAAATCTACCCAAGCATGGACTGGACCCATGCATACACCGACGGTTCTGTAACAAACACAACACAGAACGGAGGGGCAGGAGCATTCCTGAACCTACCAAATGGCAGAAAAATAACACTGTCATTCGCTACTGGTAAGTACACAAGCAATTTCAGAGCGGAGGCAGAGGCACTGAGGGTGGCAGTGGAAGAAATGGTGACACACAGTGAAAATGAGAGCCATATAGTCCTGCTGACAGATGCTCTCGCCGTAGTCACAGCGCTAAAAAGCCAGAAAAACACTGAGCTTAATGACTTAAGAGCAGCACTCTGCAAACTGTGTCAGCAGTCCGCACCAAAAAGGTTAGTGGTACAGTGGGTACCATCACACTGCAACATTCAAGGCAACGAGGAGGCAGACAGACTGGCAAAAGAAGGTGCAAGACTACCACAAACAGATACCAGTATGACGTACAAAGAGTCAACACGGCTTATCAAAGCCAGATACATGACCAAATGGGAAACCGAACATACTGGTTACACCAAAAACGATGCCTATTACCAGTTGAACCGAAGAGAGCAGGTCGTTGTCTTCAGACTTCGCACTGGCCACAATAGACTGAGGTACCACCTATTCAACAAATTGAAGATAGGGTGTACCGACCAATGCCCGTGCGGTACTGGTAAAATGACCGCTGAACATCTGATGCAGAACTGCCCGACATACGAGGATCAGAGAGAGCAGATGTGGCCATTACCAGTGGAACTGCAAGACAAGCTCTATGGCAGTGTCGACAGCCTCAGGATGACCGCCGCTTTTTTCGAAAAAATAATGGTTACTGTCTGACTGCGTACGCAGAAGAAGAAGAAGATATATCTTTTCAAGTGTCCACTATGTATCTTCTTTTATCTTTTCTTATTTCTCTTCTAACATTTCTTGCACAGTTTTTATATGCTGTGTTGGTCCCCTGACTTCCCATTTGTTTTAATTGTTTCCTTTATTAAATGAGTTTCTGTTTCCTCTGATATATAGCTCTGTTTCTTGTGCGACATCCTGGGAATCATTTCGTTCGCTGTCGAGATTAAAATATTCATTGCGTGTGATGTCAACCTCTCTCATGTCATCTCTTCGTGTACTGCGAGCAACGCCTCAAATTTGTTTTCTACTTTGATGTTGTATTCAGTCGGTATTGCTGTTACATCGAAACGTATTATCTGGCAACCGGTGTTAATCATTCGAAGTCTTGTTTGGAAACTGCAAAACTCGTGGTCCGTGTCGCAGTCCGCTCCTGGCAGCGTTTTTGTTGCCAGCACATTTGATCTCCATCTTTGTTGTACCACGATGTAATATATTTGATTTCTGTTGTTGCCATCAGGGGAGGTCCACGAATATAGTCTTCATGGATGTTGTTTAAATAAGGTGTTGGCAATATTTTCAAGGCAGAATTCAACCAGTTTTTTCTCCTCGCTCACCTCTATGTCCCAAACCAAAAGGTCCTCGAACACTTCTCTCTTCGTAGGCTGTTTCCTCTCCAACTTTCGCATTGAAATCTCCAATGATGATCACGATGGCGTCGACAGGTAGACTCTAGGAGCCATACATAAGCTAGACAGAAGTGGGGGAACCAAATAGGACCCTGGCCATCACGGATTGGGCTGCCTCTCACCGAAAGGTACTATCCCTTACACACTTCTGCCCTACCCTCTGTAGGATGACTGTACATTTATCTATATTAAACTCTATTTGCCATCTCACAGACCAGTCTCGAATGTTATTTAATTCTGACTTCAGTGTGTCAACTTCTGCTATGGGTGAGACAAACCAACAGTTTTGTGTCATCTGCACATTTTTAAGTCATGGATACCATATCGTTGTCCAAATCGTTTATATATATATATATATATATATATATATATATATATATATATATATATATATATATATATATATAAATAACAATGTTAGGTCCAAAACCGAGCCCTGTGGCACTCCACTTTTTACTTCACTCCACTCAGAGTACCCCTTATTTATGCCCACTCTCTGCCTTCTTCCCGCTAACCGACTTTCAATCCATTCGGCAACTTCCCCACCTATTCCATGGGATTTTAACTTGTTAAACAATCATTGATGACGTACTCTATCAAAACATTTGCAAAATCTAGATAAATAACATCCCCTGGCCCCCCTTTATCATTTTGGTAACCTCCATGAGTTCTAATAGATTTGTTCAGCACGATCTCCTTCTAGTAAACCCATGCTGACTATTTCTGATTAGATTGAACTTGTCTAAATGCATTACATTGTTTTCTTTGATTATTGATTCTGCTCATTAAACTCCCCGGTCTATATTTTTTTTCTCTTTTTGAATAAGGGGATCACTCCTGCATCTTTAAAATCCCGTGGAACAATCCCTTTTGTAAGTGTTTGAGAACATAATATAGCCAATAGTTTTTCTAGTTGGTCTCTAACTTCAAACAGCAATTTTGGATGGATACCATCTTGACGTGGACATTTATCCACTTTTAATCCCTCTATATTTTGTAAAACCATTTCCTCTGTAATACAGAATTATTTTAATCCCACTATATCCATTTCACATTAAAAAATAGATATAGGCTCTGGAATCTTGAAGGAATCTTCTTATGTGAAGACTGTACCAAAGTATTGATTTAGTAGATTAGCTCTCTCCCTATTTTCTATTATTATTTTCCCTGTACTGTCTATGAGAGGGCCTACCTTGTCTTTTGTTCTTTGTTTATTTCTAACATAAGAGAAGAAGCTTTTACTATCAGTCGTGATCCTATTAGGAAGTTTTTTTCGAAGTGTATTTTTGCTGTCTTATTGACTTTCTGAGCTATGTTTTGCTTATCCAAATATTTTTAAAATATGTTTCTTTCAATTTACCTGCCTCTGTATATTTTTTCCATGCTTTATGTTTTAGCTCTTATAAATTTAGCTACAAATATAATTATCCACTTTTTACGCTTGGAGTTTACCTTCCTACATGGAACACATTCCTCTTTTAGCGTTTCTAGAACTGTTTTAAAACTCTCCCACTCTTGTTCAATATCTGCACCTCTGATAATATCTTTCCAGATTATGTGGTTGGCTGTCTCTTTCATCTTGTGTACATCTGTCTTAGAGTAGTCGTATGCTCACGAGTTTATGTTTACTTCTCTCCTTGCTATAAGATCCCAACTGATGATATAATGGTCACTTGAGCCAAACAGTTCCCCAACGATAACGTTTTCAATCATATTTTTATTTGTAGCAAATATTAGGTCGAGTATGTTTTTCGCTCTGGTAGCTTCCTCTACATGCTAAATTAAAATGTTGTCAGTTATGTACTTAACACAAGGAAAAGACTCTGCAAATGCTTTTACCATTTCCCATTTTATTTCACGAAAAATGGAAATCCCCCATTAATAATAATTTCCTTGCATAAGTCTTTTTTATGTTACTAATTAGCACCTCATCTTCTTCTTGTGTACTAGAAGGACATGTGTAGCATGCTCTAACAACTGTTTGTTCACTTTACACTTTTATTATTGTTGGCAGATGATATATCTTCTTATTAAGTTATATTACCTGAATACGCACATAATAATAAATCGCTACCTCCCTTAGCCTTGTCCCTAACTACCCTATCTTTCCTTAACATTGTTTATCCCTCAATTTCAAGTTCCCTATCCATGATTATGTTAACCTTATTATCTGGTTTTTCTTCTTCTACATACAGTCTCATTTCTTCTCTTTTATTTACTATGTTTCTCACATTTACATAAAAATAAATTAGTTTGTTATTTTGTGGTTTTTCCAATGCTTGCAGTTGCTTTTTCATTTTTATATTTACGTTTCCACTACTGATTTCACACTTCCCTGACTCGAACTCTCCCCTTTTACTGCCTCGTCTAAAGCGCCCTGTTTTAACTCTATCTTTAGTCTCATAATTCATAGGCCTAACTCGTTTACATTTTGAATACAATGATTAAACATATACTTTGCTACAACATGCTGCCCTATCTTATTTAGATGGAAACCTTTCCTGTCCAGCATTTTACATTTGTGTATTTTCACATCAATAAAGTCTATATCCATATCTGTACACATTTTCCCATCAATAAATCTATATCCATATCTGTACACATTTTCACATCAATAAAATCTATATCCATATCTGTACACATTTTCACATCAATAAAATCTATATCCATATATGTACACATTTTCCGCAACCTGAGGTTGATATCTATTCTCTTACTGTATAGACAGTCTGACCCATCTGCTCTGTCTGAGGTTGATACCTATTCTCTTACTGTATAGATAGTATAACCCATCTGCTCTGTCTGAGGTTGATACCTATTTTCTTACTGTATAGATAGTCTGAAAAACTGTATCATGTGTCTGTTGATTTTAAGAAGGCGTTTGATATGGTATGGCATAAAGCGCTATGAGCCACCATGATGATGTATAAAATCAACGGAAATATTATAACTGTCCTTGAACACCTGTATGACAACGCGTCTAGCGCAGTTCTTGTGAATGGGAGGCGAAGGGACTGGTTTCGCACATCAGTTGGTGTGAGACAGGGGTGTACACTCTCTCCAACTGTTTTCAATATATTCCTTGAAGGAATTATGAGTGAGGCACTTGGAGGTCACGTTGGTACTGTCAAGATAAGGGGCCGAACGATTACATACCCTCGTTTTGCAGATGATAGCAACGAGTTAGCTGGTTCAGAAGCAGAACTCCAGGAATGGGTCAGAAGGCTTGATGAAACAGCTCTTGACTATTGTATGGAGATAAACGCTGGAAAGACAAAATTTATGATCAACAACGCCGAGGGCTTTAACAGCAGGATAAAAGCTAACGGTCATGAACTCGAAATGGTTGACCGTTTTAAATATCTTTGGTCGATTGTCAGTGATGAAGGATCAAAATGTGAGGTGTTGGCCAGAATAACACAGACAATAGCGGCGCTTGCACGGCTTAGCAAAATCTGGCAATTAGCACTATGCACAAAAATCAGATTAATGCGAACACTGGTCATGTCAATATTCCTCTATGCTTGTGAGACATGGACAGTTACAGCTGACCTTCAACGAAGGATACAGGGCTTGGAGATGAGATGTTTCCGAAGACTTTTAAACGTCGCGTACAAAGATCGAGTTACAAATGAGGAAATACGAGATAGAATTACAACAGCAATAGGGCCTTTCGAAGATCTCTTGGCAACTGTCAAAAGAAGGAAACTCACTTGGTACGGTCACATATCGAGATCAAATGGTCTTTTAAATACGATCCTCTACGGAAAGGGGCAAGGCAGACGACGAAGAGGCCGTCCCAAAAAAGAGGTGGGAGGACAACAGAAAATAATGGACCAATCTCCGACCAGAAGAGGCACAGGCTGCGACCGCTGACAGAGAAGGGTGGCGTGGTCTTGTGAGGATGTCGTGATGTGTGCCCCAACGACATCACAGGTTATGGGATGACCTAACCTGACCTGAGTCATTTAGCTGAGACAACAATAGAGTACGATCAGACAACTAACGGAGACAACAATAGAGTACGATCAGACAACTAACGGAGACAACAATAGAGTACGATCATACAACTAACGGAGACAACAATAGAGTACGATCAGACATTGTACGTTGCTTTTGTGGAACAAGGTCAGGTCAGGTCATCCCGTAACCTCACAACCCCACGCCACCCCTCTCTGGCTGTGCCTCTTCTGATCGGAGACTGGTCCATTCTTTTATGTTGTCTTCCCATCTCTTTTTGGGCCGGCCTCTTCGTCGTCTGCCTTGCACCTTTCCGTGGAGGATTGTGTTTGCAAGACCATTTGATCTCGATATGTGACCGTACCAAGTGAGTTTCCTTCTTTTGACAGTTGCCAAGAGGTCTTGGAAAGGCCCAATTGCTGTTGTAATTCTATCTCGTATTTCCTCATTTGTAACTCGATCTTTGTACGTGACGTTTAAAAGTTTTCGGAAACAACTCATCTGCTAGGCCTGTATCCTTTGTTGAAGGTCAGCTGTAACTGTCCATGTCTCACACGCATAGAGGACCAAGAGAAGGCATTAAATCGAGTGAATACATACCAACTGTTGACAACATTAGAACGTTTTGGAGTAAAAAAAAACATTTGACTAATATATGTAAAACTCTTAATGTGAGATCAAACGCAGTATATTCCAAAACATGTTGTATTGTGACAGGTGTACACACGGTTGTGTACTTTCCACATTACTGTTTTTCACATTCATGTAAAATCCAGAAATAAAGCATGACAAATTTCACGTATCTAGGTAACATAATCTCAGCGAATGAGACATTGAAAACCAGATTGAATAAAGCAAGTCAAATAATTGGGAAAATGTCCCCGATATTACGATGTAAACACGTGACAATGGATACAAAAACATTATACAACAGTGCTAGAACTCAGCAAGAGACAGCAAACCAAATGGTTCAGCCACGTCAAACACCAAATAGTATTCATCAGAAAGCATTGCTATACAGATAAAATGGATATAAAACCAAGGACTGACCACGTAAGCGATGGATAGCAAAAATAACAGAAGCAGTAAAGCTCCCCGTGTACAAAGCCCATACTAGGGTCCGTTTAAAAAACCTCTTCACAACCTGATGCTGAATGGCACAAGCAGGTAACAAGATAAAATCAGAAAGAAGAAGTACACGAATATACAACTCACATTAGATGTGTCTACTTTCTAAAAGGGATGTACACATATGCATGTTACCGTTATAACAAAATAATGAGACTGCACTAAAAAACGAATATTTGCCATTTTTCAGACGATCATTAATCGCCAAATATAACAGAAGATGCCCGCAATGAGACGGAAATTAGGAACATGGACTGCATTGGCAAAATAGACCTTCTACATAAGAACAGACGGTGCTAACCTCAAATAGTATCAGGATAAAACTGAAGAGGAACAGATGTTGCTAATCTCAAATAGTGCCAGGATAAAACTGAAGAACAGATGTTGCTAACCTCAAATAGTGCCAGGATAAAACTGAAGGAGTTGCTAACCTCAAATAGTGCCAGGATAAAACTGAAGGAGTTGCTAACCTCAAATAGTGCCAGGATAAAACTGAAGGAGTTGCTAACCTCAAATAGTGCCAGGATAAAACTGAAGAACAGATGTTGCTAACCTCAAATAGTGCCAGGATAAAACTGAAGGAGTTGCTAACCTCAAATAGTGCCAGGATAAAACTGAAGAGGAACAGATGTTGCTAATCTCAAATAGTGCCGGGATAAAATTGCAGACAAGAATAACCACCCATGAGCTAATTGCATTGTGGGGCTGGATCATGCTAAAAAACGGATGAAAAACAACTTGGAAACGCTTGGAATGGGTGCTACCGTAGGCTGCAAAAAGATTGAGTTGGACAAAAGGGAGATCCAATGACAATGTCCTCACTGAGGTAGGGGCACAAGACAATTATTGCAAATTGTACAAGAGGAAGACTGCGTTGGCTGGGGCACAATGTGACACATGAAAGGGGGTATAAACATGTTGTTGTTGGCAAAATGAAGAGACATGCTCAGAGAACGTTACAGCCAGTTTCATAGCTAATCACATGAACAAATGGGAAACAGAGCACACTGGCTACACAAAAAGATGATGCTTATTAACAGTTGAAAAGCAGAGATAAGGTGGTGGTATTCAGGATCCGCAAATGCCACAACAGACTGAGGTACCATCTATTCAATAAATATAAGATACCTGCTACTGACGAATGCATCTGTGGTACTGGAAATTGACCTCTGAACATCTGCTACAAATCTACTCGACACACGAGGACCAGAGAAAGCATATTTGGTCATCACCCGTGACAACACTAGATAAGGTATATTGCAATTTCGACAGGCTAAGAATGACCGCTGCTTTCTTTGAACAAATGCAAGTCGACATCTGTGATTGCTTGAAACAGAGGTAGAAGAACTGATAAACAGAGGTAGAAGAACTGATAAACAGAGGTAGAAGAACTGATAAACAGAGGTAGAAGAACTGATAAACAGAGGTAGAAGAACTGATAAACAGAGGTAGAAGAACTGATAAACAGAGGTAGAAGAACTGATAAACAGAGGTAGAAGAACTGATAAACAGAGGTAGAAGAACTGATAAACAGAGGTAGAAGAACTGATAAACAGAGGTAGAAGAACTGATAAACAGAGGTAGAAGAACTGATAAACAGAGGTAGAAGAACTGATAAACAGAGGTAGAAGAACTGATAAACAGAGGTAGAAGAACTGATAAACAGAGGTAGAAGAACTGATAAACAGAGGTAGAAGAACTGATAAACAGAGGTAGAAGAACTGATAAACAGAGGTAGAAGAACTGATAAACAGAGGTAGAAGAACTGATAAACAGAGGTTGTAGAACTGATAAACCAAATAAAGATAATGAGTCGAACTACATGTTTTTTTAAAAGAAAAAGAATTGTTCCTATGAATATAACCGTAAAAAAAAAAAAAAAATTTTTTCACAAGAATCAAATGTGTATACACGATTAACATTTTTCAGACGTTTGGTTTTGTTTAGCAATAACTCATCAAGAAAATCTGACCACATTTCCTGTTCTATAAACAGCAGACGTACGATGGCCGTTCAATTAACATTGAATCTAGATAAGCGATTTCAGAATGTAACCGACAGATCATACATCGCCAGTTATCATTCTAATACTAAAAACACATACGGAGAATGTGGAATGCGCAAAAATTGTTCGATAAGTGCACGCTAACATCGACTGTTACTATTGACTTTATGTATGCAAGTTTCTTCCAGAACAAAGAAACTGTTCAATCAGTCTCAATACCAATCGTAGATCCAATAAAAAAACACACGAAACAGAGGGGAATGTTACTATAAGATAACCTATGTAATCCTTATTCTGATATCATGATGGAAGCACTTATAAACTACCGGGAAATAGAACATTACTTCTGTTAAGATCAATGGAGAAAGAACATAATTAATTATAAAAGCTATTTACCAGGATTAACGACGAGGTGAAGCAACTGATAAACTCAGCTA
The DNA here is from genome assembly GCA_036924085.1 of Ariolimax columbianus. Lineage (NCBI taxonomy): Eukaryota > Metazoa > Mollusca > Gastropoda > Stylommatophora > Arionidae > Ariolimax > Ariolimax columbianus. Next base: position 116,028,525 of record JAVGWX010000006.1, on the reverse strand, counting down.
AATAGACCTAACGAGCATATAGATGTGACATGGTCTAACAACTTCAATACCAGTCTCCTTACTGATATGATGAATTATTCATTTGTGTGTGTACCACTGCCTGGCATTTTCGAATTAAATAAGTTAATGATATTTATGAACGTGGGCGCGCGTGCACGCACGCACATAATTTTTTAACACGCACCGCACATCCCCCCCCCCCCCCAACACGCACGTACGCACTCACGCACGCGCGCACGCACGTGCGTACATACACACTCTCTCCTTCTTCTGAATTTGTTTTAAATCTCCCGCTACCGAAAGGTTTCATGTAGAATAATCCAAATATTTAAATTATTTAACTCAGTTAGAGATCAAGCTGCTGACAGACAGGTATATCTACTGTGTTTCAGAAATCTTTCTTGTGATCATAAATCCAGGATGTGACAAATAACACAGGCTAGAAAAACAAGAATGAAATGTACATTTAGTAAGCATCTGGAATACCTCAATTTTACATATATATGTATGCTGCCACTTGTGTATCAAGGCATACAAGGAAAGATGCACCGACTAAAATATGACGTAGAAGGAACAGTGTAGGTTAGTGTGAACAAAATAAAGGACATGAGAATAAATAACAAACAAAGAGACCCCATAAAGACTGGTGGTCAGATAATTGAATAAGTGTATTATTTTTGACACAGCTAGGAATTAGCATAGATGGGACGAAGGAACAGCCCAAGGTTTTAACGACAGGATCAACAAGGCCATATTTGCTTTCAACCTTCTTCACCCGAAATGTAACGACAGCATTATCCGTGGAGAATAAAATCAGGCTATTTAACGCGTATGTAAAGTAAGTCCTGCTATATAGCTCTGGGACATTATTTGACTTAACATTGTCACATTCACATTGCGAATGTTTGTAAACAAGTGTTTTTGTTGCACACTTCATGTTAGATGGTCATAGGTAACGGCTGACACACTTCATGTTAGATGGTCATAGGTAACGACTGACACACTTCATGTTAGATGGTCAAAGGTAATGACTGACACACTTCATGTCAGATGGTTATAAGTATCGGCTTACACACTTCATGTTAGATGGTCATAAGTATCGGCTTACACACTTCATGTCAGATGGTCATAAGTATCGGCTTACACTTCATGTTAGATTTCATAGGTAACGGCTGGCATATATTTCTCTGAAACGAGCACGGCAACAACAATCACAGCAATGAATTCTGAAAGATAGAGTGGTTGGTTTGGAGATATTCAGAAAGATATGGGGGTTGGTTTGGAGACATTCAGAAATATAGTGAGGTTAGTTTGAAGAAATTCAGAAAGATATGGGGGTCGGTTTGGAGACATTCAGAAAGACAGCTTTTTAAGCTCTTTCCACCCACTCTCGAAACCTGACATATACCTCACGCTTCTCAGTAACGATAAAATAATAACTGTAGAGAACATTGACACCAGGTACGGTATCTTGAATAGATATTGAGTGTGACCGAGGCCATCCTCGAGAGACGCTTAGTCGGAATCACTCTTTTGAACCAATGTATGCAAGATCTGCACAATTCTGACATACAATGAATGCCCCTGTTGAATGATGCGGTAATCCATGCAGACAAGGCAAAACATAGATGGACAGGCTACATGTTATGACGAAACGACGGTCGATGGAGCACAGCGACAGCAGTCTGGTACCCTCGAGGTGGAAAGAGATTGCGGGGAAGATCTCCAATGCGTTGATAAGACTCCCTTGCTGTATGCTACGACATCCGATATATCTCTGGATAAGTACTTACCACACACTAGACTTCGGTGGCCCAAGACAGGGTCCGCTGGAGACGAAGGTGGGACCCGCAGCTACACCGAGGAACGGGTCATTACGATATTGAAAAGATAGTCACCAGAAACATAATGTGCCTCTGGAACATCAACAAGTGACATCTGACACCTGTGGTAGTTATGGACAAACTAAGGAGACCCAGCATAATGCTGGGACATTTCTTTATGATTATGAAGACTCCATGTGTAGACAGGAAAGACAATTGCTTTAGACCTAGATTACGCATATTATACGGTCTTTTTTGTGCATAGATCCTGCTTGAAGCAATGTGGAATCAACACATGACTAAATAAACATCGAGAATTGCAAAATATGATTCATGGACAAAATATGGAGAGCAAGTAGAAAACGTATATTCTGCATAACCTATAACATATGGAGAGCAAGTAGGAAACGTATATACTGCATAACCTATAATTTTTACTGAAGCATGACAGCAATGAGAGAGAGAGAGAGAGAGAGGAACAATTAAATATATAGATAATTAGCATCAGTAAGTTCAAGGAACGACTCACCAACAGTCAAGACATAAGAAACTGATGGAAAAAATACTTTAGCAAGCTGCTAAACCTAGGACAGTATGAACCAGCACATCACCAATGAAACTCAGCGTGGCTATGATATATTTCAATCAGCAGATTAAGTATCCCTATGGGATAGGACGTTGAGAAAGGTACCGACAGATTGACAGCAAGCATTCATCGTTCCTATCTGAAAAAAAGCCGACAATCGAGAGTGCAAAACAAATATCGGAATCTCTCTTCTAAGCCACATAGACAAGATATATGCACATTTACTAGCATGGACTAATACTAGAACCCCCATCTAGAAAATAATCAGTTCGGGTTCTGGAGAGGAACGAGCTGCATCAACGCAAACTATACATTGAGGCAAATATGTGAATGGTCTATAGAATACATGGAAACAACAGTCTTATATTCATAGATCAGGAAAAGGCGATTGATAGACAATGGGAGATTTATACGAGATCCAAACTGATTATGGACTGCAAGGTCCTCCCCTTAGTAACATCAAAGCCCTCTATCAGTACAGCAATAGTGCAGTATGAACAACCTAAGGCATGTCGGAGTGGTTTCCCATTTCACCGAGCATCAGCCAGGGTTGAGTATCACCACTCCTCTTTGTCATTTATATGAATAAAATCTTGCTGAAAGCAAATACAGAGTAGGCCAGTACTAATTAAATGTTTTTCGCAAATGACCATTGTTTGATCCATCCCAATAAACATAACATACGTTATTTTGATTCACTATACTTAAACTGTAATAAGAGCGACATGAATATCAGCACATCAACAACAGAAACAATTAGTAAAGGTAGAAAGCAAACTGCAATTTATATTCATGTAAATGAGGAAACAATCAAGTAGGTGCAAGAATTTAGGGATTTAGAAACTGTTTTTACTGAAGACTGCAGACTTGATAGCGAAATAAAGACGAGAGTGCAGATGGCAAACGCTATCACTTACCAGCTGTCTTCACTGCTAAGACACCCCAATATTTCCTTCCAAGAAAAAAAGCAGATGATAAATAGTATCTTTATCTGTACCCAGACATGAGCATTGCATAGGGATAAGAACAAACGTTAGCCATCTGAGAAATGCGGTGACTACGTAATGTCACTAAAAACACCAGAAGCAACCAAATCACAAATACAAATATCCTGGAAGAGGCTTGAACAGCTCCCTGTCTAAATTATATCCAGCAACAGAGAAAGAAATGGTTTAACCGCAATGTAAGAATGAAACAAGACCAAATTATATCCAGCAACAGAGAAAGAAATGGTTTAACCGCAATGTAAGAATGAAACAAGACCAAATTATATCCAGCAACAGAGAAAGAAATGGTTTAACCGCAATGTAAGAATGAAACAAGACCAAATTATATCCAGCAACAGAGAAAGAAATGGTTTAACCGCAATGTAAGAATGAAACAAGACCAAATTATATCCAGCAACAGAGAAAGAAATGGTTTAACCGCAATGTAAGAATGAAACAAGACCAAATTATATCCAGCAACAGAGAAAGAAATGGTTTAACCGCAATGTAAGAGTGAAACAAGACCAAATTAAATCCAGCAACAGAGAAAGAAATGGTTTAACCGCAATGTAAGAATGAAACAAGACCAAATTATATCCAGCAACAGAGAAAGAAATGGTTTAACCGCAATGTAAGAATGAAACAAGACCAAATTATATCCAGCAACAGAGAAAGAAATGGTTTAACCGCAATGTAAGAATGAAACAAGACCAAATTATATCCAGCAACAGAGAAAGAAATGGTTTAACCACAATGTAAGAATGAAACAAGACCAAATTATATCCAGCAACAGAGAAAGAAATGGTTTAACCGCAATGTAAGAATGAAACAAGACCAAATTATATCCAGAAACAGAGAAAGAAATGGTTTAACCGCAATGTAAGAATGAAACAAGACCAAATTATATCCAGCAACAGAGAAAGAAATGGTTTAACCGCAATGTAAGAATGAAACAAGACCAAATTATATCCAGCAACAGAAAAAGAAATAGTTTAACCGCAATGTAAGAATGAAACAAGACCAAATTATATCCAGCAACAGAGAAAGAAATGGTTTAACCGCAATGTAAGAATGAAACAAGACCAAATTATATCCAGCAACAGAGAAAGAAATGGTTTAACCGCAATGTAAGAATGAAACAAGACCAAATTATATCCAGCAACAGAGAAAGAAATGGTTTAACCGCAATGTAAGAGTGAAACAAGACCAAATTATATCCAGCAACAGAGAAAGAAATGGTTTAACCGCAATGTAAGAGTGAAACAAGCCAAATTATATCCAGCAACAGAGAAAGAAATGGTTTAACCGCAATGTAAGAGTGAAACAAGACCAAATTATATCCAGCAACAGAGAAAGAAATGGTTTAACCGCAATGTAAGAGTGAAACAAGACCAAATTATATCCAGCAACAGAGAAAGAAATGGTTTAACCGCAATGTAAGAGTGAAACAAGACCAAATTATATCCAGCAACAGAGAAAGAAATGGTTTAACCGCAATGTAAGAATGAAACAAGACCAAATTATATCCAGCAACAGAGAAAGAAATGGTTTAACCGCAATGTAAGAGTGAAACAAGACCAAATTATATCCAGCAACAAAGAAAGAAATGGTTTAACCGCAATGTAAGAATGAAACAAGACCAAATTATATCCAGCAACAGAGAAAGAAATGGTTTAACCGCAATGTAAGAGTGAAACAAGACCAAATTATATCCAGCAACAGAGAAAGAAATGGTTTAACCGCAATGTAAGAATGAAACAAGACCAAATTATATCCAGCAACAGAGAAAGAAATGGTTTAACCGCAATGTAAGAATGAAACAAGACCAAATTATATCCAGCAACAGAGAAAGAAATGGTTTAACCGCAATGTAAGAATGAAACAAGACCAAATTATATCCAGCAACAGAGAAAGAAATGGTTTAACCGCAATGTAAGAATGAAACAAGACCAAATTATATCCAGCAACAGAGAAAGAAATGGTTTAACCACAATGTAAGAATGAAACAAGACCAAATTATATCCAGCAACAGAGAAAGAAATGGTTTAACCACAATGTAAGAATGAAACAAGACCAAATTATATCCAGCAACAGAGAAAGAAATGGTTTAACCACAATGTAAGAATGAAACAAGACCAAATTATATCCAGCAACAGAGAAAGAAATGGTTTAACCGCAATGTAAGAATGAAACAAGACCAAATTGTTCCTGCAACCTTCTACCGGAAAACATCTAGAAAGAGGGCAAAAAGTTTACAGAGGAAAAGGTGTATAGATGGCGTAAACGATGCCTGCCTTAAAGTGGGAAGAAAGTGTCACTTGGGCCACGAAAGGCGTGGACGACAAATACATACCTCGACATTGGGCTACAACCCAGTGGAAAGTGAGACGACAAAAGAAGAATCTCAAAATGTATTTTTCCAACCCCGAAATACCTAATTTTGGTCACATTTATCTAAAGGCATCTCATAAAATAAAAAAAAAATCACATAAGCTATGAATAAGCATTTTTTTTGTAGTTAAAGACTATGAATTATATTTATTAAATATATTTAAAACACTTCTTTTTTTCTACCTTTGACAGTGACATTTAAAATTGTTTTTCACTTTGCAGAATAATGCACTAATGAGATACACAGTTGATGTGAGAACCAATGTTTCCAAGTAAAAATATGCCCCTTTTTCATATATATGGTGTATCAAAGGAATGACACTAGTCGATACTACTTGGCACCTGGGGAGTCACATGAGTTGTCAGACTGACAGTGAGTATAACGTCTGACTCCCTAAGGGATTCCGGCTCCTGATTTGTTCTCTGGATTAACTCCCAAAGCCTTTTTTACAAGTAGATTTACAGGGCATCAGAGGTCAAGTGTTGAAATTGCTAGAAACACAAGCGGAGATAACACACCAGATTGATGGTGACCAACACGGCGCAAGTTTACAGTGAAGATGCTAGTGCAGGCCAGGACACCCACTTTGACTCCAATTGAAACTAATGTGCCTTCTGAGATACAGCTAATTCATATTTCTATCATTCCCAACAAGCTGATCGTATTCTTAACACGTGAGACCTACAACGCCGATTTGACGAAATATGCAGCAGCTGGAAATAACACTCTCCCAACAATCATGCATACCAATAGTAGGTGTCTGAACTCTCTATTTGAAGGGTGATTTAAATCCAGTTTATAACTCAGCCAAACCAGAAAGATATTTGTCAACTGTCATTTGCGGAGTACGCAAAAAAAGCACCGCCATCTTCGTCGCTATATGACGTGCATCATTATACCCAAACAGTCAATGAAGAGATCACGTCTGAAATCAACCCTTAGCAGAGAAGCTAACAGTTAAGTTTGGCTGCTAGAATGTACGGTTCATCACCACATTTATAACAGAAATCCCCTAGGCAATAAACGATGTTCACAAGACCTCAATCATAAACAAGTCTCGCCCGCATAAAGTAACTGTCCGCTCAGACATTTCTGTCACATTACATTCACTGTTTCAGGGAAGTCTGCGATATATGCAACAGAATAGATTGAATGCAATAGTGAAAATTTTCTTTGTCAGAAAGATTAATTTATTTGACTTACAACATAACTATGCCAGACATTTAACATGAGATACTGAGTAATGAGGAACCAAAAAATAGACCTGACATAATTATCAGGGTGTTCCAAATGAAGGCATCAAAGCTATTGAGTGATGTTTTGAATAGTAACCTCTTTGGAATTGCCATTACATTTACATCTACGTCATTGCTTTTCAGACTTTACATACACTTTTGACGATACACAGAACAGATTTCATTAATTATTGCTGAGAAACCTGATGCAAATATTAATCCAAGATTCTATGACATTGTTACCAAATGTATGATTCATGGACCTTCTGAAACGCCGATCAGCCTACACAGTGGAAACTGTGTGTGTCAGAAACTGCCACAAGTAATTTGTAGATCTAACTACAGAAATTGGTAATGGTTACCTCATTTACAAAACAAAAGTATTTGAAAGTGCTGTTTGTTTTGCAATGAAACATTATCTATATCATTGTGGTCTTTCTTGAATTCTTCACCTAGTTTTCATTAGCCTATTATTGGGAAGTTATTGTTAATGGGGGATTTCAATTTTCCTTAAATACAATTGGATTTGGCAGAAGCATTTGCTGAGTCAAATACTTTTGTTAAGTGCATAACTGACAATTGTTTGATTCAGCATGTAGAGGAAGCTACAAGAGTCAAAAACATACTCGACCTAATATTTACTACAGAGAAAAATATGATTGAAAACGTTATCGTTGGGGAAATTTTGGCTCAAGCGATCATCAGTTGGGATCTTATAGCAATGAGAGAAGTTAACATAAACTCGTTAGCATACAACTACTCTAAGGCAGATACACAAAAGATGAAGAAACAGCCAGAAACATAATATGGAAGTTTTAGGAACGCTAAAAGAGCAATGTATTCCATGTAAGAAGGGAAACCACAAGCGTAAAAAGTGGATAACGATTTGTAGTTAAGCGTAGAAGAGCTAAAAATAAAGAATGGAATATATATATATATAGACAGGTAAATCGAAAGAAATATATTTAAAATATTGGACAAGCAAAACATAGCTCAGAAAGTCAATAAGACAGCAACATTACACTTCGAAAAAAAAAACGTGTTAATAGGATCAAGGCTTATAGTAAAAGTTTCTTTTCTTCTGTTAGAAATAAACAAACAATGAAAGACAAGGTAGGACCGCTCATAGATAGCACAGGTCAAATAATACGAGAAAATAGGGAGACAGCAAACCTACTAAATCAATACTTTGGCATAGTCTACACAAAAGAAGAGTCTTGCAAGATCCCAGAGCCTATAGATATTTTCAGATGTGAAATGGATACAGTGGGATTAAAATCCTTCTTTATTACTGTGAGAATGTGTTTTTTTTTAAAATTGGATGGTTTGAATGTGGATAAATGTCTAGGTCAAGATAATATCCATTCAAAAATGCTATTTGAAATTATAGACCAGCTAGCAAAACCATTTGCTATATTATATTGTTACAAGAGATTTGAAAAATGCAGGAGTGATCCTCTTATTCAAAGAGGGAAAGAAATCAGATCCAGCTAATTACAGACTGGTAAGTTTGACGAGCATAGTCTGTAAATTGTTAGAGTCAATAATCAAAGAAAACATTGTAAGGCATCTAGACGGGTTTAATCTAATCAGAAATAGTCAGCATGGGTTTACTAGAGGGAGATCTTGCCTAACAAATGTATTTGAATTCATGGAGGAGGTTACTAAAATGATATATAAAGGGGAGCAAGTGAACGTTACTTATCTGAATTTAGCAAAGGCCCTTCATAGAGTACCTCATGAAAGATTTAAAAAGTTAATCACACGGAATGTGCGGGGAGGTTGCCGCATGGATTGAAAGTTGGTTAACGGGAAGAAGGCAAAGAGTGGGCATACATAAGGAGTAGTCTGAATGGTGTGAAGTGAAAAGTGGAGTGTCACAGAGCTCGGTTTTGGGACCAATTTTGTTCTTCATATATATAAACGATTTGGACATTGATATTGGTTCCATGATTTAAAAATTTGCAAAAGACACACAACTATGTAGGAGTGTCTCATTTATTGCAAAAGGTGGATATATTGAGGTCATATTTAGATACCATTCGAGACTGATCTGTGAAATGGCAAATGGAGTTGAAAATAGATAAATGTGCAGTCTACCACATGGGCAGATCCAATATGGAACATAATTACAGAATGGGCGAGAACAATATTAGTATGACAGACAAGGAAAGGGAACTATGGGTTATATAGATACAGGTAAAGTTAGTGAGCAAGGGCAGGTAGCAGTGAATAAGGCAAATGCAATGTTAGGTATGATAACAAGAAATATTAAACACAGGAGTAATGAGATGATTGTCAAACTGCATAAAGCATTAGTTAGACCTAGATTGGAGTACTGTGTACAGGTGTGGAGTCATTTTCGTAGAGGAGATATAAACATGCTAGAAAGTATACAAAGAAGAGCGACAAAACTGATAGTGGGATTCCAGAACTATAGTTACGAGGAAAGACTCAGAAAAACAGGCCTACAGGGTCTAGAAGAGAGAAGAATTCGAAGTGACAATACAGGTTTATAAGATGATCAGAGGAATGGTAAAATTAGATTATAACAAGTTTTACAAAATACAACCACCAACGAGAACAAGAGGGCACAGATACACATTAACTTAAGAAGGGTCTAGATTGGATATTAGGAAATATTGTTTTAGTCAGAGACTGGAGAATGCTTGGAATGCATTACACCGGAAGGTAGTGAAGGCAGGGACAGTTAATGTATTTAAGAATAGATTGAATGTGCATAGCTGTTTAAGCAGGGTATTGCAAATGTGACTGGTTGTCTACAGTCTTCTAAACCAGTATAAACTCATTTAGTTACGTTAAGTTAAGATTCATTCGATGTTATAGATGCTAAAGGTTATTTGTCTGAGTCATTGACCTACTATATATTTTGTTGTAAATGAAAGTGGAAACCCGATTTGGCAATAGAAATCTCATTTTCTTCTTCTTCTTCCATTCACACAGTTTTGCAATATGACAATAATCTACATTTCTGGCAATAACAGATCTTTAATTGCTAAGTGATGGACAGAACCAAAGATCTAGCAATGAAAAATAAAGCTGACAGCAGCCAGTGACTCATAGCTGGCTGCTTGCATCAGGGTCAGTGATCCATAACTGACCAATACCCTATTCTACTTCTAAGTGGTGGCCCTGAAAACAGCCTGCAACCATGCTGCCTGGCTACGAGTGTAATGATTGAAATAGGAAGGTAAAACCAGTCAATAAAATGTGCTGAAATCAAATGTGTTGAACCAAAAGAGGGCAGGTGCCGCAGCCTTGCTAGAATCTAGGACATATTGCCACATGCATCCTATTCAGGACCAACGCCAAAGAAGAAGAATGAGGGACAAATGAAAACACTGACAGGAAAATATATGCAAGAAAATTGATTTATTGAAGATGTTAGATTTGCTTAGCAACACAAAGAACATGTCAGGATATAGGTATAACAGTTTCTGGAAGTATTAAATTGACCAGTTGCAGAATATCTTTCAGACACTGAATCGGATAATTGTATGAAACCAAGTAGAAAAGAAATCTGGGAAGCTATTTTACTTCTGAAAGATAGTTAACCCACTGAACCAGATGGTGTCTCAGTAGAAAAATCAAATCAGACATTAAAACTTCAACAGTTATTAAGTTTTATGTAGAGAAAACAGCAGCAGACTGGAAGAAATACTAAGTAGTTCAATTACTGGAAAACGAGGGATCTGCAACGGAGCCCAAATTATAAGGGTAGGAGATTGAACTGGATTATTTTAGAATGGCTGAAAGAGGTCATAGATAAACAGTTGTGGAACGAGCAGGCAGGTTGTGACAAAACAGATTCTATGTTGACCAGAAAACTGTACCGCGATGAATTGTTCAACATGGTGTAGACCGGAATGCATAACTTTATATCGGGTTCGTAAATTATGAGAAGACATTTGATAGTTAAGACAAGGAATCACTTTGGAAATTGTTCAGGCACTATTGAGTGCCCCTGATGTTCCCAAACATAAGAAACCTAGAGTTCTACAAGATGAAGAGCTGTCAGATACGTTTGAGATAAGAGCTGGGGTGAGACAGAGCTGCCTCTTACCACCAATCTTCTTTCCACTAGCTGTTGACTGGACTATGAGAACATGGATTTTGACTAGCTGTTGACTGGACTATGAGAACATGGATTTTGACTAGCTGTTGACTGGACTAAGGGAACATGGATTTTGACTAGCTGTTGACTGGACAATGAGAACATGGAGTTTGACTAGCTGTTGACTGGACTATGAGAACATGGAGTTTGACTAGCTGTTGACTGGACTAAGGGAACATGGATTTTGACTAGCTGTTGACTGGACTATGAGAACATGGAGTTTGACTAGCTGTTGACTGGACTATGAGAACATGGATTTTGACTAGCTGTTGACTGGACTATGAGAACATGGATTTTGACTAGCTGTTGACTGAACTATGAGAACATGGATTTTGCTTACGAAAAAATGATGATCTGGACGTGGCTTATGAATCTGCTCCTATTTCTCATAACCACAACCAAATGCAAAATGTAAAAAAATCAGCTGATTGAATGGTTCCTCAAACCAAGCCAAGTGTTCACAAAGAACAGATACAGTATTTGTGAATAAAAGCACCAAACGACAGTGAGAATTGTTTTGGTGGGACATGATACTGCTAGAGGTAGATTCATTCATATATCTTGGTAGCAATATAGACAAGTTCGGAAGTTTCTTAATTCAAATTAACAATACCACAAAAGGCAAAGAGACTTTTATTCCATTAAATTTCTGGAAATCGAAATAAATAAGTCTACCACAAGAATACCGATCTTCAAAAACAATGTCATATTCCCTCTATTGTATGGCTCTGTGACGTCTGAAACAAACAGAAGTACGGCTAAAAAGATCCTGGCTTTCATCAATGTACGATTGTACCAAACTGAGGGAATACAGTGTTGATAAAGTCACTAATATAAGACTGTGGGAAAGAACAGGGCAAATGCCAGTGGGACTAGACGTTGGTGATGAAAAGGATAACATTATAGAAACCCCTTGATAGGACAAAACAGTCTCTGCTCTGGAATCGTCAGGACAAGAGTAGGGGCAGACCTAAACACTCAAAGTCGAGGCAACCATAAAAGTGGCATGAGTTATGTCAGTTATATTTATAACGGGCAGATGTTCTGAACGGGTCATCTAGTTATTAATTAAATGTAACAATGTTGTTGAATTTCGCTTGGCTGTTGTCTAAACAATCAAACGTCAATCTAAACAATCACACATCAGTCTAAACAATCACACATCAGTCTAAACAATCACACATCAAATAATCACACATCAGTCTAAACAATCACACATCAGTCTAAACAATCCCCCATCAGTCTAAACAATCACAGATCAGTCTAAACAATCACACATCAGTCTAAACAATCAAAAGTCAATGTCAATGTATGCTCGAATAATCTTGTTCATTTTCTGTATTGCTTTCTCTACTTCTGAACTGACAGTGATCAGACGTTCATAAAAAAATCAAATTGATCTCTGAGCCTAGACCTTCTGTTGTGGTGTAGCTAACTGAGCCTGGACCTCCTGTTGTGGTGTAGCTAACTAAGCATGGGCCTCCTATGTGGTGTAGCTAACTGAGCCTGGACCTCCTGTTGTGGTGTAGCTGAGCCTGGACCTTATGTTGTGGTGTACCTAACTGAGCCTGGACCTCCTGTTGTGGTGTACCTAACTGAGCCTGGACCTTCTGTTGTGGTGTAGCTAACTGAGCCTAGACCTTCTGTTGTAATGTAGCTCACTGAGCCTGGACATCCTGTTGTGGTGTAGCTAACTAAGCATGGGCCTCCTATGTGGTGTAGCTAACTGAGCCTGGACCTCCTGTTGTGGTGTAGCTGAGCCTGGACCTTATGTTGTGGTATACCTAACTGAGCCTGGACCTTCTGTTGTGGTGTACCTAACTGAGCCTGGACCTCCTGTTGTGGTGTACCTAACTGAGCCTGGACCTTCTGTTGTGGTGTAGCTAACTGAGCCTGTACCTTCTGTTGTGGTGTAGCTAACTGAGCCTGGACCTTCTGTTGTGGTGTAGCTAACTGAGCCTGGACACTCCTGTTGTGGTGTAGCTAAGTAAGTCTGGACCTCCTGTTGTGGTGTAGCTAACTGAGCCTGGACCTCCTGTTGTGGTGTACCTAACTGAGCCTGGGCCTCCTGTTGTGGTGAAGCTCACTGAGCCTGGGCCTATTGTTGTGGTGAAGCTCACTGAGCCTGGACCTCCTGTTGTGGTGTAGCTAACTGAGCATGGACCTCCTGTTGTGGTGAAGGTCACTGAGCCTGGGCCTACTGTTGTGGTGAAGATCACTGAGCCTGGACCTCCTGTTGTGGTGAAGGTGAAAAGCCTGGACTTTCTGTTGTGGTGAAGCTCACTGAGTCTGGACCTCCATTTGTGGTGAAGCTCACTGAGCCTGGACCTTCTGTTGTGGTGAAGGTCACTGAGCCTGGACCTCATGTTGTGGTGAAGGTCACTGAGCCTGGAACTCCTCTTGTGGTGAAGGTCACTGAGCCTGGACCTTCTGTTGTGGTGAAGGCAATTCAATATTGTTCACGGTAAGCATTTCTTAAGAAAAGGGTAGGACTATGGACCTTCAAGAACTGCACTTCCACACCCTGCACACCCCACTTCCTTAACTTCTTGACTGAACTGAACTTAACTTAACTTTTTTACTTAACTTAACGTTATTATACTGGCTTAGAAGACTCATCAGAGTCTGTAGACAACCAGTCACATTTGCATTACCCTGCTTTAAAAGCTATGCACATACAATCGATTCTTAAATGTAATTAACTGTCTGTGCCCCCCTCACGTCCTGTGGTAATGCATTCCAAGCATTCACCACTTTCTGACTAAAAAAATATTTCCTAATATCCTATCTGGACCTATCTTTAGCTAATTTGTATCTGTGCCCTCTAGTTCTCGTTAGTGGTTGTATTTTGAAAAAAAAACTTGTTTTAGTCTAATTTAGCGTTTCCTCTGATCATCTTATAAACATATAGTAAATCATCTCGAATTCTTCTCTTTTCTAGTCACTGTAGGACGGTTTTTCTGAGTCTTTCCTCATAACTGTAATTCTGGAATCCCACTATCAGTTTTGTCGCTCTTCTTTGTATCCTTTCCAGCATGTTTATATTCTCTATATTAAAATTACTCCACACCTGTACACAGTACTCCAATCTAGGTCTAACTAATACGTTATACAGTTTGACAATCACTTCATTACTCCTATGTTTAATATTTATTTTTATCGTACCTAACATCGCATTTGCCTTATTCACTGCTACCTTTCAGAAAAAAACGCACACATATTTTATAAACACAATAGGACATGATATACTTCAGTCCAACACTTTGGGACCTCAAAAGCAGAAGAAAACGCTATTTGTTTTCTATGTTCGTTACGTCTTCGTGCATTTGTGCAACTGGCATTGAATACGTCATCCCTTGAGACCGCCATTAACTCGTTCCCACAATCCCAGGTAATTTCTGGAGTTGTACGACCTGGTGTCGTTGATTTGATAATTGCAGAAGACGACTAATGATGAAAGTGTATCCGTGGAGAAGTCTGATTAATGGGGTCAAGCTATAGCATTACACGGTTCAACTTGTTCCCCAAGGGCCCTACAAAAACATCGCGATCTTGCTTGGCACCGAGACTCTTCGTTCGTGTGTCACTGACGAAAGTCTTGTAACCGTAACGTACGCATTTTTGTGTTTTTAATCACTGAGCCATCACCAATATGTGTTTGTGTCGTGGCGAGGTCACTGAGCTATCACCAAAATGTGTTTGTGTCGTGGCTTGATCACTGAGCCATCACCAATATGTGTTTTTAACGACTAGTTGTGTTGTCTTGACTGTGTATTAAACTCAGCAGAACGAAACTGTCTTGTGATAACTATAATCCCATAAATATAGCAATGGCTTGATGTATAGACAAGTCTTGGAGAGAAAGATGCCATGGCTTGATGTATAGACAAATCTTGGAGAGAAACATGTCATGGCTTGATGTATAGACCGATCTTGGAGAGAAAGATGTAAAGTTATGTAAAGAGTGAAGATTAGGTACAATGTAAACTCATCACAATATACACTGTTCACGTGACTGAGGTTAACACGTTGTGATACATGGAGTTGATTACCGCATTCGAATGGAGAGCTGCTGGCCGAACATGTTGGATACCAGTCGTCTGACCAGGAGAGCACGGGGTTCAAACCTCTGTAAGGTTTAGGTCGTGTGACTACAATAGGCGACATGAATATTTAGCCTGCACTCTACATGCTGACTGCATTGGGAATCAACTCGGCTATGGGTGTGTTACATGGGTGTGTTACATGGGTGTGTTACATGGGTGTGTTACATGGGTGTGTTACATGGGTGTGTTACATGGGCGTGTTACATGGGTGTGTTACATGGGTGTGTAACATGGGTGTGTTGGTTGTGTGAGTTGGTTGGGTGTGTTAATTGGGTGTGTCTCATGGGTGTGTGTCGCATGTGTGTGTGTCGCGTGTGTGTGTGTCGCATGTGTGTGTGTCGCATGTGTGTGTGTCGCGTGTGTGTGTGTCGCGTGTGTGTGTGTCGCGTGTGTGTGTGTCGCATGTGTGTGTGTCGCGTGTGTGTGTGTCGCGTGTGTGTGTGTCGCATGTGTGTGTGTCGCATGTGTGTGTGTCGCATGTGTGTGTGTCGCGTGTGTGTGTGTCGCGTGTGTGTGTGTCGCGTATGTGTGTGTCGCATGTGTGTGTGTCGCGTGTGTGTGTGTCGCATGTGTGTGTGTCTCATGGGTGTCGCGTGTGTGTGTGTCGCGTGTGTGTGTGTCGCGTGTGTGTGTGTCGCGTGTGTGTGTGTCGCGTGTGTGTGTGTCGCGTGTGTGTGTGTCGCGTGTGTGTGTGTCGCGTGTGTGTGTGTCGCGTGTGTGTGTGTCGCATGTGTGTGTGTCGTATGAGAGTGTGTCGCGTGTGTGTGTGTCGCATGTGTGTGTGTCGCATGTGTGTGTGTCGCATGTGTGTGTGTCGCGTGTGTGTGTGTCGCGTGTGTGTGTGTCGCGTATGTGTGTGTCGCATGTGTGTGTGTCGCGTGTGTGTGTGTCGCGTGTGTGTGTGTCGCATGTGTGTGTGTCGCATGTGTGTGTTTCTCATGGGTGTGTCGCGTGTGTGTGTGTCGCATGTGTGTGTGTCGCGTGTGTGTGTGTCGCGTGTGTGTGTGTCGCGTGTGTGTGTGTCGCGTGTGTGTGTGTCGCATGTGTGTGTGTCGCATGTGTGTGTGTCGCATGTGTGTGTCGCGTGTGTGTGTGTCGCATGTGTGTGTGTCGCATGTGTGTGTGTCGCATGTGTGTGTGTCGCATGTGTGTGTGTCGCATGTGTGTGTGTCGCGTGTGTGTGTGTCGCATGTGTGTGTGTCGCATGTGTGTGTGTCGCATGGTCATCTTCTTTCTCTTCTTTTTCGCCGTCGGAGCTGAAATGAACGTTTTGTTACGTCGTGTCGTAGCTTGTAGCGAGGGTGCTATAACTGCACCATTCGTTCCGGCCGGTCCGGTTTCGGTAAAATACATTTTAAATACCTGGCTTAACTTTCCTCTCCAACTCTATTCCCGTAGCTATCCTGCACTGACGTAGCTTGTTTCCAGAGTCGTCCTTCGAATTGTAATAAGGTTTTGGACAGCAGTGATTGGCTTAAACACAAGCAGTCAGCTAAGAATCGCTAACCTCCTTTAGTTTGTTTATTGCGTCTCTGACTCTTGAAAAAGTAGAAAGGGGCACGACTCAAGTCAATCTAGTATACGATTTGATATCCAAGCAATCTGCTCTTTGAAGGCGTTGGACAAGATTCTAGCTTCGGCTTTTTGTCTCGCATGATGGACCAACGTCAATAGATTTTGGACCACGTCTAGACAAGTTTCAGCGTTAGATTCAGAAAAGGGGAGGTTACAATACCTGATGTCCACATCCGATGAATTGAGGCAACGGAAATCTGATTTCCGGTCAGGTGACACTGTCGCCCACCGTTTGATCAGTGTTTGCATGTTTCGAAGGAAACACTATACGAGATGTGCTGTGTGCGGGAACTGGCTGCGTTATGTACTGTATTTACTTGTGTGTCGATATCTCCCAGTCAGCACACACAGTGGGTAGCACTGCTGTCAGATGTGTAGTATGTTCAACATGTAGAAATGGACTAGTTCTGCATGAGATGGGCCAAACTTTTTAGCATCAACGGAAGGAGCGGCAGAAGCGGCACCATTTTGTTTTAGGAGCAAGTACATTCTTTGATGGTAGTTACGAGGATAACGAGTAGTGGTGGTGGTGGTGATGGTGATGGTGATGGTGATGGAGGTGGTGATGGTGATGGTGGTGGTGATGGTGATGGTGGTGGTGATGGTGATGGTGATGGTGGTGGTGATGGTGATGGTGGTGGTGATGGTGATGGTGGTGGTGATGGTGGTGGTGATGATGGTGGTGGTGGTGATGGTGATGGTAGTGATGCTGTGGGTGGTGATGGTAGTGATGCTGTGGGTGGTGATGGTGGTGGTGGTGATGGTGATGGTGGTGATGATGCTAGTGATGCTGTGGGTGGTGATGGTAGTGATGCTGTGGGTGGTGATGGTGGTGGGGGTGATGGTGGTGGTGGTGATGGTGATGGTGGTGGTGATGGTGGGGGTAGTGGTGATGGTGATGATGGTGATGGTGATGGTAGTGATGCTGTGGGTGATGATGGTAGTGATGCTGTGGGTGGTGATGGTGGTGGTGGTAGTGATGGTGGTGGTAGTGATAGTGTGGATGGTGATGGTGATGGTGTTGGTAGTGATGGTGGTGGTGGTGGTGATGGTGGTGGTGGTGGCAGTGATGGTGGTGGTAGTGATATTGTGGGTGGTGATTGTGGCGGTGGCGGTGGTGGTGGTGATGGTAGAGGTGGTCGTGGTGATGGTGGAGGTGGTCGTGATGGTGGTGATGGTCGTGCTAGTGGTGATGGTGGTGGTGGTCGTGGTAGTGTTGATAGTGGTGATGATGGTGGGGATGGCAGTGATGGTGGGAGTGGTGGTGGGGTGATGGTGGTGGTGATGGTGGTGGTGATAGTGGTGGTGAGGGTGGGGGTGGTCGTGGTAGTGGTGATGGTGGTAGTGATGTGGTGGTGATGGTAGTGGTGATGGTGGTGGTGATGGTAGTGTTGAGGGGGGTTGTGATGGTGGTGATGGTGGTGGTGGTGGTGGTGGTGGTGATGGTGGTGATGGTCGTGATGGGGGTGATGGTGATGGTGGTGGTAGTGGTGATGGTGGTGGTGATGGTGGTGGTGGTGGTGATGGTGGTGGTGGTGGTGGTCGTGATGGTGGTGATGGTGATGGTGGTGGTGGGGGTAGTGGTGATGGTGATGATGGTGGTGATGGTGATGATGGTGGTGGTGATGATGGTGGTGGTGATGATGGTGGTGGTGGTAGTGGTGATGGTTATGGTGATGGGGGTGATGGTGATGGTGGTGGTACAACTGGTGTTTTATGTCGCGATGATCTCTCCATAGCCTACCTTGCCGAGGATGGAGAGCTTGCACGTCCCAATGATCCAAAGAGCTATGTCGGCGGGAGTCTTACTCCTGACAGGGTCACCCAAACCGGACAGGTCTTTGGAGAGGGGCCAGACAAAAGGGCTGAGGAGCAGTTAGAGCCCTATAGGTGTAGCTTCACCAGCGATTTGTACATGTTCTGGGCTGCACCAATCCAGCCCCACTTCAAGGGGGAATTGCATTCTTGTGTCGTTCTTGACTTTTTGTTCTCTATCATTTATCCCATGGATGACGACGAGATGCAGATCAACGGACATTGCACTTTTGCCCCTTTATGACGATCTTCCAGGTGGCGGGGAATGCCACACATACCATCACTAGAGATAGGCTGGCAGAACTGACGAAAGAATGATAAGACAGTTGACTCAGATGAATATGTCCCTGGCAGGACGTGACGATCCTGGGACACCGACATACTGGACTGCCTCCCTTCTGAGATACTAGAAAGATGCGTCCATAAAACTCCTTCGCAAGCATGATGCCTCTAAGACAACACACTGTATACGAGATCGAACATCGCCTCAGTTACCAAGGCCCACGCTGCTCTTCCACACCTGGGGACAACAGTGACAGGTATGCTACCAGGACCACAAGTTACACTCGCTACGCCTCCTCCAGCTCAACATACCAGGAATTAGAAATAAAAAGCTAAAAGTGACTTAGCTCAAAATGGATCTTGAAATCCACATTCCACTCATCGAAAAAAACAATGCTGGCAAAGGACACTCCCTTCCACATCACGGGCGTTACAGTGTACCAATGCAAGTGAATAACATATCAGGGGGTAGTGACACTTATCCGGAATGACAAGCATTCAGAGTTTTCCGTTCTTGAAACCAATGACGAAACTGACCTACAAGAAGTGATAGTCTGGATGGGGAAAAGACCGCTATACATACTTAACATATTCAACCCACCAATAGCACACCTTAACATACTCAACCCACCAAGAGCACACCTTAAGATATTCAACCCACCAAAGAGCACACCTTAACATATTCAACCCACCGAGAGCACACCTTAACATATTCAACCCACCAAGAGCACACCTTAACATATTCAACCCACCGAGAGCACACCTTAACATATACAACCCACCAAGAGCACACCTTAACATATACAACCCACCAAGAGGACACCTTAACATATACAACCAAACAGGAGCACACCTTAACATATACAACCCACCAAGAGCACACCTTAACATATACAACCCACCAAGAGCACACATTAACATATACAACCCACCAAGAGCACACCTTAACATATACAACCCACCAAGAGCACACCTTAACATATACAACCCACCAAGAGCACACTTCAACATATACAACCCACCAAGAGCACACCTCACAGATTCCACATACTACTGATCTAAAAAGACTGATCATTTCTGGCGACATGAATGGTCACTCCCCCTGTGAGGCTATACAGATAGGAACGCAACAGGAGCAGCCATAGAGGAACTCACAAACACTACCACACTCATCCTGTTTGCAGAATGCCAATACCCCCACCAACACTGCTCCACCGAAAGTCAGTGGAACCTAAAGCAGACTTGACCTAACCCTTGTAACAGTTGATATGCATCCGTTTTAGTCATTTAGAGTCCTCGATGACATCGGAAGTGACCATAGACCAATACTCCTTGAGATGACCAACACCAGAGAGAAAGTCAAACTAGATAACATCCCTCCCAGGGAAATTCAAAAAGGCAGACTGGCAGTTTTTCAGGAGACAATTACGCCAACGTTTCACGGACATCGACAAGACTCAGGATAAAGACGAGGTCTATAGTAAAACCACTGCTGCATTGGTGTGATCGGCGAAGGAAGCCATCCCAAGAGGATACGGGACAAAGTTCAAATCATTCTGAAGCACAGAATGAGAGGCCACCGTCAATGAGAGAAATACGGCAAATCGAGAAACAGCCTCTCCCTGCAAACAAAACCAATTACAACAGACTCACTGCTGAAGTTAAATTCCTCAGCAGACAAGCAGCAAAATGAGACGCATAGGCTAAGAAATGTGGAGAGTTGGACTTGTGAAAAGATGGAAAGAAAGCATGGGGCCTCATACCCAACCTTTCAGGAGTTAAAAGAAATAAAATTCTCAAACACATTAGAACATACAAGGAATTAATAACAGGAGATTCTCAGAAATCAGAAGTCCTGAATAGGTACTTTGCTAATATGAATAAAAAAGCAAAAAGGAAAAAATCTATACAAGGCTATCAAAACACCAAAATTCATGGAAGAACAACCTACAGCTAACTGAGATCTTTGAAAAGAATTTCACACTTCCAGAACTTAAGATGCCCTAATTGTAAGAAAGATGAGGTCCCTGGACCTGACCGGCTAACTAACGAGATGCTCTTAAATATCTCAAATGATGAGCTCCATACCATCCTTGACTTCATTAACAAAACATGGAGAGAAGGCAAGCTACCAACAGACTGGAGAGAACGCAAGCTACAAACAGAGTGGAGAGAACGCAAGCTACCAACAGACTGGAGAGAATGCAAGCTACCAACAGACAGGAGAGAAGGCAAGCTATCAAAAGAAAAGACTGGAGAGAAGGCAAGCTACCAGCGGACCGGAGAGAAGGCAAGCTACCAACAGACTGGAGAGAAGGCAAGCTACCAAAAGACTGGAGAGAAGGCAAGCTACCAACAGACAGCAGAGAAGGCAAGCTACCAACAGACTAGAGAGATGGCAAGCTACCAACCGACTGGAGAGGGAAGGCAAGCTACCAACAGACTGGAGAGAAAGCAAGCTACCAAAAGACTGGAGAGAAGGCAAGCTACCAACAGACTGGAGAGAAGGCAAGCTACCAACAGACTGGACAGAAGGCAAGCTAACAACAGACTGGAGAGAACGCAAGCTACAAACAGAGTCCAGAGAACGCAAGCTACCAACAGACTGGAGAGAAGGCAAGCTACCAACAGACTGGAGAGAAGGCAAGCTAGCAACAGACTGGAGAGAAAGCAAAATACCAACAGACTGGAGAGAAGGCAAACTACCAAAAGACTGGAGAGAAGGCAAGCTACCAACAGACTGGGGGAGAAAGTAAGCTACCAACAGACTGGAGAGAAGGCAAGCTACCAACAGACTGGAAAAAAGTCAACATCACCCCAGTCTTAAAGAAAGACAAACCATCACCCTAGTAACAAGTTATCGCCCGATGTCCCTGACTTCAAACCTAGGCAAGATCCCTGAAAGGATGATAAACGAAAGGTTATATTGGTGGCTAGAAAACTCCAAGACTCTTAACACAAACCAATCAGGCTTCAGAAGAAAGAAACAGACAATGGATTAGCTGATAAAATTTACCTAACAGGCAGGTGATGCTTTCCTGGAGAAAAACAATGTGGTGGAAACATTCATTGACCTCAGGCATGCCTACGATCGAGTCTGGAGAACTGGCCTCCTCTTCAAGATGCAAAAATGGTAATATCATGGTGAATGTACAGCTGGCTAAAAGGTTTCTTTCCTAACAAAACAATCCGAACAACATTCAGCGGATTAACGTCCAAACAGAGGACCCTGGAAGAAGGACCGCCCCAGGGATCTGGGTTAAGTTGTACATTATTCCGTGTGTACACAAACGACCTACCAGATGTAATAACCTGCCAAAATGCACTCTTTGCGAATGCCCTGGTCATTTGGTCAAAAGAAAAAAATGTGAAACCCATCACCAAAAATATGAATCTGACAACCATCTCTACATATTGCCAGTTTTGGAAGCTTGAAATTAATGTAGAGAAAACTGTTCAGCTTAAATAGAAGGATTAAAGAGGAAAATATCGATGTCAAAATAAGCGGAGTGAAATTAACCGATGACAAAACCGCGAGATACCTCGGAGTCGAGCTTGACCGTAGACTCACTATGAAACCCCACATAGACAAGCTGATTGGACAAGCATCCACAAGGTTCATACTCATCAAGCACCGCTCTACTTTTGGATGGGGAGGAAAGGAGAGGGGGGGGGGGGGAAGGGATCAAGATTCACTACGCCAGTTATACATTGGATATATCCGCTCAGTGATTGCCTATTCAACCCCCCCCCCCCCCCTCCCCTTTTCCAAACCATTGCAAGCAAAAGCGTCTTACACGAGCTGAACAAAATCAGGCTTTGTGGTTTAAAAGTGGTGTCAGAACATCGAACCTCTAAACCTCAGAGGAGGAGAACGCTCTATCGTAGAAATGCGTGAAAGATACATTAAAATGGACACCACGGAGGAGAATATGAAAATGGTAGAACATTGGCACCAAAAGCATAGAATAAAAAAAGACATCTTTCCATTAAAAAGGTGCAAGATAATATCGAGAGCGTAGAAGGTTTATGGCGGTCATCAATGATGAACCACCTTGCTGGCAGGCGACTACCACCACAGAAAGAACTGTACTCTCCGACCCCTCTACCGACAGGAACACCCTACCATCTTCGCTGAAAACTAGCGCTTCGGAAACTAGAGACTCATATCCACGAAACATCCCAGTATGCACAGATGGATTTGCCTCCCGGACGACCACCAACGCCGGATATGGTGCTGTAATTAACTACCGTTACCCTGCAAGAAGACCCCCCCCCCCCTCTCTCTACATCTATGACCCTTGTGGAGAGACCTGTTCCATCTATGGCCCTTGTGGAGAGACCTGTTCCATCTATGACCCTTGTGGAGAGACCTGTTCCATCTATGACCCTTGTGGAGAGACCTATTCCATATATGACCATTGTGGAGAGACCTATTCCATATATTACCATTGTGGAGAGACTTATTCCATATATGACCATTGTGGAGAGACCTATTCCATATATGACCATTGTGGAGAGACCTATTCCATATATGACCCTTGTGGAGAGACCTATTCCATATATGACCATTGTGGAGAGACCTGTTCCATCTATTGCCCTTGTGGAGAGACCTGTTTCATCTATGACCCTTGTGGAGAGACCTATTCCATATATGACCCTTGTGGAGAGACCTGTTCCAATTACGAAGCAGAAATAATAGCGATAGAAAAAGCTTTGTGCTGAATAATCTCAGATTTGGGAACGGCACTTTGCAGCCTGAGGAGGTCGTTGTTTTATCACGGCACTATATAGCCTGAGGAGGTCGTTTTCTCACGGCACTATACAGCCTGAGGAGGTCACTGTTTTCTCATTGCACTATACAGCCTGAGGAGGTCGTTGTTTTTTCATGTCTGTCACTATACAGGCAGAGGAGGTCACTGTTTTCTCACGGCACTATACAGCCTGAGGAGGTCGTTGTTTTTTCATGGCACTATACAGGCTGAGGAGGTCGTTGTTTTCTCACTCAAAGTTTGCGCTCCAAGCCTTGGAAAACAGAATGTCTCCTGATGTTAATAACATCTACAAATTAATTGACCAATTGTCCACCTCTTATGGAGCGGAAGTAGTGCTCCAGTGGATACCTGGCCATGTCGGAGTCCCTGGAAGGCCGATGAGCTGGCTAGAAGCGGGGCAATGCCACCACAGCCAATATCTAGCATCACACTACAGACGTGCAAGCAAATCCTGAAACATAACTATAGACAGGAGTGGCTAGGTGAGTGGGCTACATCCCAGACAGGAGTGGCTAGATAAGTGGGCTACATCCCAGACAGGAGTGGCTAGGTGAGTGGGAGGATTGTAATAAAAGCTCTATATCAGCAAAACATAGAAACTAGTTTGATGCCAGCATGTAATGGCAAGTATTTTGGGAACAGTGTGGCTTAAGAACCTGTTTAATGTCAACGTGATCTAGAAACTAGTTTAAATCAGAATGAAAACATTCTGTTAATAATAGCGTGACATAGAACAGCAGTTTAATATTAGCCAGGCAGAGAAATCCATTTTACACAAGCGTCATATAAAACCAGATTAGAATCAGCGTGACATAAAAACCGTCCGTGTCTCTATCAGCGTGACATAACAACCATGTCTCTATCAGCGTGACATAAAAACCATGTCTCTATCAGCGTGACATAACAACCATGTCTCTATCCTATTGACCAAAAACTCAAGACCCTCAAAATACTACAGTGGAATGCGGAGGGTGTCGTAAACAAAAAGCTTTCCCTAACACATCACCTGCATGAGGGTAAGATTGACGTGGCATGTATCCAGGAAACGCACCTCAACAAAAACCATAAATTCTCTATCAGAGGATACCAGACCTTCCGTCTCGGTAGAGAAGGTCACAAAGGAGGGGTCCTGATACTGACCCGAAACTGCATACCGAGTAACGCGGTATCTGTCAATCACACCGGACAAGCAGAAATTGTAGGAGTTGACATAATGGCTCAAGAGACGAAGCTCCGCATTTCCAATCTGTACGGACCACCAAAAAAAGGACGTGAGTTAACGAAAGATCTTCCGAGACCAGGTCAGGCGCATATTGTTGCGTTAACTCACGTTCTTCTTTAAAAATCGTTGTCCAGTTCTTCACTGTTGTCTGCGACACACTTTTGTCACCATACACTGTCTGCATTCTGCGACGAATATCAGCTGGTCGACATCCTTTAGCTGTTAGAAACCGAATCACCGCTCGCTGATAAACTCTGGACAGATTCCCTATCACTCCCACCATGTTCTCAACGGTCTGCCGAGGAAACCATGAGTCGGAGGATAATGGAATTTTGCAAACTTGACGGTTGATATGTGCTGTTTACACCAGAAGTGACGTCACCATGCGCATCGTACGTAGGTTCACTTCTTGCAGTTTGGTCCGGTTTCCTTTGAACACGCCTCGTATATTCAGCTCCTATAGGGTCGACAATGACGATGACTTGGTAGAAGATCGTGGGTAATGTGTAATAGCACAGGCGACATGTTATGGGTGAGAAATTATATTCGTTTAGTAACTTTACCAACATAACAAACTTGGCATGTCCATTTCCATCACGAGCATGCAATATGAATGGAGCAAAACATCCCAGGCCATGATTAGATTTACGTCGCATTATTGATCCTGCTGGTGAGTTCAAGGAAGGAATTAAATATGCAAATGTAGGTGTCCAGCAAGAGGTTTAACGTTACAATTGGTGGTTGAACAGTAGGTGTGACCAAACTGTCATCGTCCAACGGAAGTATATTCTCTGACGTCAGCAATCGATAAGAAGGCATTGCTTCAACAAGAGAAGAATAATAACTGATCTGATGTATACAACAAACAATATGATGCTGGAGACGATTAAGTGTGGAGGTTTTGTTGCCATAAGCTACGATCCCACATGCCATGAGCACGTGACATCATTAGGTATTTCTCTGAACATCCAACAAGCTCTCGCGTGACCCAAACAATGGAAGCCATTCGCTGAGGCTGAGCGCATTTTTTGTGAATGTTTATTATTGTAATTTGTTATAGACACGAGCTGCTATTTCTCTCCGACCTGGCACAACTGTTTCAGCTGAGTGCCGCCAGAGTTTGGGGACATAGAAATAACAAGAGTGCGATCAATAGTAAATGTAGGAGTTAGGTAGAATGGCCAGGAACAACAAGGGCCAATACAGGGCAGTCAATGAGAGTCAAGAATGGAGGTCAATGACGTGGTCAAGAATGGAGGTCTATGACGTGGTCAAGAATGGAGGTCTATGACGTAGTTAAGAATGGAGGTCTATTACGTATTCACGAATGGAGGGTCAACGACAAATTCAAGAAGTGGTGGTCAAGAAAGGACCCCGATCCTGAGCAGCGCACGAGCTGCAGCTGTCAGGGCTCCATAGCTGACTGCTAGCGGCAGGACCTGCGACCCATAGCTGACTGCTAGCGGCAGGACCTGCGACCCATAGCTGACTGCTAGCGGCAGGACCTGCAACCGATAGCTGACTGCTAGCGGCAGGACCTGCGACCCATAGCTGACTGCTAGCGGCAGGACCTGCAACCCATAGCTGACTGCTAGCGTCAGGACCTGAAACCCATAGCTGACTGCTAGCTGCAGAACCTGCGACCCATAGCTGACTGCTAGCGTCAGGACCTGCGACCCATTGCTGACTGCTAGCGGCAGGACTTGCGACCCATAGCTGACTACTAGCGTCAGGACATGCGACCCATAGCTAACTGCTAGTGGCAGGACCTGCTGTAGCAGATCCCACTGTTTGCCCTAGGGTTATTCTAACTTAGAACATTATCACACTCATCCACATCAATCATAACCACACACAGAAAAAGTCATGGCACACAGCAGATGGCATATTTATTATATAATACTCATACCAGGAAAATGAGTAGTGAAATTACAAACACAATACAATACATATCATCTGAACTAAATATTCATATATTATAAATATCTTAATACAAATATTAACTAAAGCGGAAATTTTAAGCATTAGCTATTGATGGAATTCCCAACTATCAAAAACCCAGTTCTATTGTCGTGCACACATCACACACACATCTAGATCTCACCTGGTCGATCGACACACTCGCTTAACTCGTCCGGACATGCATCGTTTACAAGGTGTCCTGCGTACAACACATGTTCAGATTATCTATTAATACAAAACTCCCACACACACCTATTTGAGCAGCTGGCCCCGACTCAATGGCGTATGTTGTTTGAGCGATCCTGTTCTATCTCCAACATTCGTACAACAGGCTATCAATCGCTCCTCTATCTAAGTCGGTGAGCTAAACAGCCTCCTATCTACATTCACTCGTCCCCTCTCCATGCCAGCTTGCTTGAGCTACACTTTGGCTTGTGTTATATACTCTCAAGCAGTATCAGAGCTGACCAATGGATCTCAGGGGGATGGCTCTATTCAGTCGTTATTGGAACGAATTACTCTGAACCCCTGTCACTCATCTATCGCAGCAAGCCCCGCTGCCCTCCCGTCTGTCACTCACCCCCAACTCCCCAAATCGGATCGCCAGTGGCCAGTTCCTACCTGTACATTCTTTCTCCAACTCCGATTCCGTTTGTTGAGATTGTGAGTGATCTTGGCGTAGTGACCAGACAGAGAGTGACCTTGGCACGCATTCAGGTACCTTTGTTATCAGCAACCACATCACCCCTGCCCTAAACTCTCATGCTCGGGGTGGAACTGTTACACTGTGAACCAGAGCTGACTGCTAGCGTCAGGGCCGGCGAACTAGAGATGCCAAGCTGTAAACCACGACATAACGCATTCCGTTCTACATTATGATACTTGCAAAAGCCCTTTTCATGGCGTGGTGGCTGGTGATTTAGAACGAACGAATAAGAATTAATCGAGTACAAGGTAAAGAATGGATGGTCAGTGAGAAGGTCAAGAATAGAACGTCAAATACGGAATGAGAGGAGAAGGTCTATTAGAAGGTCAATAGAGGTAGGTCCAAGCGAGAGCAAACACAGAAGTTAATAAATGGAAAATCAGAAATGGAATTCAGAGAAGACGGGACAATAGCGCAGAATGATGGCGAAGGTCGTGAATAGAGGATCAAGAATGGAATGACAAGGACACGATTATTGAATAGAGTGGCATTGGGAAGGTCAGAAATTGATGGTTAACGATAAGGTCAATAAGTGTCGATGAGAAGGTCATGAAAAGGTGTTAAAGAATTGAGAATCAAGAATAAACGTTATCAGAAGGTCAAGAGCAGTAGTATCGTGGAAAAGGTGAAGGGTCAAGAGGAATACATGGAACATCGTGTCAATAAGATGGTCAGAGACAGAGTCAAGTGGAATAAAATCCTATCCAAGGCAACGAGGAGGCAGACAGACTGGCAAAAGAAGGTGCAAGACTACCACAAACAGATACTAGTATGACGTACGAAGAGTCAAACCGGCTTATTAAAGCCAGATACATGACCAAATGGGAAACTGAACATACCGGCTACACCAAAAACGATGCCTAATTACCAGTTGAACAGAAGAGAGCAGGTCGTGGTCTTCAGACTTCGCACTGGCCACAATAGACTGAGGTACCACCTATTCAACAAATTGAAGATAGGTGGCACCGACGAATGCCCGTGCGGTACCGGCAAAATGACCGCTGAACATCTGCTGCAGAACTGCCCGACATACGAGGATCAGAGAGAGCAGATGTGGCCATCACCAGTGGAACTGCAAGACAAGCTCTATGGCAGTGTCGACAGCCTCAGGATGACCGCCGCTTTTTTCGAAAAAATAATGGTTACTGTCTGACTGCGTACGAGGAAAAAGGAAGGAGGAAGGAGGAAGGAGGAAGAAGGAAGAAGGAAGAAGAAGAAGAAGAAGAATAAAATCCTAGAAGACAGAATGAAGGCAAGGGTTGGCAAATATAGCCATCTAAACGCCATGGGAACAGCGGTCTGACTAACACACGTATTTACTTTTATAATATAGTTACCAGTTGGCCTATTATTAATACTGACCAGGATCCCATTGATGTAATACATGAA
The DNA here is from genome assembly GCA_036924085.1 of Ariolimax columbianus. Classification (NCBI taxonomy): domain Eukaryota; kingdom Metazoa; phylum Mollusca; class Gastropoda; order Stylommatophora; family Arionidae; genus Ariolimax; species Ariolimax columbianus. The sequence continues at coordinate 115,999,536 of JAVGWX010000006.1, read as the reverse complement.
ATACCCGTATTGGCTTTTCGGAACGAGTTTCTGCGCTTGTGATAAGGGAAACCAGATGTTGCAATAGGTGTACTAATTCGGCATTATATTTACGAGCAGATGGCAATATGCGATGTGTTTGTGTAAGCAGCCCTGAAATAAAATTATTTTTCAAACAAATATATGAATAAAAAATCATATTTAACAGAAAAACATTTTCCAAATCAGAATACATTTGTCAATGACTACACGAGAAAACGTGCAAGCATATATTGCTTTAAAGAATGTCAAGGGAATATGGTAATTATGTTCTTCCTATCAAATGACCAGATTTAAATGTAGAAAATATGATAGATATGTATACTTTGATATTCTACAAACAAAGATTTTACTTTGAATTTGAACTTCTATGTAAGAGGAAAATATCTTAGACTTCATACATATTTGAGTCAAAAACTCAGCCCTGTTATTTCACGTAAAAACTTTACACTACACCCCACATCACGAGCTGAACCCACACCCCACATCACAAACTCAACCCACTACCCACTACCCAAATCACGAGCTCAATCCACACCCCACATCCCGAGCATAACCCACACCCAACATCCCGAACACAACCCACACCCAACATTCCGAACACAGCCCACACCCCACATCCCGAGCATAACCCACACCCCACATCCCGAGCTCAACCCACACCCCACATCCCGAGCTCAACCCACACCCCACATCACGAACACAGCCCACACCACGAACACAACTCACACCCCACATCACGAACATAACTCGCACCCCACATCACGAACACAACTCACACCCCACATCACGAACACAACTCACACCCCACATCACGAACACAACTCGCACCCCACATCACGAACACACCCCACATCACGAACACAACTCACACCCCACATCACGAACACAACTCACACCCCACATCACGAACACACCCCACATCACGAACACAACCCACACCCCACATCACGAACACAACCCACACCCCACATCACGAACACAACCCACACCCCACATCACGCATTCAACCCACACCCTACATCACGAACACAACTCACACCCCATACCACGAACACAACTCACACCCCACACCACGAACACAACCCACACCCCACATCACGAACACACCCCACATCACGAACACAACCCACACCCCACATCACGAACACAACCCACACCCCACATCACGAACACAACCCACACCCCACATCACGAACACAACCCACACCCGACATCACGCATTCAACCCACTACCACGTCATCCGGTATGTCTGAAACTGGCATCACATTCTCTCTCAGCACAATCCTCCACTACATACTAGAAATCACAGAGTATTGCCTCTCTGCACAATCCTCTTTATGCCCAAGATCTGACAGCACATTGCCTCTCTGCACAATCCTCTTTATGCCCAAGATCTGACAGCACATTGCCTCTCTGCACAATCCTCTTTATGTAAGAAGTGACGGAAGAACAAAACCAATTAAACTAGAAAATTAAACAATCTCCTCCAGCAACGAATAAAAAAAAAGACACCTCAATTGTATTCGTCATCTTCTGTCTAAGCAAAAGTCACGGCTGGCAGTCAGAGCTGTGAGCGATCCCCAGGCCGTGGTCTCAGATAGAGCCGCCATGTAATTGCTCCATTATTGATTTCTGTTTGTCCGACCAGCCCATTCTCCCAGATAAATGTCCCGCTGCCTTCCTCTCCTTCTAAAAACGGGTTGGGAGGTTATTGCAAGGGCTTAGAATGGCCTAGCCAACGGAGGAAAATGATTAAATTGAGAGAGAAGCCCAGAAAGTCAAATCACCTTATTCCATCGTCCTCTGGAAATACATCTCTTTGCCCACAAATAATTGATGAAAACACTTATAAATGATTATTTTATTTTAGTAATAACATTTAACGAAGATCGCGTCCAACGGAGTAGCAAAAGGGACAGGTGGAGCCGTATATTTGGTGTCGTTTTATGTGTGTCTGAACCAGTGCCCTCAATTAAAATATTTTTTTCTAATTTAAAAAAAATGTTAAATAATTGATTAATGTACTAGATACAACTATCAATTCTGGAACAAACTTATTCTCCCCCAATGATAGTTATATCTATATTGCGAATATTTAGATCTAGTTCACCAAAAAATAACGAATAGAAGAAATGTATCTCAAGAGATGTACGATAATTGTATGGACTGAGGGAATTGTTAGTTAAGTGGTGGGTTTCTGTTGACATAACTTAGCAGGGTCATCATGTCATGGCCACAGCAACCACCATGTAGATGGGCCAATCAGAAATGGCGGTTGAGGCAAAAGGGGCGTGGAATTAGGACTCGTTATCGTCCTTCGATGTCATTTCCGGTCCTGCTCACAGAAATGCCGGACAACTGTCTCGGCTTGGAATGCGATCACATGACCGGCACGCATTGAAACAACACGGGCGATTAGTTGCTTTATCTCGTGGTCTGGTCGTGCTTTCCTTTTCAATATTTGGTTTGCAGTTTGAGATATCCCTCGCATTTCACTAGAGACGGACCTGGAGCTAGGATCATCAAGAATATCGCCGTCGTTGAATCGAAGCCAGATTGATGTGTGACCAATCTCCTAACCATTGATTAGCTGAGACGTTCGATATCTGGCTTACTGGTATTACATCTACAGAGGAAAGGGGAGAGACCCACTACCATCATTTCTACCTGCCCCCACACCCACACCCCCTAGTGGTAATATATCTACAGAGGAAGGGCGGGGGGGGGGGGGAGACCCACTGCCATCATTTCTAGCAGCCCCCTTTTATTTCAGCCTTGTGATATCAGTGTTGTTAAAATGGGTACCCTTTTCCAATATGTACCAGGTAATCACATATTCTGTGATTTACACATTTGATGGTAGCAGGTGTACAAAGTGGGTTGAGTCGTGGAGGTTACTAGGGAGGTTACTAGGGAGGGTACTGGGGAGGTTACTAGGGAGGTTACTAGGGAGGTTACTGTGGAGGGTACTGTGGAGGTTACTGTGGAGGTTACTAGGGAGGGTACTAGGGAGGTTACTGTGGAGGTTACTGTGGAGGTTACTGTGAAGGTTACTGTGGAGGCTACTAGGGAGGGTACTGTGGAGGTTACTGTGGAGAGTCGATGTGTATATGTATGTTGTTTCGAATGCTCACAATTAGTAGGTTACTCTTTTGTGCACCTTGAAAAGGACGTTAAATAGCTTTCCTCACATCTCGAGCGTGCTGATGAAGGTGGACCGGGGTCCTCCAGGCAGTTGTGCTAAGCTTGGCTGCATCTGCGTGTCACTCACTACTACGGAGATCACGTCGAACCTCACCTTGTTTAGCCAGACTGTTGTCTTCGACAACAGCCCGTTTCCAGGACAACCAACGAGGGGTTCACGTGAGGGTCTTGGCCAGTATATTTCTCCTGATGCTGGCTAACATTGTTTGATCAGTGTGTTTTGCCTGACCAGACGTTAGTCTCACCGTCCCATGTGTATATATAATAAGTGATGTAATGACACAAACAATAGGAGATCACTTCAACATTTATTATGTGATGTAATGACGCTAACAATGGGAGGTAACTTCGACTATCCAATATATGATGAAGTAGAAACCAACAATAGAATATTAGGCCGGAATCCAACAAGTGATTGAGTAGACGTCAGTAACCGACACCAACTTCGTCCATTCCTCTGAATTAGGGAAATAGAAATCCAGCTTCTATTCTGACAGTGCATACATCCTTATCATAACATAATAACAGAGTAGAAAAAGCCGGCACAACTTCTGACCGAAAGCGCACACCGTTGGAACGACTGTGCTGAAGCTCTACCGATCCGCCATTCTCCCCACTTGTTCTACGTGTATGAGTGTGGGATTGTCTACGTTGGTTACGCCAGGAGGCTAAATAATTTCCACATGAACTGTCTGAGATACATACTGCATCTTCGCTGGCATGACCATATCGATCTTCGCTGGCATGACCATATCGATCTTCGCTGGCATGACCATATCGATCTTCGCTGGAAGGACCATATCCATCTTCGCTGGCATGACCATATTCATCTTCGCTGGCATGACCATATTCGCAGATAATAGAGCGTTATCCAAAGCCAACATCCCAGGTTCTCATGCACAAAAAAACCTGAGATCGGTTGGTCACCTTGATTGACTGTCAAGCGGTAAACTCCCAAAGAGGCAAAAATATCAGGAACTGAGTTGGTCACCTTGATTGACTGTCAAGCGATAAACTCCCAAAGAGGCAACAATATCAGGAACTGAGTTGGTCACCTTGATTGACTGTCAAGCGGTAAACTCCCAAAGAGGCACTCAATATCAGGAACTGAGTTGGTCACCTTGATTTACTGTCAAGCGGTAAACTCCCAAAGAGGCAACAATATCAGGAACTGATAGAAGGATAGCGATCAGAAGCATGTCCAACAAAAGGCGTTTCCAGAATTGTCTGATGAAGTCCACATTAACACTGAAAAAAACCAGGCTCCAAATCGTTCGAATTGAAAGAGTGTGGACACAAACGACGTTACTAAAGCCTCCGTGTTCAGGAAGTCCAGGATAGACGCGCACTCAGGAAGTCTAGGGCAGAAGGAATACCAGAGGTAGCTGCGGACTATGTTTAGCAGTCGTGTCGTAGAAATTTCCGCGTTCGTATTGGCTTGATCAATCACGAGCGGCCACAGAAACTCAAGGATGGAGAATGGCATGAGATGATGATGTCGGTTCTTATCGACGACGATTGTCAAAATATTATTATTATTACACAACTGAAATCCAGCGTCTATTGTGACATTACACGTTCATCTCTGTCATAACTCCAGCATCTATTGTGACATTACACGTTCATCTCTGTCCTAACTCCAGCGTCTATTGTGACATTACACGTTCATCTCTGTCATAAGTCCAGCGTCTATTGTGACATTACACGTTCATCTCTGTCCTAACTCCAGCGTCTATTGTGACATTACACGTTCATCTCTGTCCTAACTCCAACTCCAACAGACGACCAGAGCCACTTCTACGATAAAGAAGAGGATGTACAACAGCATCTGAGGCGCCTGGGATGAGCCTGCCCAGAGTATGACATGACGATCAACTGATAAGACATTAAATAGGACAGTAAAACATCAACCAACACAGCCCAGTCTAATCATCGGTAGCAACACTTTCAAACAGGTACGGGAGTTGACGTACCTGGGTAGCGTCCTTAGTGATATAATTTGCCAACAGTAAAGTAACCAATAGCTTTACTGCCGTCGGTGTGTGAGGTGTCAGCGATCTCACATTTCAAAGGATCGGCTATTTCAGGGCGGTAGCCATTTCCTCTGCCTCGCCGCTTTTACTTCCCGGACTGAACCGGTACCCATTTAAGGCTGGGTTGACCCGGGAGCCGCTGTGGTCTGAAAAAACATTACCGCATCAACTGGGAAATGAACCCAGGACTACTCAGATGCGAAGCCAACTCGCTAACCACTGCACTACACGACTTCCTCCTACAGTGAAATCGGCAGATGAGAAGTTAGACAGACAATAGAGTTCAAAAGGTCAAACTAGGTGTCCTACCAGCTGACATCCAATCCTCACCACGTCCACTAAACAGGCGCTGATAAACACGATGATCAAACCTATGTTATGTTATCAGTGTCAAACTTAGGCTCTATGTGATATGCACAAGCGTCAGATCGAGCCCCATGAGTTGCCCTGTGTAGGGCTCAGCAGGAAAGACAATTGGCGAGAAGATCACGCTGGGTAATATGGTGGGGACTACATCAGTTAACTCCCATGTTGACTCACAGAAGATAAAGTGGTCTGGCCATCTGGCAAGGACGCGCAATATAATCAAACTGCAGAGAAATCATACTACATGGAGGTTTATGGACTCAAGCAATAGGGCGACCAAGCCGACAATGAATAGATGTAATCAAAGACAATTTTCAAAAGTTGGCAGCATGAACCTTCCACCTAGCACACACCAGAAGTCTAGCATACCTCCTCTCTGTGACGGCCCAAGACAAGACCTGCACAACAACATAAACCTCCCACCTAGCACACACCAGAAGTCTAGCATACCTCCTCTCTGTGACGGCCCAAGACAAGACCTGCACAACAACATAAACCTCCCACCTAGCACACACCAGAAGTCTAGCATACCTCCTCTCTGTGACGGCCCAAGACAAGACCTGCACAACAACATAAACCTCCCACCTAGCACACACCAGAAGTCTAGCATACCTCCTCTCTGTGACGGCCCAAGACAAGATCGAAAAGACAACAGAAGATAGAAACCCCCGAGTCAACAACATTACAATAAGTCTGCATACTATTCGATTTGTGGCGAACAAATGTCGATAAATGTTTAATTCGTGGCGCTCACAAACATCTCATTGAAGCTGAATGTATATTTCTCTTGGGAGGTTCAGTGTGGGAGTTTTCATAATTTTATCTCCAGCCCAGCGAACTGAAACATGAACACCTTGGGTATATGTCACAACTAATTCTAACAATAGATTCAAGACTACGTCAAGATCACCTTTGAGAACCACCAGAAGATTCAAGATAACGTCAAGATCACCTTTGAGAACCACCAGTAGATTCAAGACTACGTCCAGTTCACCTTTGAAAACCACCAGTAGATTCAAGACTACGTCCAGTTCACCTTTGAGAACCACCAGTAGATTCAAGACTACGTCAAGATCACCATTGAGAATCACCAGTAGACTCAAGACTACGTCAAGATCACCTTTGAGAACCACCAGCGGATTTAAGACTACGTCAAGATCGCCTTTGAGAACCACCAGTGGATTCAAGACTACGTCAAGATCACCTTTGAGAACCCCCAGTAGATTCACGACTACGTCCAGTTCACCTTAGAGGACCACAGGTGGATTTAAGACCAGGGCAATGTCACATTCAACTTGAACCACGATAAAGGAAAACGGAAAGCAACCGTCAGATAATCTTGACGTGAATGTTATTAAACTAGAACTGTCTAGAATGTTTGATTCTCAAGTTACGGACAACGGTATTTTGTGCACACTTCTCCTTTCGTGTGTAGACGTGCGCCTTTACGCCATGACTGACTGAATGAGGATGCGACCTTGGAGTGGTAACTCTTTACTGAGTTTTTGGTTTTCTTTTTCCTTTCGTGTTGTTTCTCTTCTCCGTGTTGTCGCTTCACTTCTCCGTGTTGTCGTTATCATTTCCGAGTTGTTTCCCTTCTCTGTGCTGCAAGAATTTCGTTCCCACCAGCATGGGGTAGGACCTGAGGGCATATCTTAATTGGATCTGTCTAAAGCCTTGTTTTCCCAAGCTATTGAACTCACGTTCAGGACCTTCCTATCCCGCTTGCGAACATCAGTGAACTTCAGCTTTTGTCGGCCAATTGTTCATTAGACTGTTTTGGGAATCCGACCATCTTACATGGGACAAACATGACCAAGCTATCGTATTTTTTGCTACCTAAGGTACGTTCATTCCGATATGCCTTTGACCCGTTGTTCCTCCATGGCATGTCAAGACGCAAGTGATGTAGATGGATGACGTCACGTCCGTGCTTTTTGTCTGCCATAGGTTGAGCACGTGTCACTTTCTGTCCAGGAGACCGCTCACGACACGCGCATTGTAAATCATGACCTTTTGTTTCAATTGTAAATATCTGGTTTTCTTAAACACCCACTGTAAGACGGTTATTTGTAGCACCATATTTGTAGCACCATATTTGCAGCACTATATTTGTAGTACCATATTTTCCAAGGCAACCGTCCATAGATGAGTCTAGAGAGAGTTTGTCGTTGCTGAAATGTGAATTAGTGCACACCTGCTAGGTCAAACATATTCATGGTAAGAGTTGGTGTGGCTTCTACTGCGCATAACCATGTGCCAGAACGAACAGGAATGTCCTGCTGACATGTGCCCTCTAACCATGTGCCAGAACGAACAGGAATGTCCTGCTGACATGTGCGACATCTCTAACCGATCTTGGTGAACTGTGAGAGACATAACAAGTCATGGCACGTTGTTTAGTACACAGTCCGACGGTGCGTATAATTCGTCTTTCCTGCGAAAACTGCACACAAAAAGTTATTTTCTTGCGGTTCAAGAAAACCATCTTCCACGTACGGAGTTAGATCTGAGAATGACATTGGTATACCACGCGACTTAAAAATATGGTGCTTCGTGTGGCTACATTCTACTAAATTTGACCTATTATAATCCGTGGGTAAATTAACACACAAGTACCCATGAGGCGATAAACTCGGTAGATTACTCTAACTTGGCCACAGTTTCTGTGTCACCCGTGCCTTGCACGTGGCGATCGGTGGTCGCCGCTTGTGGATTCAGTGGGGAAATACGTCGACTGATGATGTAACGAACCCCCACTACAATTAGCCCATCTGTTATGTAGCAAGTGGTTGTGACAATTCACGCACGCTACAGTGTGCACATATGTAGGTGTGCACATATGTAGGTGTGTAGATATGTACGTATGAGTATATATATGTGGACATTTTAAGTTACACTTATGTATGTATATATAGGTTTATATATGTATATCCCTTCTGCGGGCATCCTCACCACTATAATTTACACTTAATATAATTATACTACTACTACATCAACCTTTTTTATCTATAATTATTAAATCAATTATCTACCTTTCTATTGTTCTTCTGTTTTTTTGTTTTTTTGCGTGATTTCTATTCCTGAGCCTACCACACATTCAACACCTAATTGACCGCGAGAGCTAGAGGGCACAGGTGAGACGAGGGATCTACAAAGTGACACACAAATCAGTGAATCGCTTACAAGTTGGAGTACATGGCTGCGATGAAAAAATATATGAGAGCGGGCAAAACCTGATACACCAAGACCAGACAGAAGGAAGTCAACACAAGTGGGCCTCACAACAGAAGGAAGACACTTTTCAATTAATTTATATTGTACTCTTAATCCTTATGTATCAAGTATATTGTTTTGTCATATTTCCCAATCATTCCATTTAATTCATTCTCGTTGTACACCTCACTACACTGCTATCTTCACAAGTGTGTATAAAATGTATGATGGGGTTTTATATTTAAAAAAAAAAAAAATATATATATATAAAAAGGGGAAAATATATATTTAAATCAGGAAATAAATAAAGAGATACGAATCAAGTATGAAGGAAAATAAATATACTCAATCCCAAAATGGTCCCAGGAAAACTATTGTGCATATTTGTGCAAATACCTACGGCGGACAACTAGGAACATCAAAAGCGAGGAACAACGGGAGGAACATCACGGAAATACCAGGTTAGGTACAAACAGATACACACACGCATCCAAGCACTGGTTTATGCGTCTTAATATCGCCCAAATTGACTACAGTCTGGGGTGGAATAGGCGCGCCTCCGCCAGTAGAAACTAGTGAGGCAAACACATAAAATAAAAATAAAAAAATCTGAGTGTGGGTGGGTGCACAGAACGGCAGAGTACAGAAAACGATCGTGAAGACGAGTTTGTGAGAGTGTGCATATAAGGAGAGGCGAGTGCAGCGGCTAGAACATGGTTGTATGCGCTGGAGAAATATTCAAAAGCTTCTGCTTAAAACCTTCACTGTAGTTAATATTTTTATTAATATATGCAATATATGATCATTTAGTTCAGATGTATTTTATTCTTTATGCAAATTCTATTTTGTCTGTTGATTGTTGTTATTACACCTGTTGTTGGAGAGTGTTTGCTGTGTGGTCGTGTCGTGATGTGGATGCAACAGAGACCCTGGGGTATCACCAAACAAGCAAAAAAAGCCATGAGTGACTAAATAAATTCTAGACCTTTGTGATAGAAGAAGGTCACTGAAAAACCCAAAACATCCACCTGATGAGGTCTGCAGATATAAAGAGGTCGAGAAAGCGATACATGAAAAGATGAGAGAGACGACACAAGCGTGATATGTGAGCAATGTATAAACATCGAAGAGAGTTTAGACCGAAATGACGCTAAAGGAGCATACAAGGTGGTCAAAGAACTGGTAACACCAAGACAAGGCAGGAACTTTATGATCCAGAATAAAAGCGGCAAGTGCCTTATTGAGGTAAATGACGTACTGGCACGATGGATAGAGTACTGTTCGGTGTTATAAAACTATGAGGGACGGAACGAACCTGAGAAAACAATCCCTCCAACACCAACAGCTAAAGAGGATAACCAAGTGATAACGAAGGAAGAGGTAGCTGCAGCAGTAAAGACATTGGGAAGAGAGAAGGCGACCGGCGTAGAGCATATACCAGCAGAGCTCTTACAGGCAGGTGCACGAAAATCTGATTAATGCGTACATTGGTCATGTCAATATTCCTCTATATTTGTGACACATGGACAATTACAGCGGAAGATACAGGCTTTGGAGATGAGATTTTTCCGAAGACTTCTAAACGTCACGTACAAATATGGAGTTATAAATGAGGAAATACGAGATAGAATTACAACAGTAATAGAGCCTTCTGAAGACTTCTTAGAAACTGTCAAAAGAACGAAACTCACTTGGTACGGTTACATATCGAAATCAAATGGTCTTGCAAATACGATCCTCCACGGAAAGGTGCAAGGCAGATTACGAAGAGGCCGTCCTAAAAAGAGGAGCGAGGACAACATAAAATCTCCGACCAGAAGAGGCACATGGAGCGACCGCTGACAGAGAGGAATGACGTGGGGTTGTGAGGATGTCTTCATGTGTGCCACAACGACCTCACTAGTTTCGGAATGACCAAAGAAAATACTTTTGTCAGGTCAATGAAGCGGCATAAAAGAGCTGGTTCTACTCGCATGACTTTTCTTGAAGTTGTCGAAGAAAGAACACATCTCAAGATACGATCGAAGACAACACGTAGTAAGACAACACGTTGTAAGACAACACGTAGTAAGACAATGCTGGCGAAGTCTTTGCCTACAACAATGAGCCGAGCAACTCATCGATAGTTATCACAGTCACTTCTGTCCCTTATGTGGGGGTGTAACGTTACAGTGTGTCCATCTCTCCTATCTTGAGGTATAATGACCTCTTTCCGCACTTGGAATAATATCAAATGTAGTAGTTGCAAGTTACATTATGTTTGGATTATGTCTGAGTATAGGAGTTGGTCACAAAGAGTTTACGACAGACACACAACTCTAAGAGACGGTGGCCACTTTCATCTTCAGACTCCAAGGTTGTAGAGAATCATGATCATCACCCACTCTAGCATTTAAGTCACCTATTAGAACTAACTCTTCTTGACCATATGTACTTGTAATGACTGCTGATAAGTCACTTATTAGAACTAACTCTTCTTGACCATAGGTACTTGTAATGACTGCTGATAAGTCATCTTAGAACTCATCTTCGGCTTCAAGTGTGGAGCACACGGTAGGTGCAGCTGCAATGATACGGATGACTGGAGTTCTAAATGTATGGAGACCGGCATATTTCAAGTCTACGGGCAGAAGACAGGATTTGGGTCAAGTTACATGACCTAGATTCCAGAAGCAAGTATTAATGTGAAGTAAGAGAAATAGATAGAGAATACTATCATGTTGTGGAAGTGGATGAAATCTGGATCAATGCTTATCATACAAGTTAAAGGTATGGAACGATGAGAAATGGAAGTGTCCCATGTAGCAGCGGACAGCTGTTGATATCAGCCAGTCCAAGCAGTGGGCACAATCGACTATTGTTGATAGGCGCCAGTCCAAGCAGTGGGCACAATCGACTATTGTTGATAGGCGCCAGTCCAATCAGTGGGCACAATCAACTATTGTTGATAGGCGCCAGTCCAAGCAGTGGGCACAATCGACTATTGTTGATAGGCGCCAGTCCAAGCAGTGGGCACAATCGACTATTGTTGATAGGCGCCAGTCCAAGCAGTTGGCACAATCAACTATTGTTGATAGGCGTCAGTCCAAGCAGTGGGCACAATCGACTATTGAAGAATACTAAACTCATTTCCATACAGAGATGACCAACCTTTTATTAAGAGAGTGGATTCAGAAAACTGTTCTACCGTCCCTAGATAGACGCATCTCACCACCATTTTGTTCCTGATTATGGAGAATGTTGGAACACGTGACGTCCTGACGTCCTCTAGTAGGAATGATGAAATAAAAGCATGGTTAACAAGGGGACAACATTCAATTTAGCGAATGCACGTCAAACCTGAATTGTTGTCCATTGAAGAGACGCAAAGAACAAAAGATATCTCAGACCGAAAAGATGATCCAGACGCATCGGCATAGGTGTTTTCATTGACAACCTTACCTCAATCAACTAGAACCAGTGTGGGTTAAAGTTCAAGGACATACATCCTCTACATTATGTTATGTTAAACAGATTCCTGCAATCTCAAAGACAGATAGACGGTACTAGTCTGCATGTGAAGACCGGGTGTAGAAAGAGGATGGGGCCTGCTGATAGAAGGATGGGGTGCCGTTCGTTGAGCCAAGTAGAGTCATCAACTTCTGTGACTCACCTGACTCTGGACAGGATACGTGCCGACTCTTTGTTGGCGTCTTTCAGCAGATAATCATGTTAGCTCATATGGATCAGTTTCGTGAAACTCACTTCAAAATTTTGTGAATACGCGCGCGCGCACATACACACAGACACACACATAAATAAACACACACACACACACACTCACAAACACACGCAGGAACACACACACACACACATACACACACAATTAAACATATACACGACCACACACATGTACACACACGCACAAACACAAATACACACACACACTCACAAACACACATACACCCACATGCATACACACAAACACAAACACACAAACACGCACCAACACACACACACAAACAAACACACACACACACAGAGTAGACACAAACGTAATTGACCAACCATGAACACATAAATTACAAATAAGATCAATGCACGTTATCTAGAACAACATGTGAAAACCTCCCTACATGGTCATTGGGGTTCCGTCTATTGCTCAAACAAATTTTGCCGTTCCTAAAAATACAGTCACGTATGTTTTGGAAAAACCAAATAGTTTCAGCGTCGAACAAGATCAAAGAAACCATCCGCTTTGATAAAATGATAGTGCCGTAACAATTTTAATGAATAATGTGTGAATGTTTGCGTGTTTTCTGGCGATGAGGCATATCCAGTATTAAATGCGGACGTATGCTAGGACGAGTCACTGATTTTCTTACCTCTTTACTCTCATCTTCTTTCCGATTCCTCTCCTTCGGCATTTCCACTCTTTCATTGAAGGTATCGACGACAAAATCACCAAGCTAAGCTCTGGTGACGATTCTGGTGGTCATGGTCTTCCATGATTTAATGCATCTGATTTAATGGTGAATCAGCAATGGTCACCCTCTTGTATTTTGACAAACTTGTTATGGTCTAATTTATGTTTCTTTCATTATCTTATAAACCTGAACTGTAACCTGGAATTCTTCTCTTGTCTAGACACTGTAGGCTGATTTTTCCGAGTCTTTTCTCATAATTGTAATTCTGGAATGTGACGTGTCAAAAGTGATTATATATATATATATATACTCGAATTTGACTGCAGTTTCGTGAATCTGTCAGAACAGTAGAGTTGAAAGTAAGAAGAAGTTGATTCTTGATTGTAGGGACCAACACCATCACACAGGGGGCATTCCCATAAGTGCCATGTGCTCCGTCCCAGTCAGGTGTTGATTTCGTGTTCTACGGATCTTTCCAGACAGAACACATATTCTCCGTTCTCCCTTATTCAATCCCAAATCAATCATCCTCTGCACATATGCATTTTTGCGACCCTCTGTCTCTTCAACATTCTGTCCATGAATGCCGTTACTAACTCAATCCTGTCTCTTCATCATTCTGTAGACTGTCCATGACTGCCCTTATCAACTCAACCTTCTCTCTTCATCATTCTGTAGACTGTCATGACTGCCCTTATCAACTCAACCCTGTCTCTTCACCATTCGGTAGACTGTCCATGACTGCCCTTATCAACTCAACCCTGTCTCTCATCATTTTGTAGACTGTCCATGACTGCCCTTATCAACTCGACCCTGTCTCTTCATCATTTTGTAGACTGTCCATGACTGCCCTTATCAACTCAACCCTGTCTCTTCATCATTATGTAGACTGTCCATGACTGCCCTTATCAACTCGACCCTGTCTTTTCATCATTTTGCAGACTGTCCATGACTGCCCTTATCAACTCGACCCTGTCTCTCATCATCCTCGTGTCGTTCACCACCGCTCGTCCCTCCACTGCATCAGCTCTTTTGTTGCCTCAGACGCCTGCATGTACGGCGCAGTAGATCCATGTGACACCTTGTACACCAGAGTTGTTCACACGAGAGGCTCCACTCCCTTCTTAGCATCCACCGTTCTGTCTTACAGAGCATGGCCCTGTGAGTCTGACAGTACCACTGCGTGTGTCACCGGTTGCGTCACCAACCAGGTCAAGGCCGCTGTTACCGCCTCAATCTCCATCCTCACACTCGATGTGACAGTGGAGTAGGCAGCTGATTTCTCCACCACCTCCTTGCCATTTTGGTAGCCAACGAAACCCCAACCGCATTTATTGCATCTCTACCGACGGAGCCATCTGTGTACATAATTGGGTCTCGTGGTCCTGAGTGTTGTTGGATCAGCTACTGTATTGAAGCCTCTGTCCTAGTGCCGCCCCACTCTCTCTCGTGGTCCTGAGTGTTGTTGGATCAGCTACTGTATTAAAGCCTATGTCCTAGTGCCGCCCCACTCGCCCCACTCTTGTGGTCCTGTTGCTGGATCAGCTCCTGTATTGAAGCCTCTGTCCTAGTGCCGCCCCACTCTCTCGTGGTCCTGAGTGTTGCTGGATCAGCTCCTGAATTGAAGTCTCTGTCCTAGTGCCGCCCCACTCTCTCGTGGTCCTGAGTGTTGCTGGATCAGCTCCTGTGTTGAAGCCTCTGTCCTAGTGCCGCCCCACTCGCTTGTGGTCCTGTTGTTGGATCAGCTCCTGTATGGAAGCCTCTGTCCTAGTACCGCCCCACTCTCTCGTGGTCCTGTTGCTGGATCAGCTCCTGAATTGAAGCCTCTGTCCTAGTGCCGCCCCACTCTCTCGTGGTCCTGAGTGTTGCTGGATCAGCTCCTGAATTGAAGCCTCTGTCCTAGTGCCGCCCCACTCTCTTGTGGTCCTGTTGCTGGATCAGCTACTGTATTGAAGCCTCTGTCCTAGTGCCGCCCCACTCTCTTGTGGTCCTGTTGCTGGATCAGCTACTGCATTGAAGCTTCTGTCCTAGTACCGCCCCACTCTCTCGTGGTCCTGAGTGTTGCTGGATCAGCTCCTGAATTGAAGCGTCTGTCCTAGTGCCGCCCCACTCTCGTGTGGTCCTGTTGCTGGATCAGCTACTGTATTGAAGCCTCTGTCCTAGTGCCGCCCCACTCTCTTGTGGTCCTGTTGCTGGATCAGCTCCTGTTTTGAAGCCTCTGTCCTAGTGCCGCCCCACTCTCTGCTCAGTTGCATCACCACCTTTGTCAGGGAGCTCTCGTTGCCCACTTCTACCCATTCACTACCTCTTCCACCTTCTTCGAAGAAACAGACCATCATCAAGAAGTCTTCTGCCTCTGCCACCCATGACCTTCCTCGCTTGATACTTCTGAGCCTAAGAACACGAGAAAAGCAGAGGGCATAGGGATTTAATGAAACAGGAAGAGAGAACAAGTGTGTATGAATGCAAGCGAACCAACACCAACTACGGTAAGCTGTAATTAGCTCACCCCTCACTAACCACGCTAAACCGTACTTAGCTCTCCCACTCACTAACCACGATAAGCCGAAATTAGCTCACCCACTCACCGACTACGCTAAGCCGTTATACAATATACGACAAATGTTCATTATGGAGAAGTTATCAGAAATTCCCGCCCCAATATTGAGATTCTCTTAAAACAAAATCTCCAGATCATGAATCGTATCCAAATTGGTTGTCCTGACCACATTATTCACAGCATCCTCATCATGGTGTCCACTTAATGAGAGTGGACGTGGAGTCCATTTTAATGAAGACTTGAAATTGTGTTTCTATTTACACATTGAGAACTGAAGCTTTACAAGAATCTGGTGAGAACGTCGAAATGAAAGTTTTTTGGCTGGGTAGACCATGTAGTGGAGTTGACTTTATGTCGAGTCAATGAAGGTCCTATTATTCGTACATTAAAATTTGATGGATGTCACGTTCATGGTTTCTATAATTATCTCTGAAGAACCGAAGAACATTGGTCAGGAAATAGACAGCTCTGAAAAATCAGATATATTCTAATGTTGGGGCGAAACATGTAGATGTGAAAAAAAGATGATAGTATCAGATACTCATAGCTGGAAAATAGCTAGATCATAGCTGGCACATAGGTGGCACATATCTGGCTCATAGCAGGGTCAGCAACCAGAGCTAAGACGGTATTTCACCTTTTAGTTTCTAAAGGTGTCATCAGGTAGCAGAAACAAGCAGCTTTGAGATAGCCGTTGGTAACAGACGCTAGGCGTGGCATGAATGTACGCAGCTCATGTACACAATGCCGTCCGTGCTCACAAAGTGTACAATAAAAGAACAGCAAGTTAGTATACGTATTTTATTTTGTTCGGACTTTCTGCAAACGTTATTCATTAAAAAAAATGCTTCCGGTTTAAGGTGAACACTCGCAGTCGCGTTTCGCGGCGATTAACTGGGTCAATACACTTTCTCACTGGGAGCTAGAATATTGCTGATGAGGGCCTACCTAGTCGTCCCGTTCAGGTCGGAAATCACTTGGTGGAGGAAATAATTCGAGCTGGCAGGTGAGTAAAGATGAGACTGTGTAGCAGCTGCATTCGGGCGTTCGCACTGTTCAGCCTACAGAATAATGCATGAGCGATTGAATTTCCCATATTCAGAGAACTGACTGATAGAACACTCAGAGAACCAAATAGGCACGCACTGGCACAGATGAAGCGATAGAATATGTGTATCAATGTTATTGGAAATGATGCTCAGACGTATCAGACGAGGGACAGTGTTAGTGTAATTATAAATGCTCTTGAATTTCGTTATGTTTTTTTTTGCGAATAAACATGTGTGACTTATTTGCTGACTCTCCTTCGTATTACCACTTGTTGTATATACTATTAGTCAACTATTATCACTTGTTGTATATACTAGCAGTCAACTATTACCACTTGTTTTATATATATATATATATTTATATTATCAGTCAAGTATTACCATTTTTTGTACTTCTGTCATGTCGCTGTCAGTGCTATGTTGTGACCATGGTCCCACCGGGACATATGTGCATGAACGTGATTTTAAAAAAAAACTCATATATACACACACACACACACACACACACGTGTGCAAGACACACTCGCACTAACAACGAGCACTCACAAACAATCATACACAAACCCTCACAAACAATCACAACACACACACTCGCACTCACAACACACTCACACACTCACAATACACTCACACACACACACACACACTCACATCACACTCACACACTCACAACACACTCACAACACACTCGCACTCACAACACACTCACAACACACTCACAACACACATACACTCACATCACACTCACACACAAACATACTCACACACAAACACTCACAATACACTCACACACAAACACTCAAATACACTCACTCATACACATACACTCAAACACACTCACTCACACACACACACTCAAACACACTCACTCACACACAAACACTCAAACACACTCACTCACACACAAACACTCACACACTCAAATACAAACACTCACACACACACACATACTCAACCACAGTCACTCACACACAAACATTCAAACAAACTCACTCACGCACAAAGAGTCAAACACAGTCACTCACACACAAACACTCAAACACAGTCACTCACACACAAACACTCAAACACAGTCACTCACACACAAAGAGTCAAATACAGTCACTCACATACAAACACTCAAACACAGTCACTCACATACAAACACTCAAACACAGTCACTCACACACACACACTAAAACACAGTCACTCACACACAAAGAGTCAAACACAGTCACTCACACACAAACACACAAACACTAAAACACACAAACACTCAAACACACTCACACACAAACAATCAAACACACTCACTCACACACAAACACTCAAACACAATCAATCACACTCACTCACACACAAACACTCAAACACAGTCACTCACCCACAAACACTCAAATACAGTCACTCACACACAAACACTCAAACACAGTCACTCACACACACCAACACTCAAACACACTCACTCATCACACACAAACACTCAAACACACTCACTCATCACACACAAACACTCAAACACACTCACTCACACACAAACACTCAAACACACTCACTCATCACACACAAACACTCAAACACACTCACTCATCACACACAAACACTCAAACACACTCACTCACACACAAACACTCAAACACACTCACTCATCACACACAAACACTCAAACACACTCACTCATCACACACACTCACTCAAACACACTCACTCACACACCAACACTCAAACACACTCACTCACACAGACATAAATGAACAAAAATAGTTATTTATTATTTGGATGCATGGTTAATCTTTGGGTCACTCAATCACTCATGTGTTGGGTCACTTACTCACTTCTATGTTGGGTCATTCACTCACTCCTGTGTTGGGTCACTCACTACTGTGTTGGGTCACTCACTCACTCCTATGTTGAGTCACTGACTCCTGTGTTGGATCACCCACTCCTGTGTTGGATCACTCACTCACCCATGTGTTGGGTCACTCATTCCTGTGATGGGTCACTCATTCATGTGTTGGGTCACATACTCCTGTGTTGGGTCACTCACTCCTGTGTTGGGTCACTCACTCACCCATGTGTTGGGTCACTCATTCCTGTGATGGGTCACTCCTTCATGTGTTGGGTCACTCACTCACTCCTGTGTTGGTCACACACTCCTGTGTTGGTCACACACTCCTGTGTTGGTCACACACTCCTGTGTTGGTCACACACTCCTGTGTTGGTCACACACTCCTGTGTTGGTCACACACTCATGTGTTGGTCACACACTCATGTGTTGGTCACACACTCCTGTGTTGGTCACACACTCCTGTGTTGGGTCACACACTCCTGTGTTGGTCACACACTCCTGTGTTGGTCACACACTCCTGTGTTGGTCACACACTCCTGTGTTGGGTCACACACTCCTGTGTTGGTCACACACTCCTGTGTTGGTCACACACTCCTGTGTTGGTCACACACTCCTGTGTTGGTCACACACTCCTGTGTTGGGTCACACACTCCTGTGTTGGGTCACACACTCCTGTGTTGGTCACACACTCCTGTGTTGGTCACACACTCCTGTGTTGGTCACACACTCCTGTGTTGGTCACACACTCCTGTGTTGGTCACTCACTCCTGTGTTGGGTCACTCACTCCTGTGTTGGATCACTCACTCACTCCTGTGTTGGGTCACTCACTCATGTGTTGGATCATTCACTCACTCCTGTGTTGGATCATTCACTCACTTTTATGTCCCGACATCCTTTCATGCATTCATCTTCCTGTTTGCGAGTTCCAATCTAATACGTGTCTTGCTATATTGCTAGGAGACGTTAAAATGGAGCGGCCTATCACTCGTCAGTTGGTGCAAGTATCTCTAGTCCTGCGGCTCAATACGGTCTGTGTTTCATGTGTCTGTCTGAGTGTGTTATTGTGAGGCTCAATACGGTCTGTGTTTCATGTGTCTGTCTGAGTGTGTTATTGTGCGGCTCAGTACGGTCTGTGTTTCATGTGTCTGTCTGAGTGTGTTATTGTGAAGCTCAATACGGTCTGTGTTTCATGTGTCTGTCTGAGTGTGTTATTGTGAAGCTCAATACGGTCTGTGTTTCATGTGTCTGTCTGAGTGTGTTATTGTGAAGCTCAGTACGGTCTGTGTTTCATGTGTCTGTCTGAGTGTGTTATTGTGAAGCTCAATACGGTCTGTGTTTCATGTGTCTGTCTGAGTGTGTTATTGTGAAGCTCAATACGGTCTGTGTTTCATGTGTCTGTCTGAGTGTGTTATTGTGAAGCTCAATACGGTCTGTGTTTCATGTGTCTGTCTGAGTGTGTTATTGTGCGGCTCAATACGGTCTGTGTTTCATGTGTCTGTCTGAGTGTGTTATTGTGCGGCTCAATACGGTCGGTTTTTCATGTGTCTGTCTGAGTGTGTTATTGTGCGGCTCAATACGGTCTGTGTTTCATGTGTCTGTCTGAGTGTGTTATTGTGAGGCTCAATACGGTCTGTGTTTCATGTGTCTGTCTGAGTGTGTTATTGTGCGGCTCAATACGGTCGGTGTTTCATGTGTCTGTCTGAGTGTGTTATTGTGCGGCTCAATACGGTCTGTGTTTCATGTGTCTGTCTGAGTGTGTTATTGTGAGGCTCAATACGGTCTGTGTTTCATGTGTCTGTCTGCGTGTGTTATTGTAAGGCTCAATACGGTCTGTGTTTCATGTGTCTGTCTGAGTGTGTTATTAAATCTGACCATTGTATTTTAGGAATCAGATGAGATGTTGGTGTTTGTCAGCAGTTTGGGATGAGATACTTAACGTAACATCTTTATACCGGCTTAGAAGACTGCAGAGTCTGTATACAACCATTTTAATTTACATTACCGTGCTCTAATATCTATGCGCATCCAATTTATTCTTAAATACATTAATTGTCCCTGCCTTCACGACCTTCTATGGAAGTGCATTCCAAGAATTCACCACTCTCTGCCTAAAAAAAAATATTTCCTAATATCTAATCTGGACCTCTCTTCATTTAATGTTTAGATGTGCCCTCTTGTTTTTGTAGGTGGTTGAATTTTGAAAAAAAAACTTGTTACCTATATTTAGTCACTTCGAATTCTTCTATTTTCTAGACACTGTAGGCCGGTTTTTGTGAGTCGTTCCTCATAACTGTAATTCTGGAATCCCACTATAAGCTTTGTCGCTCTTTTTAGTATTCTTTCTAGCATGTTTATGCCCCCTCTATGATAAGGACTCCACACCTGTACACAGTACTCCAATCTAGGTCTAACTTAAGCTTTATACAGTTTGGCTATCACTTCCTTGCTCCTATGTACCGTAGCTGACCAAGACCCAAGCAGCCAGCTATGAGTCACTGGCTGAAGATGGAGAGATGTTGGTGTTTGTCTGTAGTTTGAGATGAGATAATTGGAGTCAGGGTCAGGATGTGAAACTATATTTTGACATATCATAGGTAGAATGCCCTTGAAATTTGTTCTGATCAACCTAATAGTATTGACGCTGAAGCAAGCTCTGACTTGTTCTGACTTAGGCGGGACAAGTGAATACCACTCTGGCTTGAGGAACGACGCAATGGAGATCATTGTTTGTTACCTGATCTTTGCTTCCAATAAGGTACCGCTGTGGACTTCTGCAATTGTGTGATCTTGTAGGCTATTATAGGCGGAATGTGGTCAGAGTGCACGAGTGCCACCTCTTATGGGCGGAATGTGGTCTTAGACTTACTTATTTACTTTCCGTGTCCAAACACCATGTCACACGGCATCCGTCCAGTATTCAGCAGCTTGAACTGCCTTGTTCGCATCCTTCATGTTGTTCATGTCACAGATTTCATGGAGGTTGGAGCAGGTCCATCAGATGATCGTGGTCCTGAACTGCGCCGCATTCACATGTGTCGGCATCTGAGTATCCCCATTTCTTCAAGTTCACTCTGCATCTTGACACACGAGTTCGAAGTATGTTCATTGCCTTCCACACAGCATAGGGCAGGGGGTGTCCAGGCGCAGTCTCTTCCTTGAGCTCTATCATCCGGGCTTGTCTGGATGGTCTCTGTCGATTTTAAGAAACTGTGTCTTGATTTAAGTTTTGTGGCTTGTTCCTGGTAGCCAAACATCGGGTGTCTAGGGTCAGACTGCACGAGTGCCACCTGTTATAGGCGGAATATGGTAAGAGTGCACGAGTGCCACCTGTTATAGGCGGAATGGGGTCAGAGTGCACGAGTGCGTCCTGTTATAAGCGTAATATGGTCAGACTGCACGAGTGCCACCTGTTATAGGCGGAATATGGTCAGACTGCACGAGTGCCACCTGTTATAGCCAGAATATGGTATTAGTAATTTAAGGTTCGCTAACATAATTATTATTCTTATTTGAACTGTAATTGCTTTACTATGATCTGTGAACTTGTTTTCGCGGCTTCCACGTTTTGTCTTATTTTCTCTTTTCGTCTGGTTTTTTTTAATGCGTCAGGAGAGACATAGATCATCTGAAAAAATCGAGCGTTTTCAGTTGTCTATTACATACCGGTTGTATTCTAGTTGTTCTGCAATCTGTTGTTTCTCCCATAACAGCGAGGAAGATTGTTGCAGATAATTTACATCCCTGTCTGACCCCAGTTTGAATTGCTAATGGCTCTGACAATTTGCTTCTCTGGACTATTCTGCAGGGAGTCTCATTCAACAAGTCGTGTTTAATCGTTATAAATGTCTCATGGGGTCCATTGGCATTTGTGTCTGTCCCTCCGGATAAAGCACAGAGAGACTGATGCTGCCTATCAGACAGAAAACACGAACCGAAGCTCTTCCATGAACTCTTTTCTGTAGATTTATCTGTAGTTGTATCTGTAGTTGTATCTGTAGTGGTATCCGCAGTAATTCATTCAAATTGATGACGCTTGTAGCCTCATAAACAAATCTCGTTAGTTGACTTCATATACATTATAAGATTATTGGGGACCGACTATACATCTATGAATGCGGTCACACCAGCCAATGACTCGTAGCTTGACAGCATCTAGTAACCCGTAGTTGGGCTGTTTGATCCTGCCTCTAACAAGTCGCACTGGTCCAGACTGACCAAGACCAGATCCTGCCTCCAACAGGTCGCACTCGTCCAGACTGACCAATCAAACATCGATCACAGATTAAAAGCAAACCTGGTCCTCAGAAATGCTGCGTTGAAACCGGATGTGTTTGGTTGAGAGACAAAGATATCCACGCCTTGCTGTAAACTACGTCACAACATCAGGTGGACGCCATAGGAGATGAAGAAGTTTATTGTGTCGCTATGAATTCCTTCCTCAGTAACTAACGGGTGTGGGCCCTTCCCCAGCGTCTCAACACTTTCAATACTGCTGGCCGGCTTAAAATATTGCATGTCCTTGCAGAGTTGATAAGATTCATGTAAAGACGGGCTTGTCACTGGTCTCATGATAAGATTCATGTAAAGACGGGATTGTCACTCGTCTCATGATAAGATTCATGTACAGACGGGATTGTCACTGGTCTCATGATACGATTCATGTAAAGACGGGCTTGTCACTGGTCTCATGATAAGATTCATGTAAAGACGGGATTGTCACTGGTCTCATGATAAGATTCATGTAAAGACGGGCTTGTCACTGGTCTCATGATAAGATTCATGTAAAGACGGGCTTGTCACTGGTCTCATGATCAGATTCATGTAAAGACGGGATTGTCACTGGTCTCATGATAAGATTCATGTAAAGACGGGATTGTCACTCGTCTCATGATAAGATTCATGTAAAGACGGGCTTGTCACTGGTCTCGTGATAAGATTTATGTAAAGACGGGATTGTCACTCGTCTCATGATAAGATTCATGTAAAGATGGGCTTGTCACTGGTCTCATGATAAGATTCATGTAAAGACGGGATTGTCACTCGTCTCATGATAATATTCATGTAAAGACGGGATTGTCACTGGTCTCATGATACGATTCATGTAAAGACGGGATTGTCACTGGTCTCATGATAAGATTCATGTAAAGATGGGCTTGTCACTGGTCTCATGATAAGATTCATGTAAAGACGGGATTGTCACTCGTCTCATGATAAGATTCATGTAAAGACGGGCTTGTCACTGGTCTCATGATAAGATTTATGTAAAGACGGGATTGTCACTCGTCTCATGATAAGATTCATGTAAAGACGGGATTGTCACTGGTCTCATGATAAGATTCATGTAAAGACGGGACTGTCACTCGTCTCATGATAAGATTCATGTAGAGACAGTCTTGTCATTCGTCTCATGACTCTTGTATCATCTGGGTACTGTTATTTGATATGTGGACGGTCATCCTGATGAAAATCATGATTGCTATTTTTATCTAAACATTCTTTCTCATGATTTAAATTTTTTCATAATATAAGACTTGTCTCTAGTCATGACCAGAATTGTTCCCCGTTCGCCAGGTACAGCTTAATTCAGGTCTCTTCCTTCTCTGGTAGTTCACTCTATCAGGTGTTAAACAGTGAGACTGTTTGTTCGTTCCATCAGGTGTTGAACAGTGAGACTGTTTGTTCGCTCCATCAGGAGTTAAACAGTGAGACTGTTTGTTCGCTCCATCACGAGTTAGGGGGAGGGTTGAGTGTGCGCGCGATGTTTCTCGAATGTGTGCGTGAGCTATTGTGTGAGTAAAATTCAGGATATGTGGCTTTTTCAATCCTCTTGAAAATAGTGTCCATGTTATCAATCCCATGTGGGCTGATGGTCTGAACATTCAGAGTGCCATATGCTTGTTCTTCGTCCGTACGCAGAGCCGGTTAATTTTTAATAAATGCTTTCTTGAAAATAGTTCTATTACACCGGCTGCTGATCTGTCCGTTCTGATCTTCCAGTGATATACTGAAGCTTGTTTTTTGTCTTTGATAATATCCTTGTACCAATATCCCATTAAATACTATTTCTTTAATCTTTTTTGTTCTTTTAGAAGCCACTTTATCTACATGATTTCTCTTAACCTGTCTGCAAATCTTTTTTAAATTTCTTCCTTGAGAAACCCACTATACGGTGCACATTTATTGTCTAATTTCTGCATGTTCTGCAGTCATCGATTTTCTCTTTGCTGATTGGATGTTCCTGTGCGAGGTTCCGCGCGCTCTGGGACACCCATTAAATTACGTTGTTTACTTTCTTGCTAAAACCTCTTCACGCCTGTTTCGGATTGCCCCTTCTATCTTGCATCAGTGGTTGTCAATGATTTCCTCTATGAGTTTCACAAGAATCTCAAATCGGTGTTTTAAACTCAAGTTAGATTCTGCCTTTGTGTTTTATTTTGAGATTTTCTCTGTGTTTGGGCTTTGTTCGCCAGTGTTTTTCTAGAGAACTGACATTCTATTTTTAGAGACATTAACAGAGGCTGATTGTCACATTCTCTGCCCACTTGTCCTGTGACAATAACGTTCCCCAGCATCTCCCTCCACCCTCACGTCCTGTAGCCATGTTCTTCCGCTAGCCTCACGTTTTGTAGCCATGTTCTTTCGTTACCCCCACTTCCTGTAGCCATGTTCTCCCGCTACTCGCACGTCCTGTAGCCATGTTCTCCCGCTACTCGCACGTCATGTAGCCATGTTCTCCCGCTACTCGCACGTCATGTAGCCATGTTCTCCCGCTACTCGCACGTCATGTAGCCATGTTCTCCCGCTACTCGCACGTCATGTAGCCATGTTCTCCCGCTACTCGCACGTCATGTAGCCATGTTCTCCCGCTACTCGCACGTCATGTAGCCATGTTCTCCCGCTACTCGCACGTCCTGTAGCCATGTTCTCCCGCTACTCGCACGTCCTGTAGCCATGTTCTCCCGCTACTCGCACGTCCTGTAGCCATGTTCTCCCGCTACTCGCACGTCATGTAGCCATGTTCTCCCGCTACTCGCACGTCCTGTAGCCATGTTCTCCCGCTACTCGCACGTCATGTAGCCATGTTCTCCCGCTACTCGCACGTCCTGTAGCCATGTTCTCCCTCTACGCTCACGTCCTGTAGCCATGTTCTTCCGCTACCCTCACGTCCTGTAGCAATGTTCTCCCGCTACTCGCAAGTCCTGTAGCGAGGATTGTTCACGCTATCCGCACATCCTGTAGCTATAATCTACCGCTACCCTCACGTCATTTAGCCATGATCTCCCTCTACCCTACATCCTGTAGATATGTTTGCCCTCTACTCTACATCATGTAGATATGTTTGCCCTCTACCCTACATCCTGTAGATATGTTTGCCCTCTACCCTGCATCCTGTAGATATGTTTGCCCTCTACCCTGCATCCTGTAGATATGTTTGCCCTCTACCCTGCATCCTGTAGATATGTTTGCCCTCTACCCTGCATCCTGTAGATATGTTTGCCCTCTACCCTGCATCCTGTAGATATGTTTGCCCTCTACCCTGCATCCTGTAGATATGTTTGCCCTCTACCCTGCATCCTGTAGATATGTTTGCCCTCTACCCTGCATCCTGTAGATATGTTTGCCCTCTACCCTGCATCCTGTAGATATGTTTGCCCTCTACCCTGCATCCTGTAGATATGTTTGCCCTCTACCCTGCATCCTGTAGATATGTTTGCCCTCTACCCTGCATCCTGTAGATATGTTTGCCCTCTACCCTGCATCCTGTAGATATGTTTGCCCTCTACCCTACATCCTGTAGATATGTTTGCCCTCTACCCTACATCCTGTAGATATGTTTGCCCTCTACCCTACATCCTGTAGATATGTTTGCCCTCTACCCTACATCCTGTAGATATGTTTGCCCTCTACCCTGCATCCTGTAGATATGTTTGCCCTCTACCCTACATCCTGTAGATATGTTTGCCCTCTACCCTACATCATGTAGATATGTTTGCCCTCTACCCTACATCCTGTAGATATGTTTGCCCTCTACCCTACATCCTGTAGATATGTTTGCCCTCTACCCTACATCCTGTAGATATGTTTGCCCTCTACCCTACATCCTGTAGATATGTTTGCCCTCTGCCCTACATACTGTAGATATGTTTGCCCTCTGCCCTACATACTGTAGATATGTTTGCTCTCTGCCGTACATACTGTAGTCATGTTTGCCCTCTACCCTCACATCCTGTAGCCAGGTTCTCCCTCTATCTGCAAACATGATACAATAAATCATGTGTCTGTTTGTGGCATGGTTTTATGGGCATAGTTTCTAGGCAAGTGAGGCTGCCAGCTAAATCAGAACCTTTCCTGGGCATTGGCCCCTCAGGAAGGGAACCAGTAGGAATGTCCAAGAAGGCAAGCGAGAAGTCGACATACGCTTCGTGCGTCTCGCTAATTAGATTGCTATTTCTGGATTTAGTTGTTGTCCCAGCATCTTTCATTGTTTATGTTTATCAATAGTTGTTAACCTTAAACAACTTCAAAACCATCTTGACTCTGTCGCCAGGGAGTCTCTCTTAATGACATGTTTGGCTTGGTTGAACCTGCCAGACAAAGTCGGCTCCCCCGATGTTGATCTGAGAATCGATTGGGCTCCGCAAGCCGTCACGCCACGTTAAGTTGAAGCACCGGAACAAGTCAGTTGTTTTGGACCTCAATTATATTGAGACAATTATTTTAAGGCTTAAATGTAGCGACGCCAACGGATTCTTACTAAGCATACAGAGACAGCGAGATGGAAAAACGCGTAAGAAGTAAAAATTAATGCTAAAAGAAAAAATGAAAATAAAAGCGTTAGACAGCGTAAAGATGTAGAACAATGCACGTACAACTCTCTAGGGCATACATCAAATGTACACAGAAAGACACCAGTACAATGGATCGAAAACAAGACGGAACCCATAAAAGTAAAGAGACAAATTAACAGAAATAATGAAAAAAAGGAGATAAATCATTGAGAACGCTTGACAGTCTAAATAAATCTATTGTAATGAAAGGTAAGGCTACTCGAAGCGATGCTGGGGGATTGCGTTTATTTATCACACGTTCACAGAGATGGGCCAAAATGCTGGTTCCAGAAACGCTCAATACTAGCGCCGCAGTGTTCACATGTGAAGGCAGCTGTCACCTTTTCTTAAGTGGGAGCGAGTCTCTGACGCCAGGTTGTGTCTGTACGTAGGCTATGATGTTGCAAGAAATACAGCGGCAGTAAGAATAGGTGACATTATTAAACAATGTTTGTGGCTCGCTTGTAAATCTCAAAAAGGTCATGCCTTATGTACATGACTTGATTTAGGAGATGAAACTTCTAACGAGCGGATTCCATATCTTCTATATATACATACATACATACATACATAGACATATATATACACATATATACATATAATAATAATAATAGCTGTCCATCGTTGTCGATGAGGACCGCCGACATCATCCTTGTCACAGATTTCCCTGTTGGGTGTGGGTGCGCATGTGGCTGAATAGGCCAATGCGAGCACGAAAATATCTGCTACATATCGGGCACACGAGGTTTGTAGAAGGGGATGGTGTTCCCGCTACTCGAGATTTCCGCGTCTCGCGTCTGCTCTGGGCTTTCACAACACGGTCGTCTTCACCGGCAGCTACACCCGATTTGACTGCACTTCTCCAGTCAGATCTATTTTCGCAAGACATTCCCAGGTGTCGATGTCTATCTGGCAACTTTTTAGTGAGTCCTTCAGACGTCTTTAAAACGTTTCTTTGGGCGCCCTCTCTCTCGCCATCCCTCTCTCAGCTCGCCGTAGAGAAGCTTCTTTGGGAGCCGCTCGTCTGACATACGGACGAGGTGTCCGGCCCATCCTAGTCGTGCTTTTTCTAGCAGTGCATGGATGCTGGGCATGTTAGCCCCCAAGAGAACCTCGATGTCAGTGACACGATCTTGCCATCGGATGTGGAATATTCGCCCCAGGCAACCTGTGTGGAATTGGTTTAACCTTCTTGCATATCGAGAGTAAAAAGTCCAGCTTTCGCAAGCGTATAGTAGGGTTGGAATGATGGTTGTACGGTAGACTTTGAGTTTGGTCTTGACGCTGATGCCACGACGTGCCCAGACCATCGAGCGCATTCTACCAAAGGCTGTGCTAGCCTTTGCTATTCTGCTTGCCACCTCATCGTCTAGGCTGACAGATCTCGACAGCGTGCTGCCCAGATATGTGAATTTGTCTACGGCATTCAACGTCTGCCCGCTGACTGTAGTCTCTGGTTTTTTGTACGGCATGCCTGGTGCTGATTGGTACATGACCTCTGTTTTTTTGGCATTTATGGTCAGGCCAAAATTTTTGCATGCGGCAGAGAACTGGTTCATTCCAACCTGCATGTTCAGTTCTGAGTTGCTCATTAGAGCGCAGTTGTCAGCAAATACAAATTCCCTGATTATGTCGCCAGCCACTTTGGTTTTGGCCTTCATTCTTCTAGAATTGAGGAATTTGCCATCTGTGCGGTACTTTATGCGTATTCCAAGCTCCAATGATCTGAAGGCGTCTGTCATCGTGGCCGCGAACATCATGCTGCACAAAGTCGGGGCGAGTACACATCCTTGTTTTACTCCGTTTGATACTAGAAACGTTTTAGAGATTGCACCGCTGTCCAGTACACGAGCACACATGCCTTCGTGTAGCTGTTTCACCATTGTTATGAACTTGTTGGGGCAGCCAAACTTAGACATTATCATCTACAGCCCTCCTCTGTTAACTGTATCAAATGCCTTTGTCAGATCAATAAATGTGGTGTACAAGGCCTGATTTTGTTCTCGACACTTCTCTTGTATTTGGCGAGCGGCAAAAATCATGTCCACTGTTGCTCTTCCGGCTCTGAATGCACATTGGCTTTCTGGGAGGTGGTGACATTGTTCAACGTGTTTGTTGAGCCTGTTTAGCAGTAAGCGAGCTAGGATCTTGCCTGCTACGGAGAGTAGCGATATTCCACGATGATTGTCGCATTCCCGACGGTTGCCTTTTCTTTTGTATAGGTGAACGATTGAGGCGTCCTTTAGGTCCTGCGGAATTTTTCCTTCAGCCCACATGTGACAGAAGAGTTCAGCGATCCTTCTGGTAAGGGATGGGCCAGCTGTCTTATTTACCTCTGCTGGTATTGCATCAGCTCCTGGAGCTTTTCCTATAGATAGTGAAGTGATTGCCCTGTCGACTTACTCCTCAGTAATGACTTCATCCAACGCCAGGTTCAGTTCCACCAGCGGCATTCGCCGGATGGCCTCTTCATTTATGGACGATGGGTGGTTTAGTATTTTGCAGAAGTGGTCTGCCCATCTGTCTAGAATCTGAACCTATCTGTTAGCAGTACTCCGTCCGCACTGCGAACTGGAGTATTACTAGAGGGCTGCGGGCCGTAGAGAGCTTTCAGTGCCTCGTAAAACCGTTTGGTGTCATGACGCTTGGCGAACATCTCAATTTCGTCAGCTCTTTTGCTGAGCCAGGAGTCTTGCATCTCTCTAAGCCTGGTCTGGACAGCTTTGCGAGCAGTATTGAAGGCAGCTTTTGCTGCCGGAGATGGTGTGTCCCTCTGGTATTCCCTGTGCGCTTCATGTTTTGCATCGAGAAGGCCCTGTATTTCCAGATCGTTCTCATCAAACCAGTCCTTATGCTTGCGCGTGAGTGAGCCAATGTGTTTAACAGCTGAATCGTAGAGTGTGTTTCTCAATGATGCCCAGTTCTCTTCGATGTCGTTCTTTTCAAAACGAAGTTCAGATAGTCTGCCCTCAAGCTCTTCCTGGAAGCCTCGTCTCGTGGGTTCGTATTTCAGCTGAGAGACATTTAGCCTCTTCGGTGGTTTATTTCCCTGGGGGCGCATTTTGGGCTGGATCTTGAAGTTTAGCTTGGCAATGACAAGTCGATGGTCTGTCCAACATTCTGCACCACACATGCTCTTCGTTACCATAGCATCCGCTCGATCCCTACGTCTGATGATAATGTAGTCAATGAGGTGCCAGTGATGGGACCTTGGGTGCATCCATGTGGTTCCATTTCGGACAGGAAGTCGGAAAGCTGTGTTTGTAATGAGTAGTTCATATGCGGCACATGTCCTCAGAAGGAGCAGTCCGTTACTATTACATTTTCCGATACCATGTCTGCCAATGGCCCCCTCCCAGGCTGTATGGTCTGTGCCAACCCTAGCGTTAAAATCACCAAGGATGACGAGTTTGTCAGATTTGGGGACTGCAGCGATGAGCGCCTGAAGGTCCTCATAAAACGTATCTACATATATATATATATACACATATATATATACACATATATATATATATATATATATATACACCTATATATATATATATATATATATATACATAAATACCTATATATATATATATTTACATATATATACATATATATATATATATATATATATATATATATATATATATATATATATATATATATATAAAAAATACATTTCTTGCTAAAATCGCGGCGCCAGTACGATAAGTCGATGTGAATTTTCACAGATCGTTCTACCTGGAATTCCTAGTTCTTCGGGACTCCTTTCAGATACGTGTTATTTTCCGTTCCGGATTTATTTAACATTTTATGCCCTCCAATGGTTAGCCATAGGATTGTGAGAATTGGGCAACTCTTTTTTTCTTGCAATTTCCAAATGAACGCTCTTTGTTCTGCTCGCTGTATTTCTCTGCGTCCGTGAAATCGGAATAGGGCAAGGTGTGGCGATAACTCTATCTCGAGGAGAAAGCGGGGTAAAAGTGCTCTGGTTGGTTTGTTGGTTGGTTACTGATCAAGCGGCATATGGGCTCCTGCCCTTTGGCACAATGCCATATAGAGGTATATGCAAGTGTTTGTAAGCTGTTGTTTAGTTCCGTACAAAGTGTTCCATTTGTCTGGCCTCGGAGGAAGAAGCTCTTTCCTAACACCGGCAAGGGCAGGACATTCACAAACATGATGTTCAACAGTTTTACATAGATGTGTTCACAGCCGGGACTCTGGAGTATGTTCTGGTTGGATTCTGTTCAAGTGACAGATAAGTTGTATTTGTTGAGTGCGAAGTCAGAAAATTGCTCTAACGGTCTGCTCATCCTGCATTATGCGGTGTCTTTTGAGCTGAACGCTTGAACTATTGTTCAGAAAGTGGGAGAACATCTGAATCCAAGGCAAATCCGGTCAGGCAAGCTGATATGTGTATGTGTGTGTGTACATATATATGTATATATATAGATGAAAGTGTTTGTGTGAATCTCGCTTGCTATTTTTATGATTATGTGATTCTTATCCGTTCCACTAATGTGAACTAAATTGTGCATAATTACCTTTCATGACATTACGATATTACCGGCTACATTGCTTCTCGATCCCCCAGCCATATCCCGGGGCACTATCCTTCATCTGGATCCCCCAGCCATATCCCGGGGCACTATCCTTCATCTGGATCCCCCAGCCATATCCCGGGGCACTATCCTTCATCTGGATCCCCCAGCCATATCCCGGGGCACTATCCTTCATCTGGATCCCCCAGCCATATCCCGGGGCACTATCCTTCATCTGGATCCCCCAGCCATATCCCGGGGCACTATCCTTCATCTGTGACCCAATGACCTAATTCGAAATCTGGAGCGCATGCGTACGACGAGGGGAATGGAGAGATTGATGGTGGACGAGATTGGAGGGGAGATGTGCTGGCTTATGGGTGGCTTGGGTTGAGTGGGGACGGAAGTGATGTAGTGTTGAAAGGTGAAAGAGAGATGAGCGTAGGAGATGGCTAGTTGAGGAGATGGGAAGGAACGGCGGGTGGAGGAGAAACGAAGAAATGGGTGGGTTTAAGAGGGGGAAAGAAATTAAAGGGCTGAGTAGAGGGAAAGGAATGGGTGGGGTGGGGTGGGGTGGAGGGATTGGGATTCGGGGTGGGGAGAGAATGTGTTAGTTGAGGGTAGAAGAGGTTGCCAGTTTGGAGAACAGGAATGGTTGGGTTGTGGAAAGAAGAGATGGTTGGGGTGTGAGGAGAAGAGATGGTTGGGTTAGAGGGAGAAGAGATAATTGGGTTGTAGGGAGAAGAGATAGTTGGGTTGTAGGGAAAATAGATGGTTGAATTGTGGGAAGAAGAGATGGTTGGGTTGTGGGGGAGAATAGACGATTGAACTGTGAGGAGAAAATATGATTGTGTTATGGGGAGATGAGATGGTTGGGGTATGGGGAGAAAAGATGGTTGGGGTATGAGGAGATGATATGGTTGGGTTGAGAGGCAGGATGGAATGGAGCGCAATGAGGGATATATCTGGGTTTTAACATGGGACTAATATCATAGCTGGCCTGGAGAACGTCCTTTACCCAAGCTGGCATCTGTGTGTGTATATGTATGTGTGTGTGTGTGTGTGTCTGTGCACATGTGTAAAATAACATATACGAGAGTTAACGAACGATCTTCCGAGACCAGGTCAGGCGCATATTGTTGCGTTAACTCACGTCTTTCTTTAAACATCGTTGTCCAGTTCTTCCCTATTGTCTTCGACACACTTTTGTCACCATACACTGCCTGCATTATGCGATGACTGTCAACTGGTCGACATCCTTCAGCTGTTAGAAACCGAATCACCGCTTGATGATCAACTCTGGACGGATTTCGTATCACACCCGCCAAATTTTCAACTGTCTGCTGAGGAAACTATGAGTCGGAGGATAATGAATCTGTGCAAACTTGACGGTCGGTAAATGCTGTAAACACATCGTGCGTATGTTCACTTGGTGCAGTTTAGTCTTGTTTCATTTTAACACGCCTCGTATATATACACATGGAGATAGAGAGGGGGGGGGGAGGGAGAGAGGGAGAGAGAGAGATAGAGATATATAGCAGAATGCGGAAAGTGTTCTGAAAGTATTTATGTTATGTCTCTATGTTGTGATACACTTTCCTGGTTAAATGTTGTATCTGTATAAAGAGACGTACCAGCTTTGGTAAACCTGAACTTGATGCTGAGGGCGACATAGACGAGGTGACGGTCAACCATCTGCCATGACATTTGATTATTGGCAATACATATTTATGTGCTGTTTAGTTGTTCAGGCAAAGTTTATATTCACACTTAATGTTTTTGTGCTGTTTAGTTCTGAGATACATTATATTTACAGCAAATATGTATGTGCTGTTCAGTTGTACTGATGAACTTGAGAAAGAAGAGTAGTCAGAGTCAGGTGAGATATACTGATAAAGGTGGGAGAGAAGAGAAGTCAGGGTCAGGTGAGACACACTGATCAAGGTGGGAGAGAAGAGTAGTCAGGGTCAGGTGAGACACACTGATCAAGGTGGGAGAGAAGAGAAGTCAGGGTCAGGTGAGACATACTGATCAAGGTGGGAGAGAAGAGAAGTCAGGGTCAGGTGAGACACTGATCAAGGTGGGAGAGAAGAGAAGTCAGGGTCAGGTGAGACACACTGATCAAGGTGGGAGAGAAGAGTAGTCAGGGTCAGGTGAGACATGCTGACCAAGGTGGGAGAGAAGAGAAGTCAGGGTCAGGTGAGACACACTGATCAAGGTGGGAGAGAAGAGTAGTCAGGGTCAGGTGTGTCAGGGAGGGAATGCTAACCCGGTACTTAAAATGCTTGCTGAAGTCGGATGTGTTGGACCGAAAGGTGCAAATATCGCAGCCAAGCTGTAAACTACGACACAACGCATTCCGTTCTCTGGACTACATTCTGCTTCTTACCCTTTCAGGGTTTGGTAGTGGGAGATTGAGAACGAACGAAGAAGAAGAAGAAGAAGGTGTGTCAGGTCCAGGTGTGTCAGATCCAGGTGTGTCAGGGCCAGGTGTGTTAGGGCCAGGTGAGACATACTGATCAAGGTGGGAGAGAAGAGTAGTCAAGGTCAGTTATGTCAGGGTCAGGTGTGGCAGGTCCAGGTGAGACATACTGATCAAGGTACTTTTATTAAGTTGACTTTCTGTTCTCCAGGATTGAACTGTGGCACAGTATTATGACCAGCAAGGTTGGAATCAACAGTGTAATCCTTATAGTGGTAAGCTTGCTGAAGAGACTTGCATTGCACTACATCCAGGAGGCTATTTGCCTACTTACTAAAGTACGGCTCACAATGTAAGCCGAGCACCTGTAAACCTCTTCCACAGACAAACCATCAAGGGAGCCAATCAAGACTAGTATCCAACAACGATAACTCAAGGTAAACTTCTGTTGTCAACAAATACGTATTATTTCGTTGTTCTGGTAAATTGCATTTTCATAGAAAATGGTTTACCCATCGAAGAAATGGTCACTAAGGCTGTCAAAATATATGGTCTATAATTCTTCCTACAGGAGCCTATTAAGCTGCGTTTATTCACAACAATTATGTGGCAAAAGTACTTACACAGACATACCATACACAAGATGTAATCTAGTATTATAAGATGTCATCGAGTAGTATAAGATGTCATTGAGTATTATAAGCGAAGATGTACAAATTGGGTGTGTGTGACAAGTGACATATTGACATTTGATGCGTAGGAAATTCTGCTGAAGGCTGCCATAATAAATGAGGCGCTGCATTATCCAGTCATTATGTGAGGCGTATGCGAGATGTATATGCAAGTTATGTGATGACAATGTGACGGCTGCAAGAAGGCTATATTAGAGATATATGTTGAGATTATGTGAAATAGGCGAAGGATTTATGTGGAATATGTGAAGGATGTGCTAAATATAAGTGAGGGTTTTGTGAAGAATGTTTGATAGATATAGCTGTGGTATATGTGAAGGACGTGCTAAATATAAGTGAAGGTTTTGTGAAGAATGTTTGAAAAATATATAGCTGTGGTATATTTGCGGGTTATATCAGTGTTGTATGAGGGCGATATAAGGACTATGTAAGGGCTATGTGATGGCAGGACTATGTAAGGGATATGTGATGACTATGTGAGGGCTATGTGATGACTATGTGAGGGCTATGTGAGGGCTATGTGATGACTATGTTAGGGCTATGTTAGGGCTATGTGAGGGGTATGTGAGGGGTGTGTGAGGGCCATGTAATGGCTATGTGATGACCATGTGATGACCATGTGAGGACTATTTGAGGACTATGTTATGGCTATGTGATGACTGTGTGAGGGCTATATGAGGGTTATGTGAGAGCTATGTGAGAGCTATGTGGGGACTATGTGATGACTATGTGAGGGCTATGCGAGGACAATGTGACGGTTATTCGAAGGCTGTCTGGCGGCTATGTCAGGGCTCTATGAAGGCGATTCGAGATTTGGTTGATGCCTATGTGGAGATTTTGTGAGGAATATGCGATATCAATTTGAGGGATATTTGAGAGTGAAAGCTATTTGAAGACTTCATGAAATTACATGAAAGCTATGACATTGACATTTGAGAATAAAATAGTGTACGACTCTACCAAAGGTGTTTGGTTGTCTAAGGCGTTATGTATCTCTATGACGCTGTGTTGCTTCAGTTCCATTATGTGGTAACTAACTATATCATAGACAACCACTTGAAGGATTTTTTACGGAAGAAAAAATGATGGAGTTATTATTGAGAGTTATATAATAATTGTACATTACGTACAGAGGACAAAGGGAAATATTTACAACATTGATCAAGGCTTTAGTTTCTGAGGTTCACACGGTGCTCATTGGAACATGTTGTGTTATTTGCAGCCTGGCCAACGAGGTGGAGGTAGTATGGTAATACCTGTAGTTGTGGGCATGCTGATAAGCTTAGCATTGCAAACTGAAGAGAACTCATTCGGCTTTTAAGGTACGCCCTAGAGTAAAGGAATAGCTACTGCAGGCCTACCAACTTCAATACCAGCAGGCCTAGCTCTGAAACCACGTGACCATGTACATTGAAGAGCACACATAGAAGATTGGATTCCCGGAAATAATGCCAAAACAAGTTCCTCTACGAGAAAAACAAAGTACAAGAATTATACGTTCTGCGATAACAGAAAGAAAGAACAGGGAAGAGACAGAAAGCCAAAGAGAGAAATTGAAAAAGGGAATGACAGAGAGAGAGAGAGACAGAGGAACAGTGAGGCAGAGAGAGAAAAAGAGAGAGACAGCGAGAGAGCGGAAGCGAGAGAAAGAGAATTGGGAAAGGTCTGCATTCTTGGATTTGAGAAAATTTTAAAAATAATCTAATAATGATAGCACACTAGACAAAGAAAAGTAATCTCTCTCCATTAAGTCTAGTTTCTGTGTTAGGAAATTGACCCGTATTAACATCACAAATTAATGTAGTTTTTAAGTAAGGGATATAACTTGGAAACTTGGATGATAAAAAATGTATTATGTGGTTACATCCCCTGCATTCTTCCGGCCATAAAAATGTACCACCTAAGGGACTCGACTAGCGAATAGTCCATGCCTGCGAGTATGCAGATTCCATTTTGGATTCGTCAGCCAACTTCTCACTAATCCACAACCTCCAACTCACAGAATACTCAACTCAAAGGATTGTTGAACGAAAAGAAGAAAGGTTTTCATCATTCGTAATGGATAAACAACAAATACGCAGTTACTCGCAGTTACTATCTCCCTACAGCCACGATTAGCTAGAAAATGATGAGACCTTGGAATGGTGAACAAAAAACTCTACTTCGATGGTTTTTTTTTCTCCTTGCGAAATTTTCGTTTAGCTCCTCCCTGTTGCAAGAGCTCATTCTCACCAAGCATCAGGTGGTTCTCCAGGGCACCACTTGGATCGGTCTGCAGCTTCGTCTTTCCACGAGGTCATACTCTTGTCCAGGGCCTTAATATAAAGATTACACACATCTTTGAACCTCTTTCATGTGACGAACATGATGAATCCATCGCAATCTTCTCTACCTAAGGAGAGTGTACATGCCTGGGAGACCGGTGCGAGACTGCACTTCTGTATTTGTTCCTCGGTCGTCCATGTAGTGCCAAAAATAGATGACAAGAAAGTGCTGAGCTGGTGGAGAGGTGCTGAGCTGGTGTAGGAGAAGTGCTGAGCTGGTGTAGGAGAGGTGTTGGTGTAGGAGAAGTGCTGAGTTGGTGTAGGAGAGGTGTTGGTGTAGGAGAAGTGCTGAGCTGGTGTAGGAGAAGTGCTGAGCTGGTGTAGGAGAGGTGTTGGTGTAGGAGAAGTGCTGAGTTGGTGTAGGAGAGGTGTTGGTGTAGGAGAAGTGCTGAGCTGGTGTAGGAGAAGTGCTGAGCTGGTGTAGGAGAGGTGCTGAGGTGGTGCAAGAGAAGTGTTGGTGTAGGAGAAGTGTTGGTGTAGGAGAAGTGCTGAGGTGGTGCAAGAGAAGTGTTGGTGTAGGAGAAGTGCTGAGCTGGTGTAGGAGAAGTGTTGGTGTAGGAGAGGTGTTGGTGTGGAAGAAGTGCTGATGTAGGAGAGGTGCTGAGCCGGTGTAGGAGAAGTGTTGGTGTAGGAGAGGTGCTGAGGTGGTGCAAGAGAAGTGTTGGTGTAGGAGAAGTGCTGAGCTGGTGTAGGAGAAGTGTTGGTGTAGGAGAGGTGCTGAGGTGGTGCAAGAGAAGTGTTGGTGTAGGAGAAATGGTGAGCTGGTGTAGGAGAAGTGTTGGTGTAGGAGAAGTGCTGGTGTAGGAGAAGTGCTGAGCTGGTGTAGGAGAGGTGTTGGTGTGGAAGAAGTGCTGAGCTGGTGTGGAAGAAGTGCTGAGCCGGTGTAGGAGAGGTGTTGGTGTAGGAGAAGTGCTGAGCTGGTGTAGGAGAAATGGTGAGCTGGTGTAGGAGAAGTGTTGGTGTAGGAGAAGTGCTGAGCTGGTGTAGGAGAAGTGTTGGTGTAGGAGAAGTGCTGAGCTGGTGTGGGAGAAGTGCTGAGCTGGTGTAAGAGAAGTGTTGGTGTAGGAGAAATGCTGAGCTGGTGTGGAAGAAGTGCTGAGCTGGTGTAGGAGAAGTGCTGAGCTGGTGTAGGAGAAATGGTGAGCTGGTGTAGGAGAAGTGCTGAGCTGGTGTAGGAGAAGTGCTGGTGTAGGAGAAATGCTGAGCTGGTGTAGGAGAAATGGTGAGCTGGTGTAGGAGAAGTGCTGAGCTGGTGTAGGAGAAGTGCTGGTGTAGGAGAAATGCTGAGCTGGTGTAGGAGAAGTGCTGGTGTAGGAGAAATGCTGAGCTGGTGTAGGAGATGTGCTGAGCTGGTGTAGGAGAAATGGTGTGATTATTGGCACATCAAAACGTGATCACCGTAACCGACCACACCAACCATGGAGCGAAGCTCATGTGAACGACGACACATGATGATATAAACGAATCGCACACTCATCACATTCACAGTAGTAAAGAATTAGTCGATGTGAACATAACTAGTAAAGGCTCAGTTACCTCCATGGGACAACAATACAACGATTCTATCGTTATTTAAGTGGTTAGCAACAGGAACGCCAGCATTATTAGACATGTCACTAAGGTGCTTACGGAAGTGGGTATGGAGTTCAAGGTCAGTCTCCACGATGTATTTCATGCTGAAAGTACAATATAACATTTTTCATACACAGGCATACACACAGTAACACTCACACTAACATACACAAACACATGCATACAAATAAACAAACTAAATCATACCAATGCATACACACATATATAAACATACAGACACATAAACCCATATACACACCTGCATACACACACACATACATACACACACTAGCACAACATACATACACACTCTAGCACAACTTACATACACACACTAACACAACATACACACACACTAACACAACATACATACACACTAACACAACATATATGCATACTAAAACAACATACATTGACACACTTATACAACATACATACACACTAACACAACATACATACACACACTAACACAACATACATACACACACTAACACAACATACATACTAACATACATACACACACTAGCACAACATACATACATGCAGTAACACAGCATATATGCATACTAAAACAACATACATTGACACACTTATACAACATACATAAACGCATTGACATAACATACACACACTAACACAACACACATACACACTACACATACACGCACTAACACAACATACACACACACACACATTATGCTCTGTGCTTCAAGCAGCTCTGCTTGTAAGTATCTCCTTTCTTCTTCTTCAGAGAATGAGGTTGTGTGTTAACACTGATGGTTACCGTAGCTCATTGATTGTATACACCTCTGCTCAGTTATCCAAGGCTTCTCTTTACATTGAACCAACTTCAGAATCTGACAACTTTACATTTAGATGAGTGTCAATTAATTATATGTGTGGGAGAGGGGATGTGTGTGAGACGGGATGTGTGTGAGAGGGGACCTGTGTGAGAGGAGGTGTGTTTGAGAGAGGATGTGTGTTTGTTGTCACAGTTCAGACGCACACATTCTTGCCTTTCTCCTTGTATTGTCTACTAGGAAATGCGAATGTGTTCATTTGCTTGCTCTCGTTAATAGTTAGCTTTCAGATATTCGATCATCCTATATTTCTGTTGAAGCAGCCGACAAGACTGTGTCCAACATAAATAGCCGCATGTAACATTGCTCTTCGTTGTCAAAACAAAGCTGTTGCATTCCAGTCTCATGTCATTTAATTCACTTCTGGGCCATCTTCTGAGCCCTCCCTTAAAGACTCTTACTGCTGTGTCTAAGTGTTGACCTGCTTTGGTTGTTGTGATGCGTCTGTCCCATGTCCATATTTTTTCTTACTTCTGACGATCTGATCTGAATTATGCGCTGGAGACACCTAAAGTTAGAGGTCTGGATGGGATTATTATAGCTACATTGAATGCAAATTTTCAGTCCCGATGCGACAATATTGGCTACATTCACCGAACGTTTGGTTACATTCACAAAAATGTTTGGCCACACTCACTGATAAGTGTGGCTACATTCACTGACAGTTTGACTAGACCCCATATGTCCAGTTCAATCAACAGGATATTTTTTTATGTACGCACGAGCCTATGTAGATGTTAACCTGATATGAAAATCCAAGTGTCTTCATGCAGCAGCTCGTCTTCCTCTTCCTTCTTCTTCTTCTTCTTCTTCTTCTTCTTCAGAGATCGTGTTGAAGTGGACGAGGTTGAGATATTTGCGCCGTTCGTCCCGGAACATCCGACTTCAGCATCGCAACTTTTGGACTGGGTTTGTTTGGGCTGTTTGACCTATATTCTCTTAGTTAGACTGCACGGATACAATTTCTTTCAAGGCCCACCTCTTAGAGGAAGACGGTCTTTGTCAGATCTGGTTCGCTGACCCTGAGAATATGGCCAAGCAGAAGCCGCTGGCCGCTCATTCCCTGTGCTCCTATCAACCACAAGCCGATCATTGACTGTGCTCAACCTCCGCCCATGCCCTTGTTCCATTAAGTTGACCTCACAAATCATTTGAGCCAAACTTTACTTGCTGGAACTACCATGGTGTCATGTATATGATACGTATGTATTGTACAGTGAAGGATCCACTAAACATCTCAACAAAAATGCAGATCGCAAAGCTCTCTCATCACGGAAAATAAACAATAACTTTGGAGTTATAACCGTTGGATCTGTTACGCCGTAAATTCTTTGACATGTGTTGCATTTGATAGAGCGAGGGTCACACTGTCAGTTACTAGGTTTATATCAACTGATCCTCCTTTCAACAACTGTGCTGTCACTCTTAGACCAGACCTCACTGACACATGTAGCAGCATAATGGCTGGCGCACCGATCGCTGCTCTATGGAGAGCCTTTCTGTCAGCTCAAGCACTCTGGGATCAGACACTCAACGGAGCTCAGCACACACAGAACAGACACAACTCTGACAACAGCTGAATATTTGATTGTATGAAAGTGTGAAACAGTCGGAGAGCTTCTCTAGACAGATCCATTCATGGCTTCAGCATAATGGGAATAAACATGAGCGACTGTGAGAGTCAACGCGAGTTGTGTGGGCAAGGCTCGTGAGTGTGAGGGTAGTCAATTGTGTGTGGGAATTTGTGAGAGTGTGTGTGTTTGTAAGTATGTGTGTTTGTAAGTGTGTGGGACGGAGGATTTGTGGGAGGGTATGTGTGTGGGTGTGGGTGGGTGTGTGTGTTTATAAGTGTGTGAAAGGGTATGTGTGAGCACGTGGGAGTGTATGTGTGTGGGTGTATGATTGTAGTGTGTGAGACGGAAGGTGTGTGTGTGGGTTTGTGTGGGGGTGTGTGTTTCTAAGTGTGTGGAAGGGTATGTATGAGAGGTGAGATGTGTGTGTGTGATTGTAGTGTCTGAGAGAGAAGCTGTGTGCGTGTGATTGTAGTGTGTGAGAGAGAAGGTGTGTGTGTGTGTGGATTTGTGTGTGATTGTTGTGTGTGAGAGGGAAGGTATGTGTGTGAATGGTGTGAATGTGTGTAGGCGTGTGTGTTTCTAAGTGTATTGAATGGTATATGTGAGCATGTGGGAGTGTCTGTGTGTGGGTCTGAGTGTGATTGTAAGTGTGTTGGAGGGAGGGTCTGTGTCTGGGTGTGGAAGGGTGTGTTAGTGCTTGTGTGTGAGGATGTATGTGCAATTTCGTATATAAGTGTGTGGGAGAACATATATATGTGGATGTGAAAGTAAATGAGTTTGAGAAAAAATGTGTGTGAGAGGGGACGTGTGTGAGAGGGAACGTGTGTGAGAGGGAACGTGTGTGTGAGGGGACGTGTGTGAGAGGGTGTGTGTGTGAGAGGGGAGGTGTGTGAGAGGGGAGGTGTGTGAGAGGGGAGGTGTGTGAGAGGGGATGTGTGTGAGAGGGGATGTGTGTGAGAGGGGATGTGTGTGAGAGTGTGTATATAAGAAAGTATATTTGTAAGTTAGTTTGTGTTTAAGTGCGTATGTGTATTTGTGTGTAAGGGTGTATGTGTATTTGTGTGTAAGTGCGTATGTGTAGTTGTGTGTAAGTGCGTATGTATGTGTGTGTGTGTAAGTGCGTATCTGTATTGTGTGTAAGTTCGTATGTGTATTGTGTGTAAGTTCGTGTGTGTGTGTGTGTGTAAGTGCGTATGTGTGTGTGTGTTTGTGTAAGTGCGTATGTGTGTGTGTGCGTGTAAGTGCGCATGTGTATGCGTATAAGTGCGTATGTGCGTATGTGTTTGCGTGTGTGTCAGTGAGAGATTTGTGAGTGTGTGTGGAGGAGAGGGAGTCAGAAATTTATACTTTCAGAACATACCCATTTTATTTTCAGGAGAGTGCTGTGTGTGACAAAAACAGAGAATGGAGTGGCACCAATGTCACGCTTAATGTCACGTTCAATGTCACGTTCAATGTCACGTTAACGTTCGCGCTCAGTGTTACATTCAAAGGTACGCTCAATGTCACGCACAATGTCATGCGCAAAGCATCTGATACGACCCGCCTAGCAGGGCTGCCTAACTCCTTCAGGCTAGAAGACCTCCCAGTTCATGGACATGTGTGGAGTTGTCACAAAAAATGCTCTTGAAACTACCGAAAATTGCATATAGGCATAATGTGGAATCTGAAATGGAACGGAATTTGGAAAGAGAGAGACATGAAATAGGATATTTCGTTGTATTCATATTGCGCTCTCTCACTTAATCCCCATAACTATCTGTTCATAGATCTCATCTGTCTGTCTCTCTCTCTCTCTCTCTCTCTCTCTCTAGCACATTATCCATTCTTTCAATTTGCCTCATTAACACTTACGCACAAATCCAAGCACACACACACACTCACACATACATGCAACAGTCTAACATACATGCAATCAAACGTTCATTCCCACACAGAGACATCCCCTCCCACACACATACATCCCCTCCCAAACACAAACGTCCCCTCTCACACA
This sequence comes from Ariolimax columbianus, assembly GCA_036924085.1. Classification (NCBI taxonomy): domain Eukaryota; kingdom Metazoa; phylum Mollusca; class Gastropoda; order Stylommatophora; family Arionidae; genus Ariolimax; species Ariolimax columbianus. The sequence continues at coordinate 115,956,057 of JAVGWX010000006.1, read as the reverse complement.
CAAAGGTTCCCTCCCACACACAAACGTCCCCTCCCCCACACAAACGTCCCCTCCCCCACACAAACATCCCCTCCCCCACACAAACATCCCCTTCCCCACACAAACATCCCCTCGCACCCCAAACGGATGATTATGCCGGATGTATTTATTATGACAATATTCCGTCTCGTGGCTTCAGTGTCCAGAAGAAAGAAAGACGCGGGAGATGCACAAAGAAGCGCACAACCGCCCGATCGGCCGATCGTCTCCAAATCTCCAGAAATAGCCGGACGGGACCTAGAAAATGTCACCGAATTCCGGAGCAGTCTGAGATAATCACGAACACAAACACTGAGCAGAATATCTCTGCCAGCAGCTAAATCTGGACATAGACAGCGCGGAACATCCCGTGTCACACGCTCTGATAGGATAACACACATACACACAAGCAGGTTTCTTTATTGGGGGCAGGGTCCTCACTCTCTGCTGACATGCTATTGTGGTCAATGCTTATTTCAAAGACTTAGTCAGCGTTTGTTGCACATCTGATTCCTAGGCGAGCAGTCTGGGGGACTCATTGAGAAGCCATCATTCTATGCTTCATGCATGTTTCTGGTGGAGGAAAACGGGAGGGGGGCGGGTAGACTGGGGAATTCCTCTAATAAACTACTGCTAAGGGTATTATCATGAATACGATCCACACCCGGACCGTGCACAGGGACGCAGCCTGGTCAGCATAGTTAGGATGGACAGAGTAAGCTCTGTAGTGGTCAGTTTGCTGAGAAGCCTAGTATGCATAACAGTTAGGGAAACGTCTGTAGATCTTCAGTACAGCCCGGCGTGTACGAAGAAGACATACATTTGGTACCCCAGACACTTGGTGAAGAGTGAAGAGCTAAATAGGAATTGCTTCAGAAACAACGCAACAAAGATTGCAAAAACCAACTACAACAACAGCTACAACAACATATACAAGAAAACAGCAACAACAACACAAATAATAGCAACACCAACAATACCAACAATAAGAGCAGTAACAGCAACAATACCAACAACAAGAGCAGTAACACCAACAATTAAAAACTGCAAAGCAACATCAACAACAGCAGCAAACATAACATCAGCAGCAACAACAACATCAAAATATACAACATGATCAATAACAACAGCATCATCAACAAGAGCAGTAACAACAATACAACAATCAACCGCAACACTAACAACAATACAACAATCAACCGCAACACTAACAACAATACAACAATCAACCGCAACACTAACAACAATACAACAATCAACCGCAACACTAACAACAATACAACAATCAACCGCAACAACAATAGCAATAAGAGAAACAGCTGAAATAATACCAACAATAATAAATATAACAGTAACAATAGCAACAACACCAACAATATGAACAACAATGACAACAACTGCAGTATAATAGCAGTAATAAATACAACAATAACAACATAACAAGCACAACAACAGCGGTAACAACAATACACATAAGTAAATACACCAACAGGAACAGCAGCAGCAGAAACACCTGCAATGGTAGCTGCAACAATACCAACAGTAGTATCAACAACAACAAACAACAACAGCAGTAGTACCATTAACAAATAGCAACAACAAAATCAACAAGACCTTTTTTCCTTATTTAACAGAAGAGAGGTACATCTAACCAGTGTGAGGTCACGATGTGTTTATTGTGACACTAGACTTCACGATGTGTTTATTGCCACACTAGACTTCACGATGTGTTTATTGTGACACTAGACTTTACGATGTGTTTATTGCCACTAGACTTTACGATGTGTTTATTGCCACTAGACTTCACGATGTGTTTATTGTGACACTAGACTTCACGATGTGTCTATTGCCACACTAGACTTCACGATGTGTTTATTGTGACACTAGACTTCACGATGTGTTTATTGCCACACTAGACTTCACGATGTGTTTATTGCTACACTAGACTTCACGATGTGTTTATTGTGACACTAGACTTCACGATGTGTTTATTGCCACACTAGACTTCACGATGTGTTTATTGCCACACTAGACTTCACGATGTGTTTAATGCCACTAGACTTCACGATGTGTTTATTGTGACACTAGACTTCACGATGTGTCTATTGCCACACTAGACTTCACGATGTGTTTATTGCCACACTAGACTTCACGATGTGTTTATTGCCACACTAGACTTCACGATGTGTTTATTGTGACACTAGACATCACGATGTGTTTATTGCCACACTAGACTTCACGATGTGTTTATTGCCACACTAGACTTCACGATGTGTTTATTGCCACACTAGACTTCACGATGTGTTTATTGCCACACTGGACTTCACGATGTGTTTATTGCCACACTAGACTTCACAACCACACTTGACATCGATATTTCATTTACCATTTAAATTTAAGTTATGTTCTTTAAAATAATAATTTTTAATTGTAAAATTGTTCTCAACAGAAGCACACATTGAGTGGCGCTGCCAGAAAAAAAACACACTTCTGCCTATGTGTTAATTCAAATCTGATCTGTCAATGCAGTCGTACATGACAACAAATGGCTAGTAACTGAAGGTTATTCAGACTTTAGAACAATAAGTCTAGTCAGTCACACAATTAAAATACTATTCAAGATCATAGAAGAGAGAATAAGATGTAAAATAGAGAGGGAAGTTTCAGAAGAACAATTTGGTTTTCAAAAGTTGAATGGGACAAGAGAATCAATTTTCTGTTTGCGAACTCTGACAGAGAAATATATAGAAATACAAAAAGGCATTAAATTTGCTTCATATACTATAAAAAAGCATTTAACAGAGACCAACATGAGAAATTAAGAAAAAGTCTCCATAAAATAGGTCTAGATAGTAAAGACATAAGACTACTCCGTAATCTGCACTGGGAACAAACTGCTACAGTAAAATCGGGAAAACTATGCTCTCCAAGTTTAGATGTGAAAAGAGGTGTGAGACAGAGATGTGTATTATCTCCCCTTGTCTTTTAAATATCTACACAGAACAAATATTCAAACAGATAGAGGAGATGCCAGGTCTTGTCATTGGAGGATTGGCAAGGAGATGCCAGGACTTGTCATTGGAGGATTGGCAAGGAGATGCCAGGTCTTGTCATTGGAGGATTGGCAAGGAGATGCCAGGACTTGTCATTGGAGGATTGGCAAGGAGATGCCAGGACTTGTCATTGGAGGATTGGCAAGGAGATGCCAGGACTTGTCATTGGAGGAGTATCACGGAAATGACAGGACTTATCATTGGAGGAGTATCACGGAAATGACAGGACTTGTCATTGGAGGATTGGCAAGGAGAGGACAGGGCTTGTCATTGGAGGAGCAGCAAGGACATGACAGGACTTGTCATTGGAGGAGTGGCAAGGACATGACAGGACTTGTCATTGGAGGAGTGGCAAGGAGTAACCTTACATATGATATGATTTATGATGCAGATGAAAGTTTTGATGGCAAAAAGTGAGCAAGAATTACAGAAACTTGTGACAACAATATACACAATAAGTCAAGAGTTTGGATCGGACATAAACATCAAGAAAATAATGACTATGCTAACTGGTAAAAGTGGCAAGAAATCATGTATGAGCATAATAATAAAAGATCAACTACTGGAGCAGGTTCCGAGTTTATCTTATCTAGGTTATATAATAAGAAGGCTGTGAAAAAGAAAGAAAGAAAGAGACTAGGTATTGTCAAGATGGTTTTCGACAACATGCGACATATAATAACATCCAAGCAGATAAACCATAAAGTGAAAATGAGAATTGGCAGGTGTTATGTATACTCGTCACTACTTTATGGCCCAGAAACATGGACAATGAATAACAAGTTGGAAAAGAGTATTGAAGTCTTCAAAATGTAGGTATATAGAAGATTGAGTCGCGTTTCTTGGGAGGAGAGGAAAACAAATTTGGAGGTATTGGAAAAGTTGGGGGTGAAAAGAGAATTAATGACCGAAATCAGGGTTAGACAGTTTCGTTATTTTGGTCATATAACAAGACATACCTCCTTGTTGAAGACCGTACATGAGGGTAGGGTGGAAGGCAGTCGTTCGAGAGGCAGACAAAGCTTTAAGTGGGTGGATAACATCAGGAGATTGACTGGAAAAACCTCACAGTTTGCACAATTACGGCAAGAGATGTATAAGGGTACACTGGAGATCCATTGCAGCCGACTTTCGATGCAGAGATGGCACTTGGACTGAACTGGACTGAATGTAAGTCCGGCGTTATCTGGGTTGTGTCCTCTTTTTATTAAAACGTCTCTGTATTCGCTCTCACATTCGATTTTACTGCTGCAGTCATGATATACACAAATACACACACACCAACATGATATTCACAAATATAAAACACATAATCAGATCCATACGCATATAAACAAGACACCCACAAATACCTTAGTGTAGCCTTCTCTGTTGTGAATCACGTCCCTTCTCTCTTGCACTATCTCTCCCTTCACATCACCTGTCTCTCCACCACTTCCCTCATCAGTCACTCCTACATATGCAGCTACATCTTCACATGGTAGAAGACAGCCTATACCTCATACGCTGGTCTATTTGTACCTCAACGTGTCTCGTTACCCAGTCCGTAAAACGCCTCGCTTTACCTCTTCAGATTGGCATTACCTCTCTGTGTCTCGTGCCGAACCACGCTCTATCTCTCATTTCCTCATCTCGCGCAAACACGAGCAAGCACTCACAGAGTAAGATGAAGACACGAAAAACAGACCCTATTTCCTTCATTGCAACCCCTCACCCTCTCCATGCCCCTAGCCAGGGGCCCAGGCAGCGGAAATTGAGTGAGCCAATAGTGAACAGCCCTAGAGACACGTGACAACCTTGACCTTTGTGACACGAAAAATTAGTGTGCCTCAAGTGTCACGTGTCTGCGCATGTGAGTGGGTCTGTCAGTGTGTGTTTGTCAGTGTGTGTGTGAGTGTCCCTGTTAGTGTGTGTTTCTGTTAGTGTGTGTGTCTGTGTGTGTGGGTCTGTCAGTGTGCGTGTTTGTCAGTGCGTGTGTGTCTCTGTTAGTGTGTGTGTGTGTGTGTGTGTGTCTGTTAGTGTGTGTGTTTGTGTGTGGGTGTGGGTGTGTGTGTGGGTGTGCGTATGGGTGTGCGTGTGGGTCTGTCAGTGTGTGGGTCTGTCAGTGTGTGTGTGTGTGTGTCTGTCACTGTGTGGGTATGTATTTCAGTGTGTGTGTGTGTGTGTGTGTGTGTGTGCGTGCGTGTCTTTCAGTGTGTGCGTGTGTCTATGTCAGTGTGTGTGTGTGTATGTCATTCAGTGTGTGTGTGTGTCTGTCAGTGTTTTTGTGTGTTTGTATCTGTCAGTGTTTGTGTGTGTGTGTGTGTGTCTGTCAGTGTTTTTGTGTGTTTGTGTCTGTCAATGTGTGTTTGTGTCTGTATGCGTGTGTGTCTCGCAGTGTGCGTGTCTCTACCAGATAGTGTGTGTGTGTGTGTATGTGTTTGTGTGTTTTGTATGAGTGAGGTATTGGTTTTTAATCAGGGTTTGTCTGTGTGTTATTGGATGGTGGTGTGATGTGTCATGTGTAGACGAATGTAGAGGTCGCCAAAGTTACTTTTAAAAAACAGGAATTAATATATTATTAAACGAAACAGGACAGAGAAATACGAACACAGGACATTCACAAAACAAACCAAAAATCAAAACTTACAGATTTACCAACTATCAACATCATCAAAAATATAGATTACACGAATAAAGAATATTGTTCAAATAACATGTGATAATGTGCTTGAAGGAATAATTGAAAACAAAGAATTCAAAAAGTAAGAAATTAAATATTATAAATTCAGAAGTCAAGGGCATAGAAGAAAAGATACGGAAATAAAATGATATAAAGAAATGTAGATATAATGGCAAGTATACAGGAATAGAAAGTACATACATTATATTTAAAAAGAGAAATATGAAGACAAATACAAGGATAAAGAAATACAATGGATAGAAAGACAGTAAGGACAAAATGAACTCACAGACAGCAACCGTGAGTGAGACAAGCTCGAAGAACAGACCAGAAGAAAAAGTGTCTGCCACTATGCGTGAGATGTCTCCTTAATCTTCCGTAGGTCTCCAGGGAGTTGAGCCTGGCGTGTGAAGATGGTCTCTGAACATGAAATATTGAAAGCGTTGAGTCGCGAGGTGTGGACCAGTTCTTGTTGAGGGAATACTGCACGCTAGACTTGTACATACAGGGCCGGCAGCCCGGGAAGTTGTGTTTTAAGATGGGATGAAAGATTAGGACATTTCTTCCAATTAAATGGTAGTTTTATTTACAATCCCACGCTTAAATGACAGGTATAAAAACTGCAGTCATAATAACAGCTGATCATGGATTGAGACAAAACAAGGTTAAGAAGAATGGACAGTTCAAACTGAAGTACTGTATCACGGACTGGTCAACCAAGAACACGGACTGGTCAACCAAGAACACGGACTGGTCAACCAAAAACACAGACTGGTCAACCAAGAACACCACAGACGAATAGAATGGACTTTCATGAAAGAATTCTACAATATTAAATGGATAGTGCCAGCAGTTACTCGAAAAGGGGGAGGGGGGGGGGGGGTGAAGAGGGGCGCAAAATGTTGATGACGAAGCGTAACGTGCGTGCAAATGGCGGACCACATAACAGAGACGTGCTGTGGCACGATCATTAATGTTAATATGTTATGTTAAATTACTGCATCATTAATGTTTATCTGTTATGTTAAATTACTGCATCATCGATGTTAATCTGTTATGTTAAATTACTGCATCATTAATGTTAATCTGTTATGTTAAATTACTGCATCATTAACGTTTATCTGTTATGTTTAATTTACTACATCATTAATGTTTATCTGTTATGTTAAATTACTGCATCATCGATGTTAATCTGTTATGCTAAATTACTGCATTATTAATGTTAATCTGTTATGTTAAATTACTGCATCATTAATGTTTATCTGTTATGTATAATTACTGCATCATTAATGTTTTTCTATTGTGTTACATTACTGCATAATTAATGTTAATCTGTTATGTTAAATCACTTCATCATTAATATGTATCTGTTATGATAAATTACTGCATCATTAATGTTTGTATCTGCTTTTGCTAGCAGTGTCAACTTGGTCTTTTTAAGGCATTGGAGAGAAATATGAAAACGTGTTTGGAAAGTCTTCGTTGTCACCAGGATAGATCATTAGCATCATCTGGTTGATCAGTCCTGAGACTGGTTGTCTTAGACTGGTTGTCTGAGACTGGTTATCTGAAACTGGTTGTCTGAGACTGGTGTTCTGAAACTGGTTGTCTGAGACTGGTTGCAAGGTTGTCTGAGACTGGTTGTAAGCTTGTCTGAGACTGGTTGTAAGGTTGCCTGAGACTGGGTGTAAGGTTGTCTGGGACTGGTTGTAAGGTTGTCTGAAACTGGTTGTAAGGTTGTCTGAGACTGGTTGTCTGAGAGGTGTTGTAAGGTTGTCTGAGACTGGGTTTAAGGTTGTCTGAGACTGGGTGTAAGGTTGTCTGAGACTGGTTGTAAGGTTGTCTGAGATTGGTTGTGAGGTTGCCTGAGACTGGTTGTCTGGGACTGGCTGTCTGGGACTGGCTGTAAGGTTGTCTGAGACTGGTTTTAAGGTTGTCTCATACTGGTTGTAAGGTTGTCTGAGACTGGGTGTAAGGTTGTCTGAGACTGGGTGTAAGGTTGTCTGAGACTGGGTGTAAGGTTGTCTGAGACTGGGTGTAAAGTTGTCTGAGACTGGGTGTAAGGTTGTCTGAGACTGGTTGTAAGGTTGTCTGAGACTGGGTGTAAGGTTGTCTGAGACTGGTTGTAAGGTTTTCTGAGACTGGGTGTAAGGTTGTCTGAGACTGGTTGTAAGTTTGTCTGAGACTGGTTGTCTGGGACTGGTTGTAAGGTTGTCTGAGACTGGGTGTAAGGTTGTCTGAGACTGGTTGTAAGGTTGTCTGAGACAGGTTGTAAGGTTGCCTGCGTATGTATCTTCATTTGACCCTATCCTCTGCAGCTCTTGTCATAGCAGCACAGTTGTACTTGAATGCCATCGCATGTCTGAGATGTAAAATGTAATCTTGGACTCACAGGTCCTCTCTTCCCTTGAATCTTGCCCCTCTAGTATCTTCTGTAGAAAATGTTCATGTCTCATATTGTGAACCAGCCATCTCAACCGACGTTTTTGTATTATATGCGACATTTGTCTTTGTGAGTCCACTACAGTGAGTACATTGTCATCATATATTTTGTCTGTCCAACTCACTCTTTCCAGGAGAGACAGAATGATAAATAATGATGGTATAAATATTGTGGAAACAACTCCTGGTATCGAACATAAGACAGAAGGCAAACGTATTAACAACTAATGCGCGCATATATCACAAATACAAATGGTTGAAAGTTATGTGACGAAACAGATAAATTTCATAACCTACAACACAAGCTTACAGAAATGCTGTTCCTACACCGTGTGTCTCTTCTACTCGAACTAAATGGCTCCTCGTCAGACAACCCGCATTCAGTCTTGTCTCAGCTGAAATATTTAAATAGTCGTCAAACAGTTCGTCCTGAAACTATATATTTCTTTCTTTAAACACAATGCAACACACACATTGACAAACACAATGCAACACACACATTGACAAACACAATGCAACACACACATTGACAAACACAATGCAACACACACATTGACAAACACAATGCAACACACACATTGACAAACACAATGTAACACACACATTGACAAACTCAATGCAACACACACACATTGACAAACTCAATGCAACACACACACATTGACAAACTCAATGCAACACACACACACAATGCAACACACACATTGACAAACACAATGAATTCACAATAATTAATATTTGTGATTGAATAAAAAATTGAAGATTAATATTGCCTCGTGATAAGAATTGCAGCCATGTAGATGGATGAGATACAAACTATTGTAGCCATGTAGATGGATGAGATAAAAACTATTGTAGCCATGTAGATGGATGAGATAAAAACTATTGTAGCCATGTAGATGGATGAGATAAAAACTATTGTAGCCATGTAGATGGATGAGATAAAAACTATTGTAGCCATGTAGATGGATGAGATAAAAACTATTGTAGCCATGTAGATGGATGAGATAAAAACTATTGTAGCCATGTGGATGGATGAGATAAAAACTATTGTAGCCATGTAGATGGATGAGATAAAAACTATTGTAGCCATGTAGATGGATGAGATAAAAACTATTGTAGCCATGTAGATGGATGAGATAAAAACTATTGTAGCCATGTAGATGGATGAGATAAAAACTATTGTAGCCATGTAGATGGATGAGATAAAAACTATTGTAGCCATGTAGATGGATGAGATAAAAACTATTGTAGCCATGTAGATGGATGAGATAAAAACTATTGTAGCCATGTAGATGGATGAGATAAAAACTATTGATTTTAAGCTGCAGAAGAAACACTGAATTTGCTGAAAAAATTGTTAGTCCAAATATGGTCAAAGTGACTGCAGGCAATTGCTCAATCATTTGGTTTGGATGGAATTGACTTTCCAATAAACGATGCTAATCAAGAGACAAATCGATATCTCGTCCGATCGATGGAGGAGCAGCTGACTTTGGCTTGAAATAATGAGAAGAGAAGAGAGAGAAATATTTCACATTTGAAACCTTAGCTGTTTTCGCTGATTAGTTTTCAAGATTACCATTATTTGACAGAACTTACATTATGGATTGAAAGGATTTGAATGATTACATTATATTAAATTTTTTGTTCTGTTTTAATATTGCTTACAATATCAACATAATTTGTGAAACGTTTAAATAGCCGAATAGTCCATATCAATGTTAGAGATCCTTAATGCGTTGTTAATGTTCAAATTGTTGTTTTGGCAGCCGAGTTGCTTGATTCTCATGTAAAATACTTTGTTTTGTCAGCCGAGTTGCTTGATTCTCATGTAAAATACTTTGTTTTGTCAGCCGAGTTGCTTGATTCTCATGTAAAATACTTTGTTTTGTCAGCCGAGTTGCTTGATTCACATGTAAAATACTTTATTTTGGCAGCCGAGTTGCTTGATTCTCATGTAAAATACTTTGTTTTGGCAGCCGAGTTGCTTGATTCACATGTAAAATGCTTTGTTTTGTGAGCCGAGATGCTTGATTCTCATGTAAAATGCTTTGTTTTGTGCCACGTTGCTTGATTCTCATGTGAAATGCTTTGTTTTGTGCCAAGGTGCTTGAGTCCTTATCGTAGAGGCGATATAAACTTGATGGAAAGAACACAGAAAAGAGCGACAAAGCTGATAGTGAGATTCCAGAAATAGAGTTATGAGGTAAGACTTAGAAAAACCGGCCTACAGTGTCTAGAAAAGAGAAGAATTCGAAGTGACAATACAGCTTTAAAAGATAATCAAAGAAAAGTATAAATTAGACTATAACAAGTTTGTTTTCAAAATACAACCACCTACAAGAACAAGGGGGCATAGCTACAAATTAACTAAAGAAACTATTATTTTAGTCAGAGATTGGTGAATGTTTGGAATACATTGCCACAGGAAGTAATGAGGCAGGGAAAATGAATGCATTTAAGAATAAATTGGATGCGCATATCTTTTATGGCAAATACATGTAAAAGAAATGTGAATGTATACAGAATCCGCAGAGTCTTCTAAACCAGTAAAAAGACGTTGTTAAGTTTAGTTAAATGTAGTCTTATGAAAACGATCCACTTACCCATCTGCAAACGGTTACAAGGCATAGTTAGAGAAGAAAATTAGCGAGGATTGGACGTTCTCAGCTAACTTTAACAAAGAACTGGTATAATGAAGCCTCTAGAGCTCCCACCAGAACAGCGGTTCGTCTTATGCGACCCTGGTTTACCGTTGTCTAACGGGCGTGTCACGTGGACGGACAGCTGTGGAGTGTAAATGTATCCTGGACTGGGCAAGCCAATTGGTGCCTGTAAATAATTGAGACTTTCTGGAATCTGTTCATGGCTTTCTCTTGTGCTTTCTCTTGTGCTTTAATTGGTATCCTGTGTTCTAGCATCGTGAATGGGGAAATGTTGAGTAGGGCGTGTCACCGTGTAGGAGGGGATTTGGGGAGGGGGAAGGCAGTTTGGGTAGGTTGTACCACTAGGGGAGGGGGAGACAGCTGAGTAAGTTGTATCATTAGGGGAGGGGGTGACAGCTGAGTAGGTTGTACCATTAGGAGAGGGGGAGATAGCTGAGTAGGTTGTATCATTAGGGGAGGTGGTGACAGCTGAGTAGGTTGTATCATTAGGAGAGGGGGAGATAGCTGAGTAGGTTGTATCATTAGGGGAGGGTGAGACAGCTGAGTAGATTGTATCATTAGGGGAGGGGGAGTGAGTAGGTTGTATCATTAGGAGAGGGGGAGTGAGTAGGTTGTATCATTAGGAGAGGGGGAGTGAGTAGGTTATATCGTCAGGAGAGGAGGAGTGAGTAGTTTGTATCATTAGGATAGGGGGAAGCCAGTTGAGTAGGTTGTATCATTTGGGGAGGGGGAGTGAGTAGGTTGTATAATTAGGAGAGGGGGAGACAGCTGAGTAGGTTGTATCATTAGTGGAGGGGGAGTGAGTAGGTTGTATCATTAGGAGAGGGGGAGTGAGTAGGTTGTATCACTAGGAGAGGGGGAGACAGCTGAGTAGGTTGTATCATTTGGGGAGGGGGAGTGAGTAGGTTGTATCATTAGGAGAGGGGAAGACAGCTGAGTCGGTTGTATCATTTGGGGAGGGGGGAGTGAGTAGATTGTATCATTAGAAGAGGGGGAGACAGCTGAGTAGGTTGTACCATTAGGGGAGGGGGAGTGAGTAGGTAGTATCATTATGAGAGGGGGAGTGAGTAGGTTGTATCATTAGGAGAGGGGGAGACAGCTGAGTAGGTTGTACCATTAGGGGAGGGGGAGTGAGTAGGTTGTATCATTAGGAGAGGGGGAGACAGCTGAGTAGAGTGTACCATTAGGGGAGGGGGAGTGAGTAGGTTGTATAATTAGGAGAGGGGGAGACAGCTGAGTAGGTTGTATCATTTGGGGAGGGGGAGACAGCTGAGTAGGTTGTACCATTAGGGGAGGGGGGAGACAGCTGAGTAGGTTGTATCATTTGGGGAGGGGGGAGACAGCTGAGTAGGTTTTATCATTTGGGAAGGGGGGAGATAGCTGAGTAGATTGTATCACTAGGGGAGGGGGGAGACAGCTGAGTAGATTGTATGATTAGGGGAGGGGGGAGACAGCCGAGTAGGTTGTATGATTATGGAAGGGGAGACAGCTGAGTAGGTTGTATATTAGGGGAGGGGGAGACAGCTGAGTAGATTGTATCATTAGGGGAAGGGGAGACAGCTGAGTAGGTTGTATCATTTGGGGAGGGGGAGATAGCTGAGTAGGTTGTACCATTAGGGAAGGGGGGAGACAGCTGAGTAGGTTGTATCATTTGGGGAGGGGGGAGACAGCTGAGTAGGTTGTATCATTAGGGGAGGGGGGAGACAGCTGAGTAGGTTGTATCCTTTGGGGAGTGGGAGACAGCTGAGTAGGTTGTACCATTAGGGGAGGGGGGAGACAGCTGAGTAGGTTGTATCATTTGGGGAGGGGGGAGACAGCTCAGTAGGTTGTATCATTTGGGGAGGGGGGAGACAGCTGAGTAGGTTGTATCATTTGGGGAGGGGGGAGACAGCTGAGTAGGTTGTATCATTTGGGGAGGGGGGAGACAGCTGAGTAGATTGTATCATTTGGGGAGGGGGGAGACAACTGAGTAGGTTGTATCATTTGGGGAGGGGGAGACAGCTGAATAGGTTGTACCATTAGGGGAGGGGGGAGACAGCTGAGTTGGTTGTATCCTTTGGGGAGGGGGGAGACAGCTGAGTAGGTTGTATCATTAGGGGAGGGGGGAGACAGCTGAGTAGGCTGTATCATTAGAGGAGGGGGGAGACAGCTGAGTAGGTTATATCATTAGGGGAAAGGGGAGACAGCTGAGTAGGTTGTATCATTAGGGGAGTGGGAGACATATGAGTAGGTTGTATCATTAGGGGAGGGGGGAGACATATGAATAGGTTGTACCATTATGGAATGGGGAGACTGAGTAGGTTGTATCATTAGGGCAGGGGGCAGACAGCTGAGTAGGTTGTACCATTAGGGGAGGGAGGAGACAATTGAGTAGGTCGTACCATTAGGGGAGGGGGAGTGAGTAGGTTGTATCATTATGAGAGGGGGAGACAGCTGAGTAGAGTGTACCATTAGGGGAGGGGGAGTGAGTAGGTTGTATAATTAGGAGAGGGGGAGACAGCTGAGTAGATTGTATCATTAGGGGAGGGGGGAGACAACTGAGTAGATTGTATCATTAGGGGAGGGGGGAGACAACTGAGTAGATTGTATCATTAGGGGAGGGGGGAGACAGCTGAGTAGGTTGTATGATTATGGAAGGGGAGACAGCTGAGTAGGTTGTATCATTAGGGGAGGGGGAGACAGCTGAGTAGATTGTATCATTAGGGGAGGGGGAGACAGCTGAGTAGGTTGTATCATTTGGGGAGGGGGAGATAGCTGAGTAGGTTGTACCATTAGGGGAGGGGGGAGACAGCTGAGTAGGTTGTATCATTTGGGGAGGGGGGAGACAGCTCAGTAGGTTGTATCATTTGGGGAGGGGGGAGACAGCTGAGTAGGTTGTATCATTAGGGGAGGGGGAGACAGCTGAGTAGGTTGTATCATTTGGGGAGGGGGAGATAGCTGAGTAGGTTGTACCATTTGGGGAGGGGGGAGACAGCTCAGTAGGTTGTATCATTTGGGGAGGGGAGAGACAGCTGAGTAGGTTGTATCATTTGGGGAGGGGGGAGACAGCTCAGTAGGTTGTATCATTTGGGGAGGGGGGAGACAGCTGAGTAGGTTGTATCATTAGGGGAGGGGGGAGACAGCTGAGTAGGTTGTATCATTAGGGGAGGGGGGAGACATATGAGTAGGTTGTATCATTATGGAATGGGGAGACTGAGTAGGTTGTATCATTAGGGGAGGGGGGAGACAGCTGAGTAGGTTGTATAATTAGGGGAGGGGGGAGACAGCTGAGTAGGTTGTTTGATTTGGGGAGGGGGGAGACAGCTGAGTAGGTTGTACCATTAGGGGAAATGGGGGGACGGGGGGATGGGTATACTATCACATAAGAATGAGAGAGAGAGAGAGAGATCTTCTGTAAATTGAGCAGAGAGCATGGATAGATTATACATCTCTTTGATGGACAGCTCTGGAAAGTTCAACTGCTGGTAAATAAAACGAAATAAGGATTCGGGAAGTTTAACGCTAAATTGTAACGGATGATTGTCCAAAAGTGAGACACTGTAGGCGCGCTGACTGATATATCGTTGGTTATATTGGATGTAAACATTAGAGACATCGCCGGAGCACGAGCGTTCACGCAACAACAGAGATTCATGAGATTAGTTAGGTATACACAGACACACAATAGGAAAAGCACGAACATATTGACACTAGGACGAGCAAACACATTAACACTAGGACGTGCAAACACATTAACACTAGGACGTGCAAACACATTAACACTAGGACGTGCAAACACATTGACACTAGGACGTGCAAACACATTGACACTAAGACGACCAAACACATTGACACTAGGACGTGGAAACACATTGACACTAGGACGAGCAAACACATTAACACTAGGACGAACAAACACATTGACACTGGGACGTGGAAACGCATTGACACTAGGACGTCCAAACACATTGACACTACGTCCAAACACATGGACACTAGGACATCCAAACACATTGACACTAGGACGTGGAAACACATTGACACTAGGACGTCCAAACACATTTACACTAGGACGTGGAAACACATTGACACTAGGACGTCAAAACACATTGACACTAGGACGTCCAAACACATTGATACTAGGAAGTCCAAACACATTGACACTAGGACGTCCAAACACATTGACACTAGGACGAACAAACACATTGATACTAGGACATCCAAACACATTGACACTAGGACGTCCAAACACATTGACACTAGGACGTGGAAACACATTGACACTAGGACGAGCAAACACAGGCAAAGGGCAAAGAGAAACACGCAAATACGCAAGGATATACATACATAAACAGAACACTCAAATACGCATAAACATAGACACACACATAATGTGACAAACATAAAGACAAACATTACAATGCTAAAGATAAACTCTCACGAACGCCCTAAACACACATACACAATAACTACTAACAAACAGCACTTAAAAACAGCCCACACAACATACACAAACATAACACAAATTAACACACCTACACAACTACCCACACATACACAAACGCACATAAACAGACCTATACACAGACACTAACATACATGAACTCACACTTACACAAACATTAACAAACATTAACAAACACGTACACAAATGTAGACACATGTACAAACTCACACATAACCATACACACAAATACACAAACACCTCTAGAGCGGTTTACATCACTGTGTTCATGTGAGTGTATATGTGCGTGCTACACACATGTACATTGCTGTTCACAATGTGTACATGTCCATTCATATGGATGGCATCATGGCTGTGTGCATGTGTATGTCAGAGTGCATGCGATATTCATGTCTAGATGGTTATCTGTTCGGATATGTACATGGCTTCAAGTATGTCATGTCATTTCACTTATTAGATCCCAGCGAAGCATACGACCACAACAACAGTTGGCCGTTTATTAAAAGCCTGAACCAGAGCGTGTGCCGTTGCTGATAGTAATAGCACTAATGATGCATGATGAAAATGCTAGTCCATTGCATAACCTTCTTTAGACGTCTGTTACATGCGTGAGAGGTTACAGTGGTGATATTAATTCCATCCCGATGACCTCTCCGGCGAGTCTATGTCAAGATGGCCTGAACTCTTGCATACAATTTGATAAGAGGCAGTAAAGTGCATTGATCGCTTTGCTGCGCGAGCCAGGTACACTAATTGGGATTGTCGGCAGCAGCAGAGCGGACATCCCCAATTGTCCGTGACCCAGCCTAACTGCTTGAGAAGGGACACGTCCATCATGTTTAATAGCTCGGGTCACACCAAGACGTGTGCCCACCGTGGTGTAGTGGGCTTGTACGAGTTTGGAATCATTCCTTCTCTGTTCTCACTTGGTCGACCGTCCACCGGGTCAGGAAATGATGGCATCAAATGACATTCCCGTATTTACTCAACTATTTTCAGCTGAACATTCTTTTAACCGTACATTTAAACCTGCACTCCATCACCACAGCCGAGCCTCACCCCCATCACCACAGCCGAGCCTCACCCCCATTACCACAGCCGAGCCTCACCCCCATTACCACAGCCGAGCCTCACCCACATCACCACAGCCGAGCCTCACCCCCATCACCACAGCCAAGCCTCACCTCCATCACCACAGCCAAGCCTCACCTCCATCACCACAGCCAAGCCTCACCTCCATCACCACAGCCGAGCCTCACCTACATCGCAACAGCCGAGCCTCACCTACATCGTAACAGCCAAGCCTCACTTCCATCACAACAGCCTCACCTCCCTCACAACAGCCTCACCTCCATCACCACAGCCGAGCCTCACCTCCATCACAACAGCCGAGCCTCACCTCCACCACAACAGCCTCACCTCCATCACAACAGCCTCACCTCCATCACAATAGCCTCACCTCCATCACAACAGCCTCACCTCCATCACAATAGCCGAGCCTCCATCACCACAGCCGAGCCTCACCTCCATCACCACAGCCGAGCCTCACCTCCATCACAACAGCCTCACCTCCATCACAACAGCCTCACCTACATCACAACAGCCGAGCCTCCATCACCACAGCCGAGCCTCACCTCCATCACCACAGCCGAGCCTCACCTCCATCATAACTACCTACACCTCCACCACACAGCCTCGCGTCCATCACAACAGCCTCACCTACATCACAACAGCCGAGCCTCCATCACCACAGCCGAGCCTCACCTCCATCACAACAGCCTCACCTACATCACCTCGTTTCTCACCTCATATGGTACTCTTTTCACTCCGCGCCTCAAGTCCTCCTCGCCTGTCTCTTACCATCACCTCTCATCCCATGTCGTGCTCACTTCTCTCCCAGCCCTATTTATCCTCCATGTTCTCCGTTCTCTTTCTCTCTCTCTCTAGATCTATCCATGCTTTCAACTAAATCTTTCACGTCATGTTCTGATCTCATCTCTCTCTCTCTCTCTCTCTCTCTCTCTCTCTCTCACCCACTCTCTACCACAGCTATGGTTCCATGATCACTTCACAATGTATCACTGGACATGTTTCTAATGGTATTTCGCGTAATTTCCTGTTTCAGGTTCTACCTATCTCCATTAGTTTAGATATATCTGAACTCCATTTTCAGAAAGTGGCCTGACTTACGCTGGGGTGGTGTTCGCAAATAAGCAGATGAATGGAATTACAAAGGAAAACTTGGCAAAGAACAGTGGAAGGGGAAATTCGTGGAACTGAATCCGTGTGGGTGGAAATCAAGAAGATGGATGTGAATAGGAACAGATGGACAGCGACCGTTGTGGCCCTAAGCTCCAACGGGAACAGATAGATACATGGTGATGATTTATTTAGATGAATCAAAATGCGCTTTCTATCCAGGTGTGTAAGTCTAGTTAAACTCCCTTCGTCCTATGTGTCCGTCTAGTTACATTTTCTTCTTCCTATGTGTGTAAGTCTGATTAAACTTCCATCTTCCCATGTGTAAGTCTGATTAAACTTCCATCTTCCCATGTGTCTAAGTCTAGTTAAACCTCCATCTTTCCCTATGTTCAAGTCTAGCTAAACATCCATCTTCCAATGTGTTTAAGTCTAGCCAAACTTACATTATATCCATGTGTATTTGCCTATCGAACCGTCGCTCATTACTAGGTGTTTAGATCTATAGTCATACAACAATCGAAGTTTAGATAGATCTATAGTCATACAACAATCGAAGTTTAGATAGATCTATAGTCATAAAACAATCGAAGTTTAGATAGATCTATAGACATACAACAATTGAAGTGTAGATAGATCTATAGTCACACAACAATCGAAATTTAGATAGATCTATAGTCATACACCAATCGAAGTTTAGATAGATCTATAGTCATACAACAATCGAAGTTTAGATGGATCTATAGTCATACAACAATCGAAGTTTAGATGGATCTATAGTCATACAACAATCGAAGTTTAGATAGATCTATAGTCATACACCAATCGAAGTTTAGATAGATCTATAGTCATACAACAATCGAAGTTTAGATGGATCTATAGTCATACAACAATCGAAGTTTAGATAGATCTATAGTCATACACCAATCGAAGTTTAGATAGATCTATAGTCATACAACAATCGAAGTTTAGATGGATCTATAGTCATACAACAATCGAAGTTTAGATGGATCTATCTGAACTTCCATTCTTGTACGAGCATATCGCTACCTAAACGTCCTTGGTTCACACATGTGCTATCTAACTGTCCATCTGTACTACATGCTGGTCCAACTAAACTCTTTCCTCTTACGTTTTAACGTCTAACAAACTTCCCTTGATCAGAAACCTTTGGGTCTATCTGTTCCCATTCTCTGCCCCGGGTAAACTTGTCACCGAGTACTTGCCATCGTCTCTACGTTCGTCTATCATGGAAATCCCCAAATTGAGTACCCTGTTATGACACAAGAAATTGTCTCAGACTTGTCAAAGCAGCCTCCCATACCATGTCCTTACTTAGATCGTGCTGTTCTCGCCAAGTCACTAGTGCAGACTCGCGATCTTCAGCCGCAGAGCTAGGACACGAGAATCAGCCGCAGAGCAAGGACACGAGAATCAGCCGCAGAGCAAGGACACGAGAATCAGCCGCAGAGCAAGGACACGAGAATCAGCCGATAAGGATATTAATGATAATGGATATGGTATGAATCAAAACAGTGCGCGAGACCACGAGTGAGTCATTCGATTGGACCTAGACCACAGCACGAGTGAGTCATTCGATTGGACCTAGACCACAGCACGAGTGAGTCATTCGATTGGACCTAGACCACAGCACGAGTGAGTCATTCGATTGGACCAAGACCACAGCACGAGTGAGTCATTGGATTGCACCAAGACCACATCACGAGTGAGTCATTCGATTGGACCAAGATCACAGCACGAGTGAGTCATTCGATTGGACCAAGATCACAGCACGAGTGAGTCATTCGATTGGACCAAGATCACAGCACGAGTGAGTCATTCGACTGGACCAAGAAGTCCTGCAAGAGATTATGTGTCAGGTTTCACTTTCTGTTTGGAGCCAAAAAGTATGTTTAATTATTTTAAAAAAACAACGATATTAATACAAAGTAGATAATGTATATCTGAAATTCCAAACTTGCCGATTTACAATAATAGGTTGGAACTCACGGAGACTGAGAACCAAGCTATTATCTCTTACCTGGGAAGTGTGACCACCACACACAAAACGTATGATTTTGTCCAGTACCGATTGATGCAGTTCGAATTTCTTCAAAGACCTAATGGCCGCCATATCTCAGCCTAGCTAAAAGATTCAATATATACTATATGACCACACATTTGCCCCCGCCTCCATCCTCCGTCTCTCCCCTCTGTCTCCCCCAATTTGGAGAACTAACATATTAGAAAAGAATAGTCGTAGGATATCTCTGACTAAAGGACCTAACATATTGGAACATATTGATCATTAGTTCACTCTGGCTAAAAGAACTAATGTATTGGAACATATTGATCATTAGTTCACTCTGGCTTAAAGAACTAGGATATTGAAATTGACCTGTCGCTACTTGCTCTTCCTTCTTTCACCTTGTAAACGGTAGGGTAACAGCAGCAGCTAGACTGCTTACAGGAAGCATGGGAGCAACATTAGGGCCAGGTGAAACATACTGGTCAAGACAACCACTTGACGTTAACGTCTCTCTCCTGTAAACATGCCCTGTGAGGAGAGGTAGGGATCGATATTGCGATTCTCATAATGGTGAGCCTTACATTATATTACATTCAGGAAGACCCCGTCCACCGCCTGTCCTTTCCTCCGTCGCGGCTTCTCCTTCAGTGTCTGCAGCATTGGCTGGACCTTTTTTCCGTCGCGGCTTCTCCTTCAGTGTCTGCAGCATTGGCTGGACCTTTTCTCCGTCGCGGCTTCTCCTTCAGTGTCTGCAGCATTGGCTGGACCTTTTCTCCGTCGCGGCTTCTCCTTCAGTGTCTGCAGCATTGGCTGGACCTTTTCTCCGTCGCGGCTTCTCCTTCAGTGTCTGCAGCATTGGCTGGACCTTTTCTCCGTCGCGGCTTCTCCTTCAGTATCTGCAGCATTGGCTGGACCTTTACTCCACCGCGACTTGCTTTCAGTGTCTGTAGTATTGACTGATAATTTTTTCAAATAACTTTTCTGCTTCTGTTTTCTACCAGTTTAATTGATGCTCATTATTGACTGTTTAACATAACTGACATAGCTGAACTACAAGCCGATCAAGGTACGCTGTCTCCTCCTTGAAATCCAGGTATCCAGACATACATGTTATACCTGATGTTAGGTAGCCGAAGGCTATCCGTAGTACATTCTTTAGTTTGCAATGTTTATCTTCTGCACCTTACTATCCCCCAGGAAAGTAGATTGTGTATTGGCTATGAATTTTATATCGTTTTTGAACGGTCTAACTTTCGCCTCAGAAACGGTTCGTGGTCTTTCACATCCGCAACTACCGTTATATTCTTAGGAGTGTGTCCGTTCAAAGTTGTCATACCTACACTTTATCTGGACTGAGTGCTGTCAGACTCGGCTATGGGTGGTCTGCGAGACGTGTCCTGGTTACCTAGACGGATTACTTGAATTCAAATTTGTCCAGGACATCAGCTAACAGCCTACTCCTATAGATTTTGCACTGCCAAAGGTTCTATTAAGTGCAGAACGTGGACACGTGACCTCAGTGTTAATCATACATTTCCAATATGACTAGATGCTGGTCTCACCTTTTATTTAGTTCTAGAGACGCTTAAACTGGTGGTTTAAAAAACTCAACCGTTGTGCTCGCAAGTGTGACCTGCTGGTTGTGCTCGCGAGTGCGACCTGCTGGTTGTGCTGGCGAGTGCTGGTTATGCTCAGTTTGTTCCATATTCAGAATTGCTGACAGATGGACTGCAAACTGACTAAATATATTCGAACTATTTCAAAAAGGACTTTGGTAAATAAGAAGATAATGGTAGGACCACTGTCACAGTTAACGCATGTCATGTTTAGCGCCCTAAAGTGTAATTTTAATAGTCAGGTGAGGCGTCTTATAGTACAACTTGAGTGGTCCAGGTTTGGCGCCTTACAGTACAACTTGAGTGGTCCAGGTTTGGCGCCTTACAGTACAACTTGAGTAGTCCAGGTTTGCCGCCTTACAGTACAACTTGAGTGGTCCAGGTTTGGCGCCTTACAGTACAATTTGACAGCTCCCGATGAGTAAATGTTTCATCTCACGGCTTTATTCACCTGTCATTCACCCAGACCTAACGTCGTCCGAGTATGGAAGAGATACTGCTGTAGATGTAATCGATGCACGGAAGAGCTATAAACTTATGTAGGTGTACATCAAATAGCGGTACAGAACGTTTCCTTATAATCATTATCTGATGTTCTCTACAACTATCGTCATCCCTCGGTCTCAACCCTAGCTTGATAGTAACACTGAACATGATGTCCCTAAATGTATGCGCTACTGACTCGAAGTGTCCAGCACCCACACACGATCCGCAGGGCGTATTATTCTAACTCATCTATGCCAGAAGGCCTCCCAACTGAATGGGCTGGTACACCCAGCCAATCAGACACACCAAACAGTTACAGAGTGTGAACAATAGTCAAGGTTATTTAGAAAGATAAAGAAACAATATCTTATCATTTATGGAGAATCAAAGAGGGAATGGTTCGTTGTGTGCGAGCATGTGAACTGCGAACATGTGAACAAGGGAAGACGGAATAGGAACAGAAACAGACGAATAATAAGTATAAGAAACAGACGAATAAGAAGTATAAGAAACAGACGAATAAGAAGAATAAGAAACAGACGAATGAGAAGAATAAGAAACAGACGAATATAAGAACAAAAAGATGCAATAGCAAAACAAAATAAATACTAGTCACATAACTACTTGAAAACAAAATAAATACTAGTCACATAACTACTTGAAGAGCCATAAATGTCCCGGCAGATTTGCTGCAGACGTCAAACATAACCACGTGTTGTGAGGCTATGAGAAAATGGACTGAGAGCCCCACACGATTACTGGACTGATAAATGAGGTCTCAGAGAGGCACCTCTGGGTTGACATAACTGACTCTATTTCCATTATTGACACATTACAAATGGCTGGAGGCGAAACTGGAGAACAACAGGCAAAATGGGGAAATGGTGGGGCGGTAAGGGCACAGATGGTGGCTGATTAACAAATAAGTGTGAGAGTCTAGGGGGTACGTTTGAACCAACAAGTTTTTTATAAACGAAAGAGCAATAACAACACATCAGTACAAAACAAAGCAGAAAAGAAAATGAAAGATTTTAAAACCTCGAACTGAAACATTAGTTGTGATAATTAGAGGCGCATTAGATGTTATCAGTGTAGGTCAGTTATAGTCCGTCTTGTAATTCACGAACAAGGTCCACAGGAATGTTCTACAAAACTGCATGTCAGATCCAAATGAGTTTTTGCATGTAGACTTAGAATATGCATGACGTCAAGTAAATATTTTTTGTTGTTGCTGTAAGAAATGTTATGTATTGTCAAAGATGTATTCATTATACTATATTAAAAACAACCTCACTGAATTGGACATAATGTAAACATGTTTAAGGTACACAGTCGTGATGTTTTAGAAAAAAAATGTTTTGACCTTCAAATAAGCTGAGTTAAAAATCAAATTCCTGAATATCTCGTGCACAAATTCGACATTTTGTCGAGTGCAGAAAACAACCACGGGCATTCATTCGTACGAAACTGTTGTGTATCATAGGTGTATCACGATATCATAGTTGGTGAGGTTGTTAATGTGGCACATAGTTGCTTTTTCAAAAGTTACATTGATTTCAATTTCAAAACGAGTTTGAAGTATATATTTATAACAATGCAGAAGGTTACCGTTTTACTATACACGTTTTTTCTCTGTGAATCTCAGATGGGTCATTTATATTGCGATATTTATGACCCAGAGGAACGAACGCAATTGACGCTTGGTCTGGGTAGATCATTCTTTTAGCGTTGAGGTAAAACTGGAGATTTTGAAACTGTTGACGAAAAATCAACTTGTTAGTTACTCTCCGGAAACTAAAATTAACATTGCAAAAGTACTCTTTGGAAAATGTAAGAGTAAGGCTTTACATTGCGAAAAAATTCAGGTGGCAGGAATATTATGTGTGAATAGCCACATTTGATTGGTGTCAGAAGCAAATACCTGAGACAGGTACGTGAATGGCGTAGGCAAGGCTATAATATTGTATACTTGAATCATGGGTCAATGCTCACCACACCTATGGTAAAGAATGGCAAACAGTTGACGGTGAATAGAAAAGACAAATTCCAAGCAGAAAAAGGACAGCGCATTATACTAATATATGCCGGAAGCAGTAAAAAATTACTTGCCCATGACGCAGAACTTATTTTTGCAATCAA
This sequence comes from Ariolimax columbianus, assembly GCA_036924085.1. Classification (NCBI taxonomy): domain Eukaryota; kingdom Metazoa; phylum Mollusca; class Gastropoda; order Stylommatophora; family Arionidae; genus Ariolimax; species Ariolimax columbianus. The sequence goes on along the minus strand of JAVGWX010000006.1, from coordinate 115,932,300 downwards.
ACAGTACTGATGGTAGAGACTAACACACTGAAATGAATGGACACATTTTCAGGCTCTGGATGACGAATGATCTGCTTCAAATTCTGGATAGAATGACATGCCTTGTAATGGAAAATACATCCTATCACAATGCTGTATAAGAAAAAGACAAAGTATTAACTGCATCAAATAAGCTCAAATTAGGACATGGCTAGATAAGGAAAAAATGAATTTCGACGACACGTATTTGAAGCCAGGTTTGTTGCAGCTTGTGAGGAAGACAAATAAGACAAAGGTGTATCATATTGACAAAACCATTGAAGAGTACGGCCACACTTCTCTGTGACTACCTGCATATCATGGGCATCTAAACCCTGCATAGCTTGTGTGGATTCAAGAGAAAGAACAAGTTGCCGAACAGAATAGGACATTTAAAATGTGTGATGTTGAAGTGCTGACACGTAGGTACTTTTCAAAAATTGACATTCAGTTCTGGAAGAAGTGTGTTGAACATGTGCTCAAGGAAGAAGTGTGTTGAACATGTGCTCCAGGAAGAATTGTGTTGAACATGTGCTCCAGGAAGAATTGTGTTGAACATGTGCTCCAGGAAGAAGTGTGTTGAACATGTGCTCCAGGAAGAAGTGTGTTGAACATGTGCTCCAGGAGGAATTGTGTTGAACATGTGCTCCAGGAAGAATTGTGTTGAACATGTGCTCCAGGAAGAATTGTGTTGAACATGTGCTCCAGGAAGAAGTGTGTTGAACATGTGCTCCAGGAAGAAGTGTGTTGAACATGTGCTCCAGGAAGAAGTGTGTTGAACATGTGCTCCAGGAAGTGTGTTGAACATGTGCTCCAGGAAGAATTGTGTTGAACATGTGCTCCAGGAAGAATTGTGTTGAACATGTGCTCCAGGAAGAAGTGTGTTGAACATGTGCTTCAGGAAGAAGTGTGTTAAACATGTGCTCCAGGAAGAAGTGTGTTGAACATGTGCTCCATGAAGTATGTTGAACATGTGCTCCAGGAAGAAGTGTGTTGAACATGTGCTCCATGAAGTGTGTTGAACATGTGCTCCAGGAAGAAGTGTGTTGAACATGTGCTCCAGAAAGAATTGTGTTGAACATGAGCTCCAGGAAGAATTGTGTTGAACATGTGCTCCAGGAAGAATTGTGTTGAACATGTGCTCCAGGAAGAAGTGTGTTGAACATGTGCTTCAGGAAGAAGTGTGTTAAACATGTGCTCCAGGAAGAAGTGTGTTGAACATGTGCTCCAGGAAGAAGTGTGTTGAACATGTGCTCCAGGAAGAAGTGTGTTGAACATGTGCTGCAGGAAGAGGTGTGTTGAACATGTGCTCCAGGAAGAAGTGTGTTGAACATGTGCTCCATAAAGTGTGTTGAACATGTGCTCCAGGAAGAAGTGTGTTGAACATGTGCTCCAGGAAGAAGTGTGTTGAACATGTGCTCCAGGAAGAAGTGTGTTGAACATGTGCTGCAGGAAGAGGTGTGTTGAACATGTGCTCCAGGAAGTGTGTTGAACATGTGCTCCAGGAAGAAGTGTGTTGAACATGTGCTCCAGGAAGAATTGTGTTGAACATGTGCTCCAGGAAGAAGTGTGTTGAACATGTGCTTCAGGAAGAAGTGTGTTAAACATGTGCTCCAGGAAGTGTGTTGAACATGTGCTCCAGGAAGAAGTGTGTTGAACATGTGCTCCAGGAAGAAGTGTGTTGAACATGTGCTGCAGGAAGAGGTGTGTTGAACATGTGCTCCAGGAAGAAGTGTGTTGAACATGTGCTCCAGGAAGTGTGTTGAACATGTGCTCCAGGAAGTGTGTTGAACATGTGCTCCAGGAAGTGTGTTGAACATGTGCTCCAGGAAGTGTGTTGAACATGTGTTCCAGGAAGAAGTACAGTACTGGCAACGAGATGGAGTATAATTTGTCCAGCCAGTAACAATTATCAACCTCTTTGAATCGACAGATTTGGAATGGTTAAAATCATCTTTTGTGTACATACTGATTAGCTGACTTGGATGGATTAGAGTAAGTTTATCAAAAAAATTAGGGGTACATATAATGACAACAAATACGTTTCAAAAATCAAATGTTTTAAGAAATATAAAATTAGCTGCGCAGTTGATACAGCCTTGGGGGTCTAATGGTGACCGGAAGGCTGCGCTGAATGTTGCATATTGGTGCCATTTTTACCATTGTACATAAAGGGCAACACAAATAATCAATTGATCTCTCAAGGAGACACGCCTTTGAACAAAATGCTGAGAAATTCAGCTGCGCACTGTGAAATCTCAAAATGCAATGCCGTTTCTTTTAATGGTCCTAAAAGATCAAAGAATGTCGCCAATTTGCAAAATTCTTAACATCTATGAACTAAATAATACTGTTTTATCGTAATAGATATTCTAAGGCTGGATGCGAAAAATCATTTGGATCTGACATGCAGTTTAATGGATCTGACATGCAGTTTAGTGGATCTGACATGCAGTTTAGTGGATCTGACATGCAGTTTAGTGGATCTTACATGCAGTTTAGCAGAAAATTGCTTCATACCTTGTTCATGAATTAAAAGACAGACTATATATTGACACTTATGCAAAATACAGAAACGGTTAATCACCTACATCGTTTGGGCATAAGCTTTCTCTGTAGACTGCTCAGGATTAGTTGGCAGGACAAATTGCCTAACTCTGAAAATCTTAACAAGTCCAAAATGTTAAATATCCATACGCTTCTGCGAGAAGACCAGATGGGAATGGCGGGGCATGTGTGCATGCTTGATGTGCGCCTCGCAGACAAAAATCTTCAGACGGGTGATTGCAGACTCGAGGTCCATTTCCACAACAGTATTGGTCTCAGAGACATCGTCACATGCGATTGTGGAGCACCCAAGCAACACCAGAACATATCCTGCAGAACCGCCCTACTTATACAAATCAAAGAGAGGTCGAAGCGACCTGGGGAAGCGACCATACTTGACAAGCTGTGGGAGACCGCCGAAGACCGGAAACGTAATCTCATCCGTGAATCTCACGGACTAGAAGCATAGTATTAGTTGATCGTTTACCTCATCGGACTAGAAGCATATCATCAGTTGATCGTGAACCTCACCGGACTAGAAGCATAGCATCAGTTGATCGTGAATGTAACTGGACTAGAAGCACAGCATCAGTTGATCGTGAATGTAACTGGACTAGAAGCACAGCATCAGTTGATCGTGAATGTAACTGGACTAGAAGCACAGCATCAGTTGATCGTGAATGTAACTGGACTAGAAACATAGCATCAGTTGATCGTGAACCTAACTGGACTAGAAGCACAGCATCAGTTGATCGTGAATGTAACTGGACTAGAAGCACAGCATCAGTTGATCGTGAATGTAACTGGACTAGAAGCACAGCATCAGTTGATCGTGAATGTAACTGGACTAGAAGCACAGCATCAGTTGATCGTGAATGTAACTGGACTAGAAGCACAGCATCAGTTGATCGTGAATGTAACTGGACTAGAAGCACAGCATCAGTTGATCGTGAATGTAACTGGACTAGAAGCACAGCATCAGTTGATCGTGAATGTAACTGGACTAGAAGCACAGCATCAGTTGATCGTGAATGTAACTGGACTAGAAGCACAGCATCAGTTGATCGTGAATGTAACTGGACTAGAAGCACAGCATCAGTTGATCGTGAATGTAACTGGACTAGAAGCACAGCATCAGTTGATCGTGAATGTAACTGGACTAGAAGCACAGCATCAGCTGATTGTGAACCTCACCGGACTAGAAGCACAGCATCAGTTGATGGAGAAAGAAGAGTTGATCGCCTCTCCCACACAAATGTTCAACGATGAACTCGTCAGGAAGACAGAAGAAAAGCTAAAGAAACGCTTTAATAATGTCTCTCATTAGATTAAACACCGATGATACCTCCTGAGCGATGCTTGAACACAACCAACATTACACAAGGTGCTCAGATTGTCGAGCGAAAAATCAGTACCGAGGCTCAGGACAAGCGAGCTGCCTGAGAGAAAAGGCAACACTAAGAGCCCACACCTGACTCCTCAATTGTGTGTATCAAGTTGGGCAGATTATACCGTGCCAGGATTAAACTTTACAGTCATATGAGATGACATGTCCAAGTACAAGTATGATGGTGTTGCCATCTTTGCTTGCTATGGGCAAATAATATTATTTGTTGACTGAATTATTTTGTGTTGTTTCTGTATTGCATGTCCTTGAAAGAAACTGTCAGATACTGTGTCATGTTCAACTTTCCTCTAGACCGTCCGTTTATCCACAGGGACGAGGATACCATGAATAATGGAAACATCACATTAGCTGTGGTGTATCACATTAGCTGTGGTGTATCACATTAGCAGTGGAGTATCACATTAGCTGTGGTGTATCACATTAGCTGTGGAGTTTCACATTAGCTGTGGTGCATCACATTAGCTGTGGTGCATCACATTAGCTGTGGTGCATCACATTAGCTGTGGGGCATCACATTAGCTGTGGTGTATCACATTAGCTGTGGTGTATCACATTAACAGTGGTGTATCACATTAACAGTGGTGTATCACATTAACATAGGAGCATCACTTTAACATGGGATCACCACTTCAACACAGGAAAATCACTTCAACACAGGAGCATCACTTTAACATGGGTGAATCAGAACACTAGAATATCACTTCAATACGACGCATTACAGGTACACATATTCGTTAAATCATCACATGAGCATCACATCAACACAGAAGCATCACTTGAACCCAGGAGCATCACTTTAACACAAGAGCATCACTTCAACCCAGGAGCATCACTTTAACACGGGAGAATCACCAACACAGGAGCATCACTTTAACACAAGATCATCACTTCAACCCAGGAGCATCACTTTAACACAAGAGCATCACTTCAACCCAGGAGCATCACTTTAACACGGGAGAATCACCAACACACAAACTACGACAAAAATCACAACCACAAGAGTGAGCAATCGAAATGGTATGATGCTGGTCTCCTATGTAGGATTATGCTGCCTGCCTTATCCCTATGCTTCGACTGGTCCTAGACGGAGACCTAAGTGAAGAGGAAGGTATGCATACTGTGTTAGAGTAACCCCACATGATAGTGACGGTATTACATGTGGACTACACCAAAGCGTTCTCTCTCATTAAGAACGCCCCCAAGTCAACACACGTTGATGGTCAACAACAAAACAGACGAGAGGCAAGCACAGAAGGGAACAAAAACAGCAATAACTGTTCAAATAATAGAACTGAAACTAGCTGGAGCTGAGACTATTTCCTTGGAACATTCAGACAAACGTATGTCTGAAAGCGTGACAGAGGACTGTTTGAAACAAAACAAAGACATGAATTCAAACTCCCAAACGTGACCAAATCATTATTTGCATACAACACAAGAGTATTTACACCTCTCCTGTATGTACTATTATCAATCAATATTTAGAGGGCCAGTTTGCACGTGCACAGCGCGAGTCCTGGAAACGCCACGTGGGGCTATTTGTGAACTATTTCCAGACGAGAAGCTTCTAGCGTTTGACAAGTTTTTGTATGATACACCGAATAATCACATTAGACTAAAATACTGTGAAAGCCTTTTCTATAATGGCTGAGACTATCAGAAAAAATGTTACTTTTGAAAGCGGTGGAAAATCGCATACAATTTAATAATTGGGGGTAGGGGCAGCAAGCAAACAGGCAGATTCACGATGGAGTCATGTGTAATGTTTCGTGACGTCCGGAGACGTTCCGTGCCCATAAATGACTAACGCAGCGTTAATTCCTACGTCGCGTCATGCAGGGAAGAACATGCGAGGCACAAGAGACGCATGTGGCACGCGGCACGCAAAGCTGTTATGTGTGGCCCGCTTAATTGACGATTTAGTGATAATTATTGATATTTCAGATTGGACAAGAATATAGAAGATTATGTACCGTGTTCATTGTAAGGTTATAACAACTAGAGCGAAGGTATCAGTTACATGTGTTGCTACTTTCTGTCTTAAACAGAGATTGTATAATTAAGTCCAAACCTCTCATCACAGAAAGTATACATGGCCCTGTCTGAAAATGAGAAAACTATATTTAAGTACTAAAGTCCAACTGATACTTTTGCTCTTAGGCTTTTGTCAAGCTCTTTCCTGGTCAGTGTTACCTACCAAACCTACGCACGTCTATTGGGAAGCGATACAAATAATGAAGTTGGTAATCTCTGATGTTGTTTGTCGAGTTGTTTTGTAGCAATTTCGTCTCTGATCTCCTTTGTCGTGTTGTTTTGTAGCAAGCTCATCTCTGATCTCCTTTGTCGTGTTGTTTTGTAGCAAGCTCATCTCTGATCTCCTTTGTCGTGTTTTGTAGCAAGCTCATCTCTGATCTTCTTTGTCGTGTTGTTTTCTAGCAAGCTCATCTCTGATCTCCTTTGTCGTGTTGTTTTCTAGCAAGCTCATCTCTGATCTCCTTTGTCGTGTTGTTTTGTAGCAAGCTCATCTCTGATCTCCTTTGGCGTGTTGTCTTGCAACAAGTTCACCTCAAACTAATCAGTGATCTATTTGTGTCCGAAGTAGGTCACGTGACTTGTGCTTACCAGCAGTAGTCACTCTTGCATGATTTATTATAATATTAACTGCTGTCAGTCACCAATGAATCACTCACATTTTGGAGAGAATACAATTCGTATAGTCTGTTGAGAAATATGTGCCGTCAAAGCTTATCTAACTTCTCCAGAATTCAAGAACTTGTCCTGAGGACGGCCTGGTATAGTGGTTAAGTCACACGGCTCACAATCCGATGGTGCTCGGTTCGCTCCGCATCACAACATAGGGAAACAAAACCTTACAAAATGCAGCAGGAAGCAGATCCTTAGATAAAATGATTGCTGAAGTAGGATGCACTGGGCCGACAGGCGACTTAGCGCAGTTCACACTGCGTAGGGGAATAGAGAAATAAGGCGAAAGCAAATACATTTGAAACACACAAAAAAACAAATAAAACGTGTCCACACGATTGTATGAATGTTAACTTATCTTTGCCAAGACAATTTGATATTTCTTAGATACAGTTATCAAAACAATTTGATATTTCTTAGATGCAGTTATCAAGCCATTATCGTTATATCAAAGCGGATAGTTTTCTTTCATCTTTTTTACGAGGACTAAAATATTGGATTTCTCTTAAATATACTTAACCGCCTTTGTACAAACTGTATGCCGTTTATGAAACAAAGGCGTATCTTCAATAACCAGGTTGGGAGACATGGATGTGTAATTACAAATACGGTTCACTGATACTTATCTTGTATTTCATTGATGTTCTAGAGAATGGAGGACAGGTTACATGTTTACTGTGCGTGTGTATGTGTGAGCGCGCATAACATTATTGAGCGATGTTCACGAGACGTCTCAATATGAAATAATGAATATGATTATGTATTGTAAGAAGCACGCAAAGAGTGTGAATGGATAGTAAGTATCAAACAGTTATGACCATACTCCTGGATTATCATGTCAATATAAAATGCATTTGCCTTTTACAATGGACGACAACTCCTGTTGGAGAAACATTTCGCTAAAGTGAATGTGTTCCCTTGTCAACCAGACCTTTATTTCATCTTTGTCATGTTCTGCTACTGCATTGTGGTATGGCGTCAGGTTCCATCATCAGGCAAGATAGCATATCTATACGAAAAAACAGTGTCTCAATCCACTCTCGAAACTCGTATACTGCCTTTCATTTCTGTAAGAAATTCAAGATTGTCTATTGAGATTTAAATAAAGATTTGGTCAGCAGTCTCGAAAAGTCTGTTAATTCTGCTGTCTGCATATTTCATCTACGTTCACATTATCATATCATTCTCTACACATTTCTCTGACTTCAGGCAAGTACTTGCTTCCGGAAGCAGCTATTAGGTGAGACGTTCCACAAATGATATTCGTTTTGCTGGTAGGCCTGGGAAATGTGAAGCCTGTACTATGACGGTTTTCCTTGATGTGAGAGAATAGAAACAGACTCTTTCACAGTCAAACTTGGAACTTTTGTCTAACTGTTTATTTAGAATCAAACATTATATGCACATCTCGTTCAATAACCACTTAGCTAAAGCTATATATTCTTTCCCTTCTACCGTCATTTCCCCTGAACCTTGAAGACAGACCTCCATAGTCCTGGACCAAGCGTGTGAATGACCGCTGACCTCCATAGTCATGGACCAAGCGTGCGAATGACCGGTGACCTATATCCAAGAAGTGTGTTGCTCACTCCTGCTATGAAATACAATGATCAAGACTCCACATTTATCATCCCTAGAGAGATATTGATACAGTTACATTTACAGTATTTTACTGCTTTATGGATTGAACTTGCATCCCCACTGTGACATACAAACACACATACACCACATTTCCCCACAAAACACCCCCCCCCCCCCCCACACACACACACAGACATGCATACATACACAGACAGACGCACACACAGACAGACAGACACACACACCCACACAGACGCACCCACACTCGTACAAACACACAGAGACACACACACACACACACCCCCACACCCACATACACACACCCACACACATACATACACGATTAAGGATACTCTACTTCGACCAGTGATACGCTGTCATGACGTAGACACGGATATTTCTCGTCCATTTTGAAACATTGAAAGTGAGTTTCCCCATAGCCCGTAAGAACACATCAATTCATTTCTTCCCGATTGCAATCAGTAATATGAGCAATCAGTAATTTGAGCAATCAGTAATATGAACAATCAGTAATATGGGCAATCAGTAATATGAGCAATCAGTAATATGAGCAATCAGTAATACGGGCAATCAGTAATATGAGGAATCAGTAATATGGGCAATCAGTAATATGAGCAATCAGTAATATGAGCAATCAGTAATATGAGCAATCAGTAATATGGGCAATCAGTAATATGGGCAATCAGTAATATGGGCAATCAGTAATATGGGCACTCAGTTCTCCTTAGTCCCGTGAAAGGACTGAAATGGCAGAAGTGGTGGGTTTGTGGGGTATTTTTTATGTTGAATTGTTGCTGCCTTTTTAAATTATTTTTTTAAAAACTGGAGATAAAAAAAAGCTAAAAAAAAAAATCGGCTTGGTGATGTAAACATGAATGCATATATCCAGCAATTTCTTTCCAGACGTTGTTCAGTTTCAGCGAATACAAGTGGTTCGTGTTTCTGACCTGACTATAGTAAATGGCTGTAGCTTCTTCTCATTCGTGAAAAACCTCAGACATAACTTATGTTTCTTACACAAGTTGATCGGTAATCGAAATATAGACTCCTCTCAAATGATATCTTCAGAGCTTGCTCCTAGATGGCTCTGCATTCTGGACAGAAGTTGCTCATTTCCTCATTACCTTTTTTTCTTTGTTATTCGTTCAAGCTGTGCGGTTGCGTAGTAATCTGGGTTTTTTCGCGTTACAGTCCAGTTAATCCGACTTCAGCACTTATTTTAAAAATAGGTTTACTTCCCATAGGGGCACTAATTTGGTGGATCCGAACATATGCTTGTTTGTGTTGTGGGCATTGACGCTAACATACCTCAGCGCATTTGAACAATTGATGTTTGGGTTGTTGATACTTGTCCGTTAACTATGCAGCATTCCCCATCTCATAACAGCACCACCCCCTACCCCCCGAACTATTTTAAAAATAACAGATTTTAAGTTTGAAATCTAAACTTAAATTGTCTTGAAACAAAACCTACTGACTTCTTTTTGGTCCACTTGAATCGTTTACCATCGCAAGGAGCTTAAGCTTCATTCGAACGGCGAAGGCGGACTGTCGTTTGTTGAAAGCTCGTGTAATTGTACGATATGATTTCTGTAGTAGTTATTAATGCATCTACCACGCGACCCTTGGCATGCCTAGTAACCAGATCTTCTTACTTTGTAAGCGTCTCGCTGTAGTTGATCAGACTACAATTCCATGAAAGAGCACAGCCATAGTGTGTTTGAGTACAGCTCAAGTATCCATTTCTCATGGCATCTCTCCAGGTGAGATCTGCAACTTTTCTTACACATATTTCCGTCGCTGATGTCCTTGAAAAGAATCAAGTTTGACATTGATAACGCAAAGTTGATATAAATAAACTTGATAACGCAAAATTGATATAAATAAACTTGATAACGCAAAGTTGATATAAATTGACTTTATTTTGTTTGGAAGTTGAACTTCAGATGTTAAATGTATTGGCGACAGTTGAAAAGTCACAACGTAGGTTACATAAGATCTCGTTACAACTTATTTATCTAGCCTTCCATCTTCTGTAATAATACTTCCACGCTGCTAAAACTCTTGGACCTGTTTGATATGCAGTGCGTCTATGTCTAGCTAAACTCTTGGACCTGTTTGATAAACTTTGCATCTATGTCAAGCTAAACTCTTGGATCTGTTTGATATACATTGCATCTATGTCTAGCTAAACTCTTGGACCTGTTTGATAAACTTTGCATTTATGTTTAGCTAAACTCTTGGACCTGTTTGGTATAACGTGCATGTATGTTTCACTAAACTCTTGGACCTGTTTGGTATAACGTGCATGTATGTTTCGCTAAGCTCTTGGACCTGTTTGGTATAACGTGCATGTATGATTCACTAAACTATTGGACCTGTTTGGTATAATGTGCATGTATGTTTCGCTAAACTCTTGGACCTGTTTGATATTGCCTACATGTATGTTTCTCGTGCCTTGTATTCTGAGACCCGTCATCTGTTTCTTCTGTAACATGCTAATCTTCACTGGATATCTTCCATTTTTTGTGTCAAACACATCCTCCTGATTGTGAAGTAGATCTCTGTCGTTGTTCATGCAGACTAAGTTTTCGCCAAACATTGGATCGTGTTCTCAGATCGTATCCATTTCAACTGAAGTTCTGGATCTGGCTACTGTTGTGAGGTTATCCGTGTAAATGTAGAACAGCCACGGTTATAGTACACTGCCTGTGGTGATTTCAATAGTGGTGACATGAGTTCTTGGTGCATGCGTTTTCATATCGTACAATGCTCTAATGTTATCTAATAGTTGTATTCTTGAGCCCACTAGCAAATTCCTGCCTATCAAATCTGTGAAAAGCATTTATTTCTATTTATAAATGGAATGTTGAGATGCTTGTAATATTCAATTAGTTCTTTCGCTAAGCAAAAATTAATACGCCATCATCGTCTACGATGGACGGCGGCCTTTGCCTTTGCATCAATTCGATAAGACCCATGCCCTTATGTAAACCAAATTGAGCTTTCCCCAGCTCAGCTTCTACAAATAGCCGTGTTTTGTGTTCAAGTATTTTCTCATTCATGTTTCCTATCTGGTTAGTAAAGCTATGCCTCCACATTGTTCATTGTCTCTTTTATTGCATTTTTATTCCAGATTGGTATCATTATAGCGTGCAGTCAAATGTCTGCTGCTCTTCTTGCTCTCACGTTCTTGTAAAGTTTCTCTCGCTCTAGTCATTCAAGTCTCCACAAGTTGGAATTGCTTTAGTTGTTATGCAGGTCAAACTGCTGACCTATTTCTTGGGCTGTTTAAACAAAAATAGATCTGTCCATTTCTTAAATTTAAAATAAGGCGAGGCTGCAGCGAATCTGTGGATGTGTATAATGAGAAAAAAACAAGAAAAAAACTAGTAAAAGTTGATTAAGGTTGAGCTTAATCAAAATTTAAAAATGGGTATGGTCAGTTACCGCACCGAGACGAGAACACAAACAAAACCTACGTTACGACTAATAGGCCTTCATCAGGGACAACAACACTGAACTAACAAATCAACATAAAAGAAAAAATGGTCAACTCATCTGTTTCAGGTAGAAGACGCTTTCTGTCTAAGCGACCGGTTGTGCCAAGTGCTCGATAGAAACTGAAATAGGAGCGGTCAAACAAAAAGTGGCGGAATATGCCTGATAAGCCAAGCGTGGCCAAATAGTGGTCCAGATAGGAGAACAATGAGAAGGCAATATAAGCCGGGAGGGCGTGATATTGATATAAGAGCACTTGGCACAACCGGTCGCTTAGACAGAAAGCGTCTACTACCTGAAACAGATGAGTTGACCATTTTTTATTACATGTTGATTTGTTAGTTCAGTGTTGTTGTCCCTGATGAAGGCCTATTGGTCGTAACGTAGGTTTTGTTTGTGTTCTCGTCTCGGTGCGGTATCTGACCATACCCATTTTTAAATTTTGATTAAGTTCAACCTTAATCTTCTTCTTCTTCGTACGCAGTCAGACAGTAACCATTATTTTTTCGAAAAATGCGGCGGTCATCCTGAGGCTGTCGCCACTGCCATAGAGCTTGTCTTGCAGTTCCACTGGTGGTGGCCACATCTGCTCTCTCTGATCCTCGTATGTCGGGCAGTTCTGCAGCAGATGTTCAGCGGTCATTTTACCGGTACCGCACGGGCATTCGTTGGTACCACCTATCTTCAATTTGTTGAATAGGTGGTACCTCAATCTATTGTGGCCAGTGCGAAGTCTGAAGACAACGACCTGCTCTCTTCGGTTCAACTGGTAATAGGCATCGTTTTTGGTGTAACCAGTATGTTCGGTTTCCCATTTGGTCATGTATCTGGCTTTGATAAGCCGTTTTGACTCTTTGTACGTCATACTAGTATCTGTTTGTGGTAGTCTTGCAACTTCTTTTGCCAGTCTGTCTGCCTCCTCGTTGCAGTGTGATGGGACCCACTGTACCACTACCCTTTTTGGTATGGACTTCTGGCACAGTTGGCAGAGTGCTGCTCTTAAGTCATTAAGCTCAGTGTTTTTCTGGCTTTTTAGCGCTGTGACTACGGTGAGAGCATCTGTAAGCAGGATTGTATGGCTTTCATTTTCTTTGTGTGTCACCATTTCTTCCACTGCCGCCCTCAGTGCCTCTGTCTCCGCTCTGAAATTGCTTGTGTACTTACCAGTAGCGAATGACAGTGTTATTCGTCTGCAATTTGGTAGGTTCAGGAATGCTCCTGCCCCTCCGTTCTGTGTAGTGTTTGTTACAGAACCGTCGGTGTATGCATGGGTCCAGTCCATGCTTAGGTAGCTTTTCGATATAAAGCTTAGGGTAGTATATCTCCTTTCTTTTTCAGTGTGGCAGTTTTTGTTTGCAATACCTGGTATATTTTCTACCACCTCTGGAAATATATCCTGCCTCCAGGTAGGTTTTCGTACAGTAGTGATGGGTTTTGGTGTTGTTAGTGCGTTTATGGGATCTTCGTGCATCTTTGCTTTGGCTATTTCTGCAAAGTTTCTCCGCTTTAGTTTCCCATTTCCCAAATTGTTTAGTCTCTGGTGCATTGGATGGTCAGTCAGTCTCCGGAGTTTCTCTGACTGCAGCTGGGCTCTGCAGTCTCTTCTATCGGTCATGGATTGCAGTTTTGTAATCTTTTCAAGTTCTACAATTGGCGTTGACTTCATGCCTCCTGCTATAACTCTCATGGCTTGGTTTTGAAGTTTGCAAACTTTATCGAAGTTCGCCTTTGCTGCTGTTGTCCATGCCGCAATGCCATACTCGAGAACTGGTCTCACTCTTCCAGTGTACAGTTTCTTTAGTATGCCTTCGTCTGCTCCCCAGCTTGTGCCAGCAAGTTTCCTCATGATTGCCATTCTTTCTCTGGCTCTCATTAGGTTTCTCTCGATCTGACTTTTCCATGTCATGCGCCGATCAAATGTGACTCCCAGATAGTTTGGGTTGTCGTTTGGCTGCAGGAATTTCCCTTTTTTAACTTAATTTGGTATTTTGGGGTTTTATTGAAAGCGAGAATATTGTGCATGTGGTTTTCTCCTCGTTTATTTTGACCATCCATGAGTTCGCCCACTCTTCCAGCGATGTTAAGGCCTGCTGCATCCGATTTCTTGCTATGGTGAGATTCTTTTCAGAGGTCCACATAGCCAGATCGTCTGCAAACATTGAGCTATGGACTCTTCTTGGTATATTCTCTGTAATGTCGTTTATATATACCAGTAAGAGTGTGGGTTACAGTACTCCCCCTTGGGGTACTCCCTGCTCGAGTGTCACCTTTTTGCTCATCTGCCCTTGTTCTTGGACTCTGGCCGTTCTTTGTTTGAGGTAGTGGTTGATCCACTTGTACATTTTCCCACAAACATCACTTTTTCTTAGCTTGACTCTAAGTCCGTCTTTCCAGACTTTGTCAAATGCCTTTTCTAGATCCACCCAAACAGCTACTGTGTGTTTCTGTGCCTGGTAGGCATCTTCTATTTCCTGGGCTATGAGGATGAGCTGGTCCTCAGTGGATCTGTGCTGTCTAAAGCCTGCTTGCTGTGGAATTAGTATTCGTTTTTCTTCCAGATGCCACATCAGTCTGGTGTTTATCATACGTTCCATCAGCTTGCTGACACAGCTCAGTAGGCTGATGGGCCTGTATCCATTTGGATCTGTTTTGTCTTTTCTAGTTTTTGGTACTGGTACAAGTACTGCGTCTTTCCATGCCTGGGGTACAATTCCCTTTTTCCAGCTTTGGTTCAGGACTGATAGCAGTTTCCTCTTCGCTGTTTGGCCCAGCCCCATCCGCATTTCGTTTGTTATCCCGTCTTTTCCGGGAGATTTCCTTTTCTTTAATGTTCTCATAGCCTCTTCCATTTCGCTCATTGTTAATTTGGCCATCATGTGCTCTTCAGGTGCCGTATTGATGTTGTCGTGCCCCTTTAGCTCTTCACTAATGTCTGTATGCCTATCTGCAGGGACCTCGATGTGGTTAGCTCTGGCATAGTGATCGACAAAAGCGTTTGCGGCTTTCTTACCGGTGAGCAAGTTTTCGCCCTGCTTGATGGTAAAATGTTTGTTTGACGGGGTTTCGTCGTTCATGGCTCTGACTAGCTTCCATAGCTTTTTCCCTTCTTTGTCCAGGTTTAGGCTTTCCGTTTTGTTTTTCCAGCTCTCTCTTGCTGTTTGCTTGAGAGTGTATTTGTATTTCGCCGTGGCGGCTTTGAGGGCGATGTTTGCCTCCATAGATTGTTCTCGCTCTGCCATGTTCCTAGCATTTTTTACTGCATCTTCCGCTTTCTGTAACTCATCATTCCAGTAGGGCTTATAGTTTTTCCTAGCTCCTCTTTGGATGGTTTCAGTGGCGGCTTGCATTATTGCCTTGCTTAGGCTTTCCACCATGGGCTTCATTTTGTTGTTTCGTGTCAACCTTAATCAACTTTCACTAGTTTTTTACATGTTTTTTTCCCATTTCTTAAATCAGGTTCTATATGATCCTGGTTTTTTTTTTTAGATAAATATTGATTGTCCCTGATGGACCGAGGAAAGTATAATTTACAGATAATGTGTAGCAACCTCACTAGAACAACAACACAACCACGCCGAACGTCACCGCCACTGGAGTTTGAATGTGATCAGATATTAATTAGAAGAAGTAAGCCATACTTAATCAGTGTGTGCGTTAGTGTGTGTGTGTGTGTGTTAGTGTGTTAGTCGGTGTGTGTGCGTTGGTGTATGAGTGAGTGTGTGTGCGTCGGTGTATGAGTGAGTGTGTGTGTTGGTGTGTGAGTGAGTGAGTGTGTGTGTGTGTGTGTGAGTGAGTGTGTGTGTGTGTTGGTGTGTGAGTCGGTGTGTGTGCGTTGGTGTATGAGTGAGTGTGTGTGTTGGTGTGTGTGTTGGTGTTTGAGTGAGTGTGTGTGTGTTTGTGTGTGTGTGTGTGTTGGTGTGTGAGTCGGTGTGTGTGCGTTGGTGTATGAGTGAGTGTGTGTGTTGGTGTGTGTGTTGGTGCGTGAGTGAGTGTGTGTGTGTGTGTTTGTGTGTGTGTGTATGTGTGTGAGTGTGTGTGTGTGTTGGTGTGTGAGTCGGTGTGTGTGCGTTGGTGTATGAGTGAGTGTGTGTGTTGGTGTGTGTGTGTTGATGTGTGAGTGAGTGTGTGTGTGTTTGTGTCTGTTTGTGTGTGTATGTGTGTGTGTGTTGGTGTGTGAGTCGGTGTGTGTGCGTTGGTGTATGAGTGAGTGTGTGCGTTGGTGTATGAGTGAGTGTGTGCGTTGGTGTGTGAGTGTGTGTTAGTGTGTGAGTGTGTGTGTGTGTGTTGGTGTGTGAGTCGGTGTGTGTGCGTTGGTGTATGAGTGAGTGTGTGTGTTGGTGTGTGTGTGTTGATGTGTGAGTGAGTGTGTGTGTGTGTGTTTGTGTGTGTTTGTGTGTGTATGTGTGTGTATGTGTGTGTATGTGTTAGTGTGTGTGTGTGTGTGTGTTGGTGTGTGAGTCGGTGTGTGTTCGTTGGTGTATGAGTGAGTGTGTGCGTTGGTGTGTGAGTGTGTGTTAGTGTGTGAGTGAGCGTGTGTGTGTGTGTTGGTGTGTTGCTGTATGAGTGAGTGTGTGTGCGTTGGTGTGTGAGTCAGTGTGTGTGCGTTGGTATTGGTGTGGGTGTGTGCATATACACAACTGTTTGTACAAATGTACATGTGTAATCGTGAGTGTGTGTAAGTGCGTGAGAGAAAGTGTGTGAGTGTGTGTGAGTATGTGTGAGTATAACGTAAGTGTGTGTGAGTGGAACATGTGTGTGAGTGAGTCTGCGTGAGTAGGTGTGAGTGTAACGTGTGTGTGTGTGTGAGTGTGTATAACGCGAGTGTGTGTGAATGTGTGTAACGTGAGACTGTGTGAGTGTGTATGAGTGTAACGTGGATTTATGTGAGTGTGTGTGTGAATGTGTGTGAGTGTAACATGAGTGTGTGTGAATGTGTGTGAGTGTGTGTAACGTGAGTGTGTGTGAGTGTGTGTGAGCGTGTGTGTGTGTAACGTTAGTGTACGTGAGTGTGTGTGAGTATGTGCGTGTATGGGCGTACATGTGAGTGTGTGTGAGTCTATGTAAGTGATTGTAAGTATATGTGAGTGTATGTGAGAGTAAATGAGAGTAAATGAGAGTAAATGAGAGTATGTGAGTCTGCGTAAGTGTGTGTAAATAAATGAATATATGTGAGTGAATGCCATTTATGTGTGATATATGTGTTTTTTGTCTTGGATCAGCTAGAGATTACATCTGCACCACGAGTTGTAGTGTATTCAGCAAATTGTGTACATGCGAGAACATATGACGAGAAGACTTCACATCAAAGAACGCGACAAGACATTACTGTACACTAGAGTACATGAGAAGGCGTAGGAAGACATTGCCGGTTATGGAGAAGATAATTAACAGATACGGGAGGACACGATAAGACATGAAGAGACATGAAAGGACTTTGACGGATCAAAAACAATATGATTGGACACGAGAGGGCACTGATTAACATGAGTACACGAGAAAACATGAGAGGACATAAGAAGACATGAAATTGCAAGGAAGAATATACTTGGCCATTAAACAAAATTGATGTGTAAAAAATACAAACGAGGACATAACAGGACATTGACAGAGATAAAAGGAACGGATGGAAAGGACATAAATACATAAAAAATCATTGACATTCATTGACACGAATAAGAGCAGACATGAACGACCATATTAGGACATATATGCCATGAGATGACATGAAATAGGCATTGACATGACATGATATGAGTGACCAGCAGACGAAATGATATCATGCACGCTTGAACAGTTGTGGAAGATTTATTGAGGGAAGGTAGACTCCACCATTACATGGTTCATATAGTGGGGGGAGGAATAGGGGTATGGTCGTTAAAGAGCTTCCTTCTCACATGAAACGGAGCACGGTTTCACGTCTGTCGGGGAAAGCATAAATCTATTCAGCTGTAAAATGGGTAGATAACACGCAGTTGAAGTACGCAAGGCGGTAAAAGATGCTGAGACTTCACACATCGAGATGTTGCAAACGTTAACCTCGGTGAGTTGTAGATCACGTTCATCTAACTTCCAAGATACGTAGTGCTATAAAGTTGATATCACTTGATCCCCAACGACAACCACTGGTATGGGACACATATTTCTCCTCCTTTGCCCATGCACTTCATATGAAGATCTGGACTATAGGAGCGCAGGCACACTGCAGCAGTTATACAGATGTTCCCTATTTGGAACCGTCTTCTTAAACTGACTTTAAAACTCCGGTTACCTCAGCCTGGATTTCAAATGTTGTCATCCGATAGTCATCCGACAGTCAGGTCCCTCACACGTCACCCCACAGTCATCTCCCTCACACGTCACCCCACAGTCAGGTCCCTCACGCGTCATCCCACAGTCAGGTCCCTCACGCGTCATCCCACATTCAGGTCCAAATGCTTCTGGTTGGCCACAGATTGAGGAAGATTAGTGTATGCAAGGTTCGTGCAGTGCTTCTCGTCCAGCGGGGCCTTGATCTATTCACAGTTCTCATCAAAAAAATCTTGATGGTTGCGTTTAGATGTACAGAGAGCATCAACGGCAGTAGAGTGAACTGATAAAGGTGGCCCAACTGGAGTGTATGTCAGTCATAGCATTGTCCGTTTTATGTAGCTGATCTGTCATAGTTTGAGCAAATGGTTGTCGTGCGGAGATGTTGAGACGTTTTGGGGTTAAAGTGTTTTGTGGGCGTGTAAGAGTTTGGGTACGAATGTTCATTTTAGAAATCACCAGTCTGTGGTCCGTCCAGCATTCTGCTCCACACATAGCCTTTGTCACACGTACATCCTGGCGATCCCGTCAGCCAACAATGACATGCCCAATCAGGTGCCAGTACTTTGACCGTGGGTGCATCCAAGTGGTTTTATTGCGGTCAGGGAGACGAACAGTGTATTGGTAGTCAGAAGTTCGTTCGCCGCACATGTCTTCAAGAGTTGGTGTCCGTTACTGTTACAGCTACCATTCCTGCCAATCCTCCCCGCCCCATGAAACAAAGTCAGCACCCACTCGAGCATGGAAGTCACCCAGAATGATCAACTCATTTGTCTTTGATTCTGCGTCGATTAGTGTCTCCAGATCATGGAAGACCTTTTCCTTGATGTCCACTGAGTTATTTATAGTTGGGGCATATACACTGATAATGGATGCTTGTTTGTTTTTTCCGGTCAACGTGATCCTCAGCACAATTAGACGGCCATTAATCCCCTTTGGAGCACTGGGGAGACAACTAACCAAGCTTGATTTTATAGCAAAGCCAACACCCGACTCATGCCGGTCTTCGATCTCACGGCCTTTCCAGAAAAACGTATAGCCCGCCTAAATTTATGTACGTTGGTCTTCTTCTGTCAGCGAGTCTCACCAATTTCTGTGTTGGCCCTCTTCTGTCCAGCGAGTCGCACTTAGAGCTGATATATCAGTTCTGTATCTGTCAAGCTCTTCAGCATCAGAGCTTATCTTCTCTCATGTCATTCAGCTTCTGCCCGATCTATGCGTGTTCGAATATCCCATGCACCAAATATCACGGCATTCTTTTTGTTGTTTTCTTCTTAGACAGTTCGTGACAAAGTGACTTGCGCGTAAATTTAATTATAGTAAAGGAGAGTAGCGCACGTCAGCCTCACTCCCTCGTCCTCAGCTAACCATATTTAGTGGCAAGACATGGTAAAGACCACTGAGGGCAAAATAGGATGCATATTCTCTTAGGGTTTTCTATCAAAGCCTTTCCAGCGATCAGGCATCCCACAAGGCAGTGAAGGCAGGCATGCATCCGCGGAGGTCAAGAACATACAAAGGTATTCATCCCTGAAACCAACAGGAAGTAGCAGGTGCATTCCGACAAAATGTTGGCGTTGTGCACGAACAAAAGACAAAGTCAATAGTCAAATCCTCGCATGTCACGCCATTGTCATGCTCCTATACGTGACCCAACATTCAGGTCCCTCACATGTCACGTCCTCGTACGTGACCCAACATTCAGGTCCCTCACATGTCATGTCCCCCGTACCTGACCAACGTTCAGGTCCCTCACATGTCACGTTCTCGTACGTGACCCAACATTCAGGTCCCTCACATGTCATGTCCCCCGTACCTGACCCAATATTCAGGTCCCTCACATGTCACGTCCCCCGTACGTGACCCAACATTCAGGTCCCTCACATGTCACACCACAGTTATGTCCTTCACATTCTAAAAAAAACAACAAAAAGTACACAGTCTGACAAAGGCAAATGACCCAGACGCTCTAACATTCAGACTTGGACAGTACACAGAAACGTATATGCGCATATATAAATCCCAGCCTTACATGTGCGTGGCGATATCCAATTAGAGCGCCTCTCTGGTGTACATTAGCAAGTCAGATGGCACATTTAACGATCGAAACATTGCAGATAGGATCAGACGGATTTCCCTGCTTGTTCTAACAACTTCAGACCAACACACCAAACTCAATTTCTAGAATGTTTAAACAGTGTTTCTTTCTGGCTTTTCTAATTCTTTCACGGTGTACAGCCACGTTCTCTCGTAAATCTTCAGCCACGTTCTCTCGTAAATCTTCAGCCCCTTTCTCTCGTAAATCTTCAGCCACGTTCTCTCGTAAATCTTCAGCCACATTCTCTCGTAAATCTTCAGCCACGTTCTCTCGTAAATCTTCAGCCACGTTCTCTCGTAAATCTTCAGCCCCTTTCCCTCGTAAATCTTCAGCCACGTTCTCTCGTAAATCTTCAGCAACCTTCTCTCGTAAATCTTCAGCCACATTCTCTCGTAAATCTTCAGCCACGTTCTCTCGTAAATCTTCAGCCACGTTCTCTCGTAAATCTTCAGCCACGTTCTCTCGTAAATCTTCAGCCACGTTCTCTCGTAAATCTTCAGCCACGTTCTCTAGAAATTCTTCAAAAAGATTCACTACAGCTCTCACAGGTCATCACACTGCTACCAACTCATCATTTCTCGCCTACACGCTATCCCCCCTCCCTCACCCACACTCCATTCACCCCTCACCCTCCCCCACACTCCATCTATCCATCCCTCTCCCTCACCCACACTCCATACACCCCCACCATCACCCACAGACACACTCCATCCACCCCCACCCTCACCCACACCCACACTCCATCCCCCCTCCCACACCCACACTCCTCCCCCTCTCACCCACACTCCTCCCCCTCTCACCCACACTCCTCCCCCTCTCACCCACACTCCTGCCCCTCTCACCCACACTCCTCCCCCTCTCACCCACACTCCTGCCCCTCTCACCCCCACTCCTGCCCCTCTCACCCCCACTCCTGCCCCTCTCACCCACACTCCCCCACCTCTCACCCACACTCCCCCACCTCTCACCCACACTCTACCACCTCTGACCCACACTCTTCCACCTCTGACCCACACTCTTCCACCTCTGACCTACACTCTTCCACCTCTGACCTACACTCTACGACCTCTGACCTACACTCTAAAACGTTTGGTCTACATCCCCTCTGAACAACACTCTATTCCCTCTCCCCAACACTCTATTACACTCTATTCCCTCTCACAAACACTCTACCGTCCCTCCCACCAACACTCTACCACCCCTCCCACCAACACTCTACCGTCCCTCTCACAAACACTCTACCACCCCTCTCACCACATTCTACCACCATCACTATTCACTAACATACCCTCCTCCCATAATACGTCTATTTCATTTTGCTCAGCTAACACGCCTGAAGGACAAAGATGGCTGCGAGATAGCCCATAATGTGGACCGTGGCCCGCAGACCCGTCCGCTTACATTGTGTTAGAGTGTGACGCCTCGATTACTAGCGCTCAGGATTCCAGACATCGATTGCCTGACCTGTACATCACAGACCGTTACAAACTTCAATACGATTCAACGGAGACCTGATCGACTCTCAGATGGTCGCTGATAATTGTTTCGTGACGCCTGGCCGAGACGTTAGAATACCGGTCGCCTTGACTGGTGGAAACGTATTCAAACGCGAGAAAGTCCTAGCAATGAAACCTAGCAATCGGGTGTAAACAATAAATATAAGTTGTCCAGTGTGGGGACATCAGATGCGAGAGGTTATCCAGTGTGGGGACATTAGATGCGAGAGGTTATCCAGTGTGGGGACATTAGATGCGAGTGGTCTGTGTTCTTCAGATGTGGCATTACCACCCGCCCCCCTTCCCCCAGTGGCCGTGGTAGTTAAGGAAATATTTTAATGATAGGATCTGTATTTTGTGTTGATGAGTGCCGGTAATTGACCGTTTCTTTGTGATGTACACCTGGCAGCTAGCACAATGAACAAACACATACCACACGTTCGGCAACTCTACTTGCAATCGCCTTACAACTACAACTTCCTCTTATAAGAATGCACGCTCCAACGCGCGTCCAAAGCTAGTATATGACTGCGCCAAAGACCAGCTCGCAGCTGGTTTATTGTATTCAAGTCTGTGACAGGTAATACAATATTTTGACAGCTGGAAGAGTGATTATGACAGGTAATACAAGATTGCCACAGGTGATACAAGATTACGATAGATAATACATGATTGTCATTGTCACAGGTAATACATGATTGTGACAGGTAATACAAGACTGTCGCAGATAATACCAAATTGTCACAGGTAATTCAGGATTGCGATATATAATACAAGATTGCCATAGATAAAATAGAATTATGACACGTAATACAAGATTGTTACAGGTAGCAGAGTGATTGTGACACGTAATACAAGATTGCGAATGACAATTCAAGATTCTGACTGGTAGCAGAGCGAATGTGCAGCGATTTTTCTGACATTGACCGACGCAACGCATTTGGCGCAGGATATACGACTTACTGTCCCCACGACTCATTAACTAGCAGAAGAGTTTGACAGTCAATACAAGATTGTCACAGGTAATACAATATTGCGATAGGTAATACATGATTGGGACAGGTCCTACAAGATTCTTACAGGTAATAAAAGAGTTTGATAAGTAATACAAGAGAATAGATAAATAAAGCGAACGCAAAAAAAAAACACAAAAAAAAAATACTAGACTGTGGCATGTAAAATACGACTGTGAGAGGTAATACAAAGCTGTAACACGTAATACACGATTATGACAGGTAATAAAAGTGTGTGACAGGCAATACAATATTATGACAGGTAATAGAAGTGTGTGACAGGCAATACAATATTATGACAGGTAATAGAAGTGTGTGACAGGCAATACAATATTATGACAGGTAATAGAAGTGTGTGACAGGCAATACACGATTATGACAGGTAATAGAAGTATGTGACAGGCAATACAATATTATGACAGGTAAAACAAGATTGTGATCGGTAATAGAAGGTTGTGACAGGTAATATTTCTTATTCGTTGTTCGTACTCAATATCCTGCTCCCAAGCTCTGAAACCGACCTTACAAGCAGCAGGATGGTGTTCAAAGAAGGGAGTGTGGTGTGTCGGGGTTTACAGCTTCACTGCGAAATTTGTAACTTTCAGTCTGACACATGCAACTTCATCATATCTGAATACCGGGTCTGCGTTCTCTCTTCGATCCCTTCCTATTTGTCACTCTGCTCTGTTTGCAGTCTGTCATCCAGGTTCACCGCGTGTAGATGTAGAAGTGTCTTAACAGCTCTGGTTCGTTGACCCTGACGTTAGCAGTCAGCTATCGGTCGTTGGCCGCTGCAGGTCATGCGCTTCTCGGTATCTTGATCCCACATGTAATACATGATTGAGACAGGAAATACAAGAGTCTGGCAGTTAATAGAAGATTGTGACAGGTTTTGCCAGATTGTGACAGGTAGTACCAGTCTGTGACAGGTAGTATCAAATTGTGACAGGTAGTATCAAATTGTGATAGGTAGTACCAGACTGTGACAGGTAGTACCAGACTGTGACAGGTAATACGAGACAGTGCAGGTAATATAAGACTTTCAAAGGATCAAAGGGACCATGTAACAACTCTCACAAATGCATCTAAATAAATACGCTATTCTCAATAATATATGCTGGTGGTTTTCAGTGCAGCTTTAGATGACGGGCTGCAAGTTATTAATAGCTAATGTATGTTGGTCAATTAAAGAAATGCTAAAGGTAGTTCTAGGCAAGGTAGTTCTAGGCCGGGTAGTTTTCCAGATTACTATTCTAATCACGCGCCTTATAATTTAAGATGCGAGTGAATCCCCCTCAGCCCATTCTGATATGCAGCCTCACACTAGAGGGGCACCTTAAACTATAGCAGCTATTTGAGGATCATGTGATGGCATAAAGCAAGACAATGTAGGACGGATTATCACCTTCAGGAGATGTGTGAAGACTGAATGTGCTACACACTCTGCTTCGCTTTCCGGTCCGTAAATTTAATGTGTTTGTTCTTAAGAGCAGCGCGTGTCACACAGCATGGACGCTCCCATGTGACACCTCAAACTATGTCTATGTCGTCGTGACATCGTTGTGCAGATTAGAAATGATCGTTTCCGTCCACGACTAATCGAACAGAATACTGTATCTCGGCAATAATAGATCAGGTGTTGATGTTCAGACTGTCAACCAGCCACTGGAGGCTCACATCGCCGCGTGTTCAACAGATATGAGTGTAAGTACATTACCATCTTTATGCAGAACTCCTGAAAAATGTAGTGTCGATTCCAAAGAGGTGAAGAGCATCTGTATGGAGAGCTTCAGTCCAATGATGTATTGTGATGGGAGAAGTCTTGGGACAGACTGGAGAAGTCTTGGGGCATACGGGAGAAGTCTGGGGGCATACGGGAGAAGTCTGGGGGCATACGGGAGAAGTCTGGGGGCATACGGGAGAAGTCTGGGGGCAGACTGTCAAGAGCAGCGGTATGGAAAGCCTCAGTCCAATGATGTATTGTTATGGGAGAAGTCTGGGGGCAGACGGGAGAAGTCTTGGGGCAGACGGGAGAAGTCTGGGGGCATACGGGAGAAGTCTGGGGGCAGACTGTCAAGAGCAGCGGTATGGAAAGCCTCAGTCCAATGATGTATTGTGATGTGAGAAGTCTCGTGCCGACTCCCACGAGCATGTTGGAAATAGTGATTATTTGAGAACAAATGAAGAAAAAGACCACATTCCGTCTGCCACAAGTTTTAATTGGACCCGCGGTAATTTGAAACATTCATTCTCATGCCAAGTACAAATAAGTGACATCTCAATATTTGAAACAATGTATTCACAAAAATAACAGCCAGTCGTTATTATCTGCTGATAAAGCAATTATATTTTCGACAAAGCCTCTGCTAAGGTTTTATATCATTTCCCAGTGTAAATAGGGCATTCATCCTAGGTTATTTTCATATGTTTATAATGCTCTGAATCATATCAAGCTAATTACTAAATAAACACAAATTTAAAATAAAGCTTGTTTATTGACTTAAAAAACTGATTGTCTTGTAGCTTTCGTCTGCGACAATATGTGACAGATACAATTTGGCGCCAGGATCAACTGTGATAACACAGCAACTTTGACAAGCAGACGTTAGGGGCGCAAGCCAGTTTCCACATTGGCGGCAACACCCTAGTTGGTATATAAATGTGGGTAGCTGGGTACTGTCTTCACTGACGACAGAAGACTTGACAGAGAGATAGAAAATAGAGGTCCACTGCCCGTTAGCGCCGATGCTGAAACATCCATGTGCATCAATGTCCACTACACAGACGCTGATAAACACGTTGATCATACCTGTGTTATGTTATCAGTGTCAAACTTGGGCTCTATGTGATATGCACTTACGTCAGATCGAGACCCATGAGATGCCCTGTGTAGGGCTCAGCAGGAAAGATAATTCGCGACAAAATTCACAGCAGAGCGTTGCACAGTATGATGGGGACTACATCGGTTAAGGCCCATGTTGACTCACAGGAGATAAAGTGGTTTGGTTGCCTGGCAAGGACGCAACATGATCAACCTGCAGCGATATCATACTACATGGAGGTTTCAGGGCCAAGAGGACGACCCCGTCAACGACGAATACAAGGGATCAAAGACACACTCCACAAGTTCAACATGTCGACAGCACAAGCCTCCAACCTAGCACAAACCAGAAGTCTACTCACACTTCCTCTTTGCAACGCCGCAAGGCAAGATCAGTAGGACAAAAGAAGATAATTGTCTAGTTTGAAGAATCCTGCTCCTGTCTATAAACATGTCTGGGAAGGTCGTTCGCTTGTTTGTCTAGTCAAACTTTAGAAATGTGAAACTTAATGATTTGATTATTTACATGTTATGTTTGCTCTGACACGCTAGAAATGGATTTTCATGCTCATAGATAGGTATTTGTCATGTTTGTTTAGCTTTTTCCCCACTGACTATTTTTGGTAAATAATTCTTTAATATGAGAGGCGTACAATGACACCAAAGTCGGAATTAATGGAAATAACGGTTGAACACTACGGCTAGAATTTGTGGGTTGAACTTATTAGTACTCAACTGACGACCAGGTATGTGATAGTTCGTCTTACACAACTCGGTTAACGAAGACTCGGTATACGGAGACTAGACATACGACAGCTCGGCCTACGACTAGTTAATTTAGAACTGTGGCGCAGACACGAGCTAGCCAGTAGAATGTCGGATCCTTGTACTGGTAATTCCCTGGTTAATTAAGATAAGAGAAATACACGCTTTTTGTTGAACTATCCTTTTCTCTGAAAGTATAATAATGTTATTGTAAATAATTAACAACAAAGTGTCTAGCAATCAAGTAGTCCGGGGGTGGACATGGATGGACAGGGGTGGACAGAGGTGGGCAGGGGTGTTCAAGGGTGGACAGGGATGTGTGGGGGTGAACAGGGTGGACAGGGGTGTGCAAGGGTGGATAGGGGTGTGCAGAGGTGTGGAAGGATGGACAGGGGTTGTAAGGGTGGACAGTGGTGTGGAAGAGGGGACAGGGGTGTGCAAGGGGGGACAGGGGTGTGCAAGGGGGGACAGGGGTGTGCAAGGGGGGACAGGGGTGTGCAAGGGGGGACAGGGGTGTGCAAGGGGGGACAGGGGTGTGCAAGGGGGGACAGGGATGGACAGAATATGAAAACGTTCCAAACATTTTGTAACATGGCACTACAGAAAAGTTGCACATTACACTATTAATCTCATCACGTAGAGCCATTGATATTGAAACCGAATCTCCACAATTGTGAATGCAGACTTCCTTTAATGGAGTTAAGTATATATTTCTCTGATATGAGTTAGGTATACTGTTTTGTGTAGGTTTCTCTGACATGCATTTCGTTATGTACGGTATGTAAACAGTTCTATTGTAACAGTTCCCGTCGGAGCAAGAGAGTTTAGGGCAGCGGTGATGTGGTTGACGACTCAGAACAAAGGTACCTGAATGCGTGCCTAGGTCACTCACCGTCTCAACAAAGGAAAACAGAGTTGGGACAAAAATGTGAACAGGTAGGAGCTGACCACTGGCATTCCGATTTGGGTAGTGAGAAAATGAGTGACAGACAGGGTGGCCACGGAGCTTGCTGCTATAGATGAGTGACAGGTGTGCAAAGTATTTCGTTCCAATAACGACTGAATAGAGCCACCCCCCTGAGATCCATTGGTCAGCTTTGATACGGCTTGAGTGTATATAAGACTAGTCAAAGTTGAGCTCAGGAGACTGGATAGAGAGGAGGGTGGATGAGAGAGGCTGGATGAGAGAGGCTGGATGAGAGAGGAGAGGAGAGCGAGAGAGAGACTGTAGATATGAGTCCGTTTAGCTCACCGATTTGATAGAGCAGCGATTGATAGACTGTTGCACGAATGTTAGTAATAGAACAGGATCGCTCAAATAGGTGTGTGAGTTTTGTATTAATAGATAAACTGGACGTGTGTTGTAAGCAAGGACACATCGTGAACGAGATATGTCCAGATCGCCCGCCTGAGGGGATTTGAGAGAGGAAGTTGTTGATAAGGTGTGTTGCGGATGCAGTTAAAGAGATCTGTGTGATGGAAGTAAGGCAATAGAACTGGGTTTTAGATAGTTGGGAATTCCATCAAGAGCTAATGCTTAAAATTTCCGCTTTAGTTAAGATTTAAATTAACATATATATAATATAGGAATATTTAGTTAAGATGATATGTATTGTTTGTGTTTGTAATTTCACTACTCATTTTTCTGGTATTAGTATTATATAATAAATATGCCATCTGCTGTGTGATATATTATTTGCAGTGTGTGGTCATGAATGATGTGGATGAGTGTGATAATGTTATAAGTTAAAATAACCCCAAGGCAAACAGTGGGGTCTGCTACATTATGTTCATTATGCTTTTCCTGTTGAGCTGACATTTGCTTACTACTTGTGCTAAACATTTATTTCTGTGCAGATTTAAAAAAATCTACAAAACCCACAACGTTGATACAGAGATCTCACGCAGCGGAGGTGCCGGTTGGCTCAGCTTCAACTATATTAGACCGATACTCTAGCAGTGAAGGTTTTGTGTGAGAGAAGGCTTTGGGTCAGAAGGTTTTGTGTGAGAGAAGGCTTTGGGTCAGAAGGTTTTGTGTGAGAGAAGGTTTTGTGTGAGAGAAGGTTTTGTGTGAGAGACGGTTTTGGATCAGAAGGTTTTGGGTCAGAAGGTTTTGGGTCAGAAGGTTTTGGGTCAGAAGGTTTTGGGTCAGAAGGTTTTGGGTCAGAAGGTTTTGGGTCAGAAGGTTTTCGGTCAGAAGGTTTTGGGTCAGAAGGTTTTGGGTCAGAAGGTTTTGGGTCAGAAGGTTTTGGGTCAGAAGGTTTTAGGTCAGAAGGTTTTGGGTCAGAAGGTTTTGGGTCAGAAGGTTTTGTGTCAAAGAAGGCGTTTGTGTCAGAGAAGGTTTTGTGTCAGAGAAGGTTTTGTGTCAGAGAAGGTTTTGTGTCAGAGAAGGTTTTGAGTCAGAGGAAGGTTTTGGGTCAGAGGAAGGTTTTGGGTCAGAGAAGGTTTTGGGTCAGAGAAGGTTTTGGGTCACAGGAAGGTTTTGGGTCAGAGAAGGCGTTTGTGTTAGAGAAGACGTTTGTGTCAGAGAAGGTTTCGTGTCAAAGAAGACTTTTGTGTCAGAGAAGCTTTCGTGTCAGAGAAGGTTTCGTGTCAGAGAAGGTTTCGTGTCAGAGAAGGTTTCGTGTCAGAGAAGGTTTCGTGTCAGAGAAGGTTTCGTGTCAGAGAAGGTTTCGTGTCAGAGAAGGTTTTGTGTCAGAAGGTCTTGTGTCAGAGAAGGTTTCGTGTCAAAGAAGGCGTTCGTGTCAAAGAAGGCGTTTGTGTCAGAGAAGGTTTTGAGTCAGAGGAAGGTTTTGGGTCAGAGGAAGGTTTTGGGTCAGAGAAGGTTTTGGGTCAGAGAAGGTTTTGGGTCAGAGGAAGGTTTTGGGCCAGAGGAAGGTTTTGGGTCAGAGAAGGTTTTGGGTCAGAGAAGGTTTTGGGTCAGAGAAGGTTTTGTGTCAGAGAAGGTTTTGGGTCAGAGGAAGGTTTTGGGTCAGAGAAGGGTTTGGGTCAGAGAAGGTTTCGTGTCAGAGAAGGCGTTTGTGTCAGAGAAGGCGTTTGTGTCAGAGAAGGTTTCGTGTCAGAGAAGACGTTTGTGTCAGAGAAGGTTTCGTGTCAGAGAAGGCGTTTGTGTCTGGAAGGTTTCGTGTCAGAGAAGGTTTCGTGTCAGAGAAGGTTTCGTGTCAGAGAAGGTTTTGGGTCAGAGGAAGGTTTTGGGTCAGAGAAGATTTTGGGTCAGAGGAAGGTTTTGTGTCAGAGAAGGTTGCGTGTCAGAGAAGGTTGCGTGTCAAAGAAGGCTTAGTGTCAGAGAAGGTTTCGTGTCAGAGAAGGTTTCGTGTCAGAGAAGTGTCATGAGATTTTGTGTCAGAGAAGGTTCTGGGTCAGAAGGTTCTGTGTCAGAAAGTTCTGTGCCAGAGAAGGTTCTGTGTCAGAGAAGGTTCAGTGTCAGAGAAGGTTCAGTGTCAGAGAAGGTTCAGTGTCAGAGAAGGTTCAGTGTCAGAGAAGGTTTTGTGCCAGAGACATTATGTTGTGTGATAGGGACATTATGTTTTGTGTCAGAGACACTGTTTTGTGAAAGAAACATGTTTTGTATCAGCGATATTATGAAGAAACTGCCCCTGATTCAAAGAAAAGAGAATATCTCTTTCTTTAGATATCTTTTTCTCCTTCGTTCGTTCTCAATCTCCCACTACCAAACCCGAAAAGGCTTAAGCAGCAGAATGTAGTCCAGAGAACGGAACGCGTTGTGTCGTAGTTTACAGCTTGACTGCGATATTTGCACCTTTCAGTCCAAAACAGCCGACTTCAGCAATCATTTGTTGAGTACCGGGTTAGCATTCCCTCTTCGTTCCCTTCTCCTTAGCCAGTCTGCCCTGCTGCAGTCTGTTATCCAGGATCACCGCATAAAGGTGTAGAAGGGTCTTGGCAGCTCTGGTTCGCTGGCCCTGACGCTAGCAGTCAGCTATGGGTCTCTGACCACTGCAGTTCATGCGCTGCTCAGCATCTTGATACCTTTCTCCAGATATAAATGCCGTTCACCCTTATCTTAGTATCCCTAAGTGAAAACATACATGGTGTGTTGCTGACGGTTTTGTACATCAGGATGCTGTTCGAGTTACTACTATCATCTCAGATATGTGACTGATGTCATGTCTACAGCCGCATGTGAAGCACGAGCAGCTGGAATGGAGACACTCGTAGAGAGAAACTTAACCGTGCTAATAGTGATTCGCTGGATGGAATTAATCGGAGTGACAAGTGTGGATATGTCAAATAGTGGATGGGTCTGAGAGAAATGGTAGGCTATAAAGTGGATAGATCAAAGAGTGGATAGGTCAAAGAGTGGATAGGTCAAAGAATGGATAGGTCAAAGAGTGGATAGGTCAAAGAATGGATAGGGCAAAGAGTGGATAGGTCAAAGAGAGGATAGGTCAAAGAGTGGATAGGTCAAAGAGAGGATAGGTCAAAGAGTGGATAGGTCTAAGAGTGGATAGGTCTAAGAGTGGATAGGTAGAAAAAACAAAAACTGGCAAAGAACTGTAAAAGAGCAAGACAGAACAACTAGACGGACCAACTAGACAGACCAAAAGACAGACCAAAAGACAGACCAAAAGACAGACAATCTAGACAGACAATCAAGACACTTCAACTAGACAGACCAGATGACAGACCATCTGATAATAATAATGTTCGTCTAGGCATTTGAGGCCCGTTGCAGTGGTCGAACGCAACCACGACCAGTTGAAACGGCCCTCTGCCAGACCTCCTCTATAGCAGGCGACAGCTGCTATCTGTTGAAGCCACGTTGTTTCGGGGACGGCCTCTCTTGCTCTTCCAGCCAGCTGGTCGGATACCCTTAGCACTTTGGACTGCCTTGAGAAGAATCTGGTGAGCTGAAACTTGTTGATCCAGTTGGACAACATATCCAAAAAGGGGAAGGCGGCGACGATCCAGGACTTCTGATACAGTTGGGAGGTTAGTCTTAGTAGAGACCTCAACATTACAAACGAGATCGTGCCAACGGATTCCAACAATACGCCGCTGATTGGGCATATGAAAGGACTTCAGTCTTGAAGATATGCCAAATAGTGGATGGGTCAGAGATAAATAGTAGGCCTTAAAGTGGATACTTCAAATATTTGATAGATCAAATATTGGATAGATCAAAGAGTGGATAGATCAAAGAGTAGATAGGTCAACCAGTGGATTGGTAAAAAAAATAACAAAATGGCAAAGAATTATAAAAGAACAAGACGGGCCACCTAGACAGACCTAATGACAGACCAGAAGACAGACCTAATGACAGACCAGAAGACAGAACCTACACAAACAAACAAGACACGTCAAATAGACAGACAAACCAGACACGCCATCTAGACAGACCATTTAGACAGACCAACTAGGCGCACCATTTAGACAGACCAACTAGACGCACCTTTTAGACAGACCAGCTAGACGCACCATTTAGACAGACCAACTAAACGCACCATTTAGACAGACCAACTAGACGCACCATCTAGACAGACCAACTATGCAGACACACAACACAGACCAACTGGAAAGACCTTCTAGACAGACCACATAGACAGGCCACCTAGACAGACCAACTGGACATATCATATAGACAGACCAACTGGACATATCACCTAGACAGACCAACTGAACATATCTAGACAGAACAACTGGACATATCATCTAGACAGAACAACTGTACATATCATATAGACAGACCAACTAGACATATCATCTAGACAGACCAACTGGACATATCATCTAGATAGACCAACTGGACATATCATCTAGATAGACCACTTGGACAGGCCACCTAGACAGACCACTTGGACAGGCCACCTAGACAGACCACCTAGACAGACCAAACGGACATATCATACGCATAGCAGACCAAGTAAGTATACAATCAGCAAGACTGACCGGATACCAGATACATACGATAGAACAAAAAGATAGACCACAAGACAGAAAAAACAAGACCGACATGCAATATGAGCAAACGTAATAGACAAACGTGACAGACAAACAAGCCAGACAAAGCCAGACAAACAAGTCAGATTATCAAGCATCGTATAAGCGAAGCTCGAAAATACCAAAGTATTTGAGAAGAGCGGCTGTTGTGCTAGTATGCTTCTAAGGGAACAATAATACGTCACCCAAGAAGCATCGTCTTGCACAAAAAAAATGTCTGACACGAATATGGGAAGAAGAAATGAACGCCAGATATGGATGAAACATTCATAACTCTCAGAGAAGCAATCCCGACAACCTAGGCACCCAGCTGAAGTAGGCACACTGTTCAGGCTGATCCACGTCTTCCATGAGATTATCAGCAAACAAGTAACGAGCAACCTTCATAATTGGATATTTCTGGACGACCAGGAGTGGAGGTATGGGGGACTGCTCACGTGACATCTATGACTTACGTGTACTGTCTAGCGACCCCCAGGACATTTCTCGGTCACCGTTAGATCCGCCCTTTTATTCTCATTATTATACATTTTCTTCTCCCAATGCCTTCTTTATCTTTCTAACTAATGTCTAAAACCATTCACTTTTACAAGTGAGTTCCCTACATCCCATCAACCAACAATCTAACAA
This sequence comes from Ariolimax columbianus, assembly GCA_036924085.1. Lineage (NCBI taxonomy): Eukaryota > Metazoa > Mollusca > Gastropoda > Stylommatophora > Arionidae > Ariolimax > Ariolimax columbianus. Next base: position 115,899,431 of record JAVGWX010000006.1, on the reverse strand, counting down.
TAGTATTTTTGTTCCGTTCATTTGATCCACTTTATTCCATCACATTTCATTTCAAAACGTTCAATTTCTCCCTAAACGTCTCAAACTGGTAAATTCACACTCTAAACACACTCCTTTCCTCTGAGACCTGATTCACTAAAAACAGTCACCCCCTCCTTTGACACCTGACTCACTGACTCTGTCCACTATTCACGTAGTCACTCTTCATCGCCCTGACTCACTGAACCTGTCCACTATTCACGTAATCCCCACTTCATCGCATTGACTGACACGTTAAAAAGATTCACTTCAATTCGAACTTAAGAACAAACTCTCAGACACGTTTTAACATCTATTTTTGTATTTAAAAAGAAGACACACATGAACGCATAGTTGAGCTGAATCTCTTTCATGCTGTTGTCTGAGTCATTTCTCAACATTCCGCCCTATTTTGGAAATACATATCCAGGTGACGAAATAAATAAACCGACAATTAACTAATAAAACTGGAGTTTCCGATCACTGTCAGGTCAGCCTAAAATTGGACGGGGTTGATAGCCATCCATGGGCAGAAAATAAATCTTGATTGACAGGGCGGGTTGTGGGGGTGTGGTCACGTGAGATTAAGTGTTTCCGCCTAAAACGGAATTACTTCCGGGTTTGACCTTTAACTGGGGAGGCTTTGGCAAGTTATCGTTGTCATGATATAGGTATGTTATTCGCACGTTTTGTATACCAGACAGCAAATGGGTAACAAGAGTGGTAGTACATAGCAGGAAAGAAGTGAACGAATGAGGATTAGTAACACCGCATGCCCTTGAGATGCAGAGAGATGACCTTGGGATGGAAGCTTGTGAATGAAGTATGAGAATAAAACATGATCATCCCAACAGATTATTTCTGGAAAACTGGCAGCCATTATAAACAGAATTTAACAAAATATGTACTTCACCATTTTAGTGAAATAAAATACAGATACCATCTACCAGAAATAAGACAAAAGTCACAGAGAGCATTAAAAGATATACCACCACAAACAGCATTCTTTCGCTCATTAGAAATACTGACAACATTAGTAGATGATACAAGCAAAAGATGAGATCCATTTCCGCCAAATGCGAGCAGCTCAAAGAACTATTGGTGTCTTGCTCGACGTGGTAATAAACGATGGAACTGCATGTAAAGCCACCATCAAAGCAGGTTAGTGCATGTAATTAGAGCAAACAGGGAGACCCTCTGATGAGCCATCTGATGCTTGCTGGGAGGTTTCCTGCAACTATGAAGCTGAAATACTGCACTTGAAGCTAAGTTGTACCACCTGAGGATAGTATTTGATAACTTTCCTTCAAATGCTCAAAACATTGTTATTTTCACACATTCAATATCAGCTCTTCAATATCAGCTCTTTAAGCATTAAAAGTTGGTCGTTATAGATCTAATCTTATCCAAATATCTCTAGACATTGACCACATTATCACTTCGGATGTAATCAAAATAGTTTTAGTATATCCCTGGACAGTCGAGCACACCTGACAATGACCAGGCAGACAGACTAACAAAGGAGGGATCAATACAAGAACAGTCATACAGAGCAACAACATTACAGCAAAACAGCTCAAAACAACAGTAAACAAAGAAACGTGACTGAACAAATGGGCATTGGAAAACAATGGAAGAGAGGTCTACAGACATATGACAAACCCCAATCTAAATGGCGGCATCAATAGAAGAGAGGTCTACAGACATATGCCAAATCCCAAGGTCTACAGACATATGACAAACCCTAATCTAAATGGCGGCATCAATGGAATAGAGGTCTACAGAATGGAATAGAGGTCTACAGACATATGACAAACCCTAATCTAAATGGCGGCATCAATGGAATAGAGGTCTACAGACATATGACAAACCCCAAGGTCTACATACATATGACAAACCCCAAGGTCTACAGACATATGACAAACCCCAAGGTCTACAGACATATGACAAACCCCAAGGTCTACAGACATATGACAAACCCTAATCTAAATGGCGGCATCAATGGAATAGAGGTCTACAGACATATTACAAACCCCAAGGTCTACATACATATGACAAATCCCAATCTAAATGGCGGCATCAATGGAATAGAGGTCTACAGACATATGACAAACCCCAAGGTCTACAGACATATGACAAACCCCAAGGTCTACAGACATATGACAAACCGCAATCTAAATGGCGGCATCAATCAACTTGGAAGGACGGATCAGACCCCATTTTCCGGCTGAGAACCCAACACATCCCACTTGCAACAAGCACATGAATCCAACCAAAACACACTCCTGAGTGTCAGCTGTGTACACAGCCATGCTAAACCGTTGATCCTCACACCAGATAGTATGAACATTTTCTACGTCACGAGATAACTCTCCCTGTGTCCGATACCTTGACATGATGACGGAGCGTGCATGTCTCAATGATCTCAGGACCTGTCAGTTAGGGGAGGAAATGGACTGAACACGGACAACTCACCTAGAGTATAATTGGTTATGTTAGGGCCAACCAGCCAAACATGGGCAACTCACCTAGAGTATCTTCTTCATTTTCTTCTTCGTACGCTGTCAGACGTCAACCTGTATTTTTTCGAAAAAAGCAGCGATCATCCTGAGGCTGTCGACACTGCCATAGAGCTTGTCTAGTGTTGTCACTGGTGATGGCCACATGTGCTTTCTCTGGTCCTTGTATTTCGGGCAGTTTTGCAGCAGATGTTCAGCGGTAATTTTTCCGGTACCACACCTGCATTCGTCAGTGCCACCTATCTTCCGTTTATTGAATAGGTGGTACCCCAGTCTGTTGTGGCCTGTGCGGAGTCTGAAGACCACGACCCACTCTCTTCTGTTCAATTGATAATAGGCATCATTTTTTTGTGTAGCCAGTATGTTCTGTTTCCCATTTGGCATTGTATCTAGCTCTAATAAGCCTTTTGGACTCTTCGTAGGTCACACTAGAGTCTGGTTGTGGTAGTCTTGCACCTTCTTTTGCCAGTCTGTCTGCCTCTTCGTTGCCTTGGATGTTACAATGGGATGGAACCCACTGTACCACTACTCTTTTTGGCGCGGTCTGCTGGCATAGTTGACAGAGGTACTGCTCTTAAATCATTGTTCAGTATTTTTCTGGCTTTTTAGTGCTGTGACTACGGCCAGGGCATCTGTAAACAGGACTATCTGGCTTTCATTTCTTTTCCCTGTCAGCATTGCTTCTGCTGCAGCCCTCAGTGCCTCTGCCTCCGCTCTGAAATTGCTTGAGTATTTTCCAGTTGCCAATGACAGTGTTATTTTTCTACCATTTGGTAGGCTCAGGAACACCCCTGCACCTCCATTTTGTGTTGTGTTTGTTACAGAACCGTCGGTGTATGCATGGGTCCAGTCCATGCTTAGGTAGTTTTTCGTTATGTACATCAGGGTTATGTCTCTTCTTTCTTTTTCAGTCTGGCTGTTCTTGTTTCCAATACCTGGTATATTTTCTGCCACCACCGGAAATAAATGCTGCTTCCAGTGAGGTTTGCGTACAGTAGGGATGGGCTTTGGTGTTGTTAACGTGTTTATAGGGTCTTCATTCATCTTTGCTTTGGCTATTTCTGCAAAGTTTCTCCGCTTTAGTTTCCCATTTCCAAATCTATTTAGTCTCTGGTTCATTGGGTGGTCTGCCAGTCTTGAGTTTCTCTGCTTGCTGCTGGGCTCTGCAGTCTCTTCTGTCGGTCATGGATTGCAGATTTGTAATCATTTTCAGTTCTACAATTGGCGTTGACTTCATGCCTCCTGTTATAACTCTCATGGCTTGGTTTTGAAGTTTGCTAACTTCCAGTGTACAGTTTCTTTAGTATACTTTCGTCTGCTACCCAGATTGTGCCAGCAAGTTTCCTCATTATTGCCATTCTTTGTCTGGCTCTCATTCGGTTTTTCTATCGATCTGACTTTTCCATGTCATGCGCCGATCAAATGTGACTCCCAGGTAGTTTGGGTTATCATTTGGCCGCAGATATTTGCCGTTAAGACTTATTTTTGTGTTATGGGGTTTGTTTGAAAGCGAGAATATCGTACATGTTTTTTCCTCGTTTTTTTGACCAGCCATGAGTTCGCCCACTCCTCCAACGATGCTAGGGCCTGCTGCATCCGATTTCTTGCTATGGTGAGATTCTTTTCAGAGGTCCACATAGCTAGATCGTCTGCAAACATGGAGCTGTGGACTCTTCTTGGTATATTCCCTGTGATGTTTATATACACCAGGAAAAGTGTGGGTGACAGTACTCCCCCCAGGGGTACTCCCTGCTCAAGTGTCACATTTTTGCTCATCTGCCCTTGTACTTGAACTCTGGCTGTTCTGTTTTCGAGGTAGTGGCTGATCCATCTGTACATTTTCCCACAAACTTCACTTCTTCGTAGCTTGAGTTTAAGTGCCTCTTTCCACACCTTGTCAAATGCCTTCTCTAAATCCACCCAAACTGCTTGTAGTTTTTCCTTGCCCATCTTGGGATGGTTTTGGTGGCTGCTTGCATTATTGCTTTGCTTAGGCTTTCCACCATGGGTTTCATACAGCCCATCTGTCAGGATTGCAAATATGTCCCAGTCGGCTCATTTATAGTTCCAACGTGGTAGCAGTTGTATTTACTGTGGGCCTACTTCCATATCTGGCGAGTCTACATTTCCCTACTGTTTTGGATCATTATGGATGCCGCCAGACCACGGATTTGCCTGGAATTCACACTAGTCGACGACTTACACTTGTGTTCACGGAAACGTGGTGTTTTCCGTCGGGACTTATTTCTTTTTTTGTTGTGATTTCTTCCATCCGTTTATCTTGTTCTGGACGCCGGCTGAATGGAACTACGCTTATACCTGTGTCGTATTTCACGGGTTAGTTCTGCCGGTTCACCTTCACGAATTTGGCGTGTGGAAATTTTAGATGCTACTATGATGAGCTGAATACAGCTGGGGAGAGATGCCAGACTCACTCACACGCTGAGTGTTGTCCATACGACCTCTTGTGGTTATCGAAAAGGCACGACAAACTGCGTTAGATGCCATCCCACCTTTCTACCCTGCGGGTTACATGTTTACGGAAAGGCTTCGGTGGTAACCCTGAGGCAAAATCTGCATCCTATGCTATCTCCAGTCGTCTCGATGAATGTCTTGCCACTGGCAAAAGGTAGCTTAGGCTCTGTGACTGAGGTTGACAAAAGGCGCAGTTTCTTCCTCACTTTAATCCAAATCACCGCGCAAGTCACCCATTTCAGCGGACACAGCAAGAGATACGACTGTCCACACGGCTGAACAAAGAGAGTGGTCTTCATCACTTGTGATGGACAACTATTATTACTTCCATATCCACTTCTAGCCTAATTGGCCTGTGGTCGCTACCTGCCAATTGGTTTAGCACCTGGCGGTCCATTTTGTGGTGAATATCCACCGTGGAAAAGGCCACGTCTGGAGTAGAGGGGGTATGCCATGTTCTAGAATAGAAGCTAGGGCTATCCTCCGGCCTATTGATAAGATAGAGATTTGTGTCTATCTCCCAGTTTTCCACTTCATCACCTCTGTTGTCTGTGTCCGAATATCCCCATCTCTCCGAGTGGCTGTTGAAGTCTCCAACTACTAGGCAGCTGGAGTCCTTGATTTCCTAGAGTATAATAGGTTAGAGTAGGGCCGACCAGCCAAATACCGACAACTCACCTAGAGTACAATATGTGTCCAGAACGAACAGTCATGTGTCTCGATTTGGCACTTGAAAGGCTACAATAATAATATTCAAACTTTTTTACTTTCGAAATTAAAGTAGTATTAGTATTGACCATTGCCAGAACTGAAACAGAACCTTTTAACCTGGCGTCAAGAACTAGACAAAACCTTGAACTTGGACGCAACTAGCATCAGCTAATACCTGAACGCAGAATAAGTAACTTGGTCCATGTACTCGACTAAACGTCAATCACACAGCAAGAACAAATCAAAAAGTCAAACTAACCAATAGAATTAACTTCCGTAGGAGTGTGACGTTTTAGCGACCTCACATTTCAAGGCTCGGTTATATTAGGGCGAGTTCCACGCCTTTCCCTCCCCGCTTTTAACTTCCCGGAATGAACCGGTACCCATTTAATGCTGGGTCGAGCCAAGAGCCATTGCGGATTTGTAATACTCTGCCTCAACTGGGAAATGAACCCAGGACCACTCAGATGCGAAGCCAGCTCGTTAAAAGCTGCACTACTCGGCTCCACAAAACAAAACAACACAAAAGAACATTCTGGTAGATAATTATAAAAACAATTTGTTAATCATTCTAATGTTGTTTGAGGTGCAGTTTGTTGATCACTCTAATGTTGTTTGAGGCGCAGTTTGTCACTCTAATGTTGTTTGAGGCGCAGTTTGTTAATCACTCTAATGTTGTTTGAGGCGCAGTTTGTTAATCACTCTAATGTTGTTTGAGGCGCAGTTTGTTAATCACTCTAATGTTGTTTGAGGCGCAGTTTGTTAATCACTCTAATGTTGTTTGAGGCGCAGTTTGTTAATCACTCTAATGTTGTTTGAGGCGCAGTTTGTTAATCACTCTAATGTTGTTTGAGGCGCAGTTTGTTAATCACTCTAATGTTGTTTGAGGCGCAGTTTGTTAATCACTCTAATGTTGTTTGAGGCGCAGTTTGTTAATCACTCTAATGTTGTTTGAGGCGCAGTTTGTTAATCACTCTAATGTTGTTTGAGGCGCAGTTTGTTAATCACTCTAATGTTGTTTGAGGCGCAGTTTGTTAATCACTCTAATGTTGTTTGAGGCGCAGTTTGTTAATCACTCTAATGTTGTTTGAGGCGCAGCTAGAAGAATTTGTTTATAAGAGCTCCCCGAGACCAGATGTCCTCCGAGACCAGGTGGTCCCCGAGACCAGGTGGTCCCCGAGACCAGGTCTCCCCCGAGAGCATATGTTCTCTGAGAGCAGATGTTGCCTGAGACCAGATGTTCCCTGAGACCAGATGTTCCTGGAGACCAGATGTTCGCTGACACGAGAAGTTCCCTTTCATAAGAAGCTTTCTGAGACCAGATATTTCCTGAGACCTGAGCATGGGTCTTCTGAGGCATGAGACGATGGTTCTCTGAGAACTGAAATCATGCGATCTCTAAGACAGTGGATTTACTGAGACCTAAACAACTGTTAAATGGTTCCTCAATGATGGAGGTTCAGAAACGATGGTCCCGCCTATCAATTCCCTACAATTTTATTTCAGCTTGTTTCAAGTCTCAGTTACCAAAGATCGACTTTCATCTGGACTCATCTTCCAACCACCAAATATCTACTTTTCAACTGGTCTCATCTAACAATTACCAATGATCTACTTTTAAATTAGACAGTAAATCAATACCACTATGGTGCCTCTAAGGAACTGTCTTAAACAGATGCCCACAATATCAAACAAACCCCAAAACACCAAATTAAGTCTTAACGGCAAATACCTGCAGCCAAACGACAACCCAAACTACCTGGGAGTCACATTTGATCGGCGCATGACATGGAAAAGTCAGATCGAGAGAAACCGAATGAGAGCCAGACAAAGAATGGCAATCATCAGGAAACTTGCTGGCACAAGCTGGGGAGCAGACGAAAGTATACTAAAGAAACTGTACACTGGAAGAGTGAGACCAGTTCTCGAGTATGGCATTGCGGCATGGACAACAGCAGCAATGGCGAACTTCGATAAAATTAGCAAACTCCAAAACTAAGCCAGGAGAGTTACAACAGGAGGCATGAAGTCAACGCCAATTGTAGAACTTGAAAAAATTACAAAACTGCATTCCATGACCGACAGAAGAGACTGCAGAGCCCAGCTGCAAGCAGAGAAACTCAGAAGCCTGACTGGCCATCCAATGCACCAGAGAATAAACAATTTCGGAAATGGGAAACTAAAGCGGAGAAACTTTGCAGAAATAGCCAAAGCAAAGATGAACGAAGACCCAATGAACGCATTAACAACACCAAAGCCCATTCCTACTGTACGAAAACCTACCTGGAGGCAGCATATATTTCCAGAGGTGGTAGAAAATATACCTGGTATTGGAAACAAAAACTGCCAGACTGAAAAAGAAAGAAGAGATACTACCCTGAGCTACATAACGAAAAACAACCCAAGCATGGGCTAGACCGATGCATACACCGACGGTTCTGTAACAAACACTACACAGAACGGAGCGGCAAGAGCATTCCAAAATGGCAGAAAAATAACACTGTCAGTGGCTACTGGAAAATACACAAGCAATTTCAGAGCGGAGGCAGTAGCACTGAGGGCGGCAGTGGAAGAAATGGTGATAGGTAAAAAGAATGAAAGCCAGATAGTCCTGTTTACAGATGCCCTGGCCGTAGTCACAGCACTAAAAAGCCAGAAAAATACTGAACTTAATGATTTAAGAGCAGTACTCTGTCAACTATGCCAGCAGTCCGCACCAAAAAGGGTAGTGGTACAGTGGGTTCCATCCCACTGCAACATCCAAGGCAACGAGGAGGCAGGCAGACTGGCAAAAGAAGATGCAAGACTACCACAACCAGATACTAGTATGACATACGAAGAGTCAAAACGGCTTATTAGAGCTAGATACATGACCAAATGGGAAACCGAACATACTGGCTACACACAATATGATGCCAATTACCAGTTTAACAGAAGAGAGCAGGTCGTGGTTTTCAGACTTCGTACTGGCCACAATAGACTGAGGTACCACCTATTCAAGAAATTGAAGATAGGTGGCACTGACGAATGCCCGTGTGGTACCGAGAAAATGACGGCTGAGCATTTGCTGCAAAACTGCCCGACATACGAGGATCAGAGAGAGCAGATGTGGCCATCACCAGTGGCAACACTAGACAAGTTCTATGGCAGTGTCGATAGCCTCAGGATGATCGCCGCATTTTTCGAAAAAATAAAGGTCGATGTCTGACAGCGTAAGAAGAACAAGAATATGCCCACCAGATCCTCATGTCCATCCATCAGTTTTATATCACACAATGCACTTTTTCAAATGACCATCTGTAGTCTTCTGGTACTCAATCAAGCTTAGAACGTGTCTGGTGCAAGAAGCATCAAACAATGCAATAGTATGGTCCGTGATAATGTTTAACCAAAGATTTTACTCATGCCATCTCGTCGTGCCATTGGTGGACGTCCGGATGGGCGCTCAAAGTTGTAGAATGACCAGGATGCCACCTTTCCTGTCCATCTCTTGTCAGGCATATATACCACACCCTTTGCTCATCTACATCGTCTTACCAAAGCAGCATCGAGGGCGTCATGGCAGTTCGACGAATGATATATGGGTCACGAATTTAGTTCCTAAGAGAAACTGTCAATGTTCTTCGCTCCACATCCCTGAGCAACTCAGAGCTTTTCTGCGTCTGATTTTCGTAATTTCCATAACTCGCAGTCATAGATCACACCTATCCTAGATCACACCTCTCAGAATCATACCTCTCAGTCATAGATCATACCTCTAGTTATATATCATATCTCTCAGTCATAGAGTATACCTCTCAGTCATAGATCATATCTCCCAGTCATAGATCATGACTGGAATAATCATGCTGCTGAAGATGTAGGTTTTTGCTTTGTCGTTTTCTATCCGTTGAGGTATGGGTTTAATACGAGTAAACTGGACCAGCCTGCTCCTGTACTAAATTTCGAGATATCTTAATGGAGAGTTTATCACTAGATATCTTTATGGAGAGTTTATCTCTAGATATCTTTATGGAGAGTTTATCTCTAGATATCTTTATGGAGAGTTTATCTCTAGATATCTTTATGGAGAGTTTATCTCTAGATATCTTTATGGAGAGTTTATCTCTAGATATCTTTATGGAGAGTTTATCTCCAGATATCTTTATGGAGAGTATCTCTAGATATCTTTATGGAGAGTTTATCTCCAGATATCTTTATGGAGAGTATCTCTAGATATCTTTATGGAGAGTTTATCTCCATATATCTTTATGGAGAGTATCTCTAGATGTCTTTATGGGGAGTTTATCTCCAGATATCTTTATGGAGAGTTTATCATATCATCTCCAGATATTTATATAAAGAGTTTATCATCTCCAGATATCTTTATGGAGAGTATCTCCAGATATCTTTATGGAGAGTTTATCTCCGGATATCTTTATGGGAAGATGCCATTTCTTGGACCAAGTAAAAGTACAAAGTCTCGTTTTTTAACTCAAAGCCGCAGTCCTCCGTGCGGTATCGTGTTTCCCAGCTATTGATTTCATACTTCTTCGTTAGGCTCAGTTAGATAAGGCTAAGTCTCTCTTGTGTGATTATGGCATCGGTTAGATGAAGCTACGTCTCTCTCACTGATGATGCCATGCATTAGGTAAGGCTGAGTCTCTTTGCTTGATGATAATAAATAGGTAAGGCTAAGTCTCTCTTGTGTGATGATGGCATCGGTTAGATACGGCTAAGTCTCTCTGACCGATGATGGCATCGGTTAGATACGGCTAAGTCTCTCTGACCGATGATGGCATCGGTTAGATAAGGCTAAGTCTCTCTGTGTGATGATGGCATCGGTTAGATGAAGCTACGTCTCTCTCACTGATGATGCCATGCGTTAGGTAAGGCTAAGTCTCTTTGCTTGATGATAATAAATAGGTAAGGCTAAGTCTCTCTGATGATGATAACAATTAGGTAAGGCTAAGTCTCTCTGATGATGATAACAATTAGGTAAGGCTAAGTCTCTCTGATGATGATAACATCAGTACAATTTTGTGTCCGAGCATTTCCCAGGCTATGTTGATACCTGTGACCTCCCAATTTAGTTTTCTAAAGACTTTCCCAGAAGACGCCGTGAAGAGTAAGGAGATTGCATCGCTCCGACGAACGCCGCGATGTAATATGTTGATCGACTAGTAGAATAAGGGCATCCCTGTTGAGCCGCCCTCGCTTACCTCCCCTATCACCTGGTTTCACTTGTCTCAAATACTTTGATTTCCCTGTGCTGCCCCAGAAAGGTCAGTAGACGGTTTGTACATAGTTCCAAAACACAAGATACAGAGACAAATATGCTTTCCGTGTCCTCCCCAGTAAATGATTGTTAGTGTGTGTTCTGGTGGGGGGTGGGGGGGGGGGGGGTGTTTGTGGTGGTGCGGGGTGGGGGGGGGGCAGGGAAAGACTTTCTCCGCCTGCCTATCGTGATTGCAACTGACCACACATGACCACACATCATGACCACACTGACTTCCAATCCTACTGGTGTTTTACATTTGCTTCAGACTATCAATACTCATTTGTAGAACAGTTCTGTGGAAGTGTCGATAGCCACTCTTACCTACAATGGTCCTCTACACGTCTCACTCCATCCATGTGATGCATGTCGGCACAGGATCTTCTGTCCCCTCCAACCAACCTTTAGTCTGGCCCCTCCAACCTTTAGTTTATCCCCTCCAACCAACCTTTAGTCTGTCCCTTCTAATCTTTAGTCTGTCCCTTCTAATCTTCAGTCTGTCCCTTCTAATCTTTAGTCTGTCCCATCCAATCTTTAGTCTGTCCCATCCAATCTTTAGTCTGTCCCTTCTAATCTTTAGTCTGTCCCATCCAATCGTTAGTCTGTCCCATCCAATCTTTAGTCTGTCCCATCTAATCTTTAGTTGTAAAGCTTAACACATTTTTAAATGATCAATTTTAACTGATATTTCCCTGCTTAATTTCTCTGAGGAATCCGACATTGGCATAATGTTGGTGGTCAAATGTTGATGTGCATGTGTTTGTTGATGTGCATGTGTTTGTTGGGCTAACACGCCATTGTATTCTGATGTGACGTCTCCTCCTTAATTTCATGCTTATCGTCTAGCAATTACCGTAAATGATTGTTTATGCAAATAGTATCACTCCGGCTTTCTGCCGTATGGTCTGGTGATACAGCTGACGGGTTATGTATTGTCTTGTCTGCACACATGTTAGCGCAGATCACAAGCTCATTTAAAGCGCACAAGTCCATGAATATATTTACATACTCTTTTCTCACGATTTCCACAAAATCACTATTATCTTTTCCAATGTTGAGATTTTAGTCACCCATCAGCTGATATATTTCTTTCTTATCTACTTTCTCCAAGGAAAACAGAACTCTTGCCAGTCCAACATTTCACTTGGACAGACTTCTTCATCACTAATTGGGTAACATCCCATGATGTAGTTAGCGTTGGGATGTAGCTTGTAGTATTGTCGGGACCACGGACATGAGAAAGTGCTTTCTGGGCCTTGTCTGAAACCGTTAGGGTAACATCTAAAGTGTGTGTGTATTATTGATGCGCGTAGGACCACACGTTCTGTATCGTGCATCTAGATAATGTACCTTTTTTATGCTGTGCTGGTGTTTGGCTTCAGTGGTTCCCATCCATCTTGTGTTAAACAGTCAGAGGACATCCAACTATTACCAATGTACGCACATTACATTTTGTAATTCTGGGAGACTTGTCTCTACACGGACAGTTTATTTTAGCTATAACAATTGTCAGCACTTCAACATCACACATTTTAAATTGTCCTGTTCTGTTCGGCAACTTGTCTTTTGACTTTCGCCCACACAAGCTCTAATGTTAATAGTTTAGTTTCCGTAGAGCAACAAGTTGATGTTTCGTCAACAGTTTCAATATCTTCCGTTTTAAGACATTCTCTGTAGAAATCGACAATTTTCGTTTCCTGCCATGCTTGATATGAGTGCACTGAGTCCTGTCCAATCCAACGGTAAAAGGATGATCTAACCAGACCCAAACGTCAATTGCGTTCGTTTCTCTAGGTCATGAATATCGCAATATAAATGAGCCATCTTAGATTGCATGCGGAAGAGCTGTTATAGTAAAACGGTAACCTTCTCCATTGTTATAAATGTACACTTCAAACTCGTTTTAAAATTGATATCAATGTAAGCTTTGAAAAAGCAACTATATGCCACACTAACCACACCTCAAACTATTAATGTGTATTGATTGGCATCCTGCCAGACTTGAGAGACGATAGACTTGATGCTAGAGAGGGGGTTGGCATCCTGCCAGTCTCGAGAGACGATGGACTTCACGCTAGAGAGGGGGCAGTCAGTTGTTGCCCTTGCTTTTGCCGGTCACGTTTGAAGTCTGCATCTTGGCGCATCTTGTCTTCCCCTGCCTGCAGACCAACACACAAAGCCTGCCTCCAGCCAGGTCTGTCTTTGACAAGATCCTCCCAGTTGTCGGTGTTCATATCGAGCTGCTGCAGGTCATGCTTGGAAACATCGTTTTAGTGGAGGTAGGTTCTACCTATTTAGCGGAGGTAGGTTCTACCTATTTAGCGGAGGTAGGTTCTACCTATTTAGCGGAGGAAGGTTCTACTTATTTAGCGGAGGTAGGTTCTACCTATTTTACGTTTGCGCGTGGTCAGTTCTCCGTAAAGGATATATTTTGGTATTCGCCAATCCACTATTCTGCACACGTAACCAAGCCACCACAACCGGCGCTTGCGGAGGATCATAACTAAACTGGCAATCTTTGCGCGACCCAACACGTTGCCGTTAGTCAGTGTCACTCCGTGAAATTCCAAGTATACGTCTTAGGCAAGATATTGGAAGATGATGGTGTACAAGGCCAGCTTCTTGATAACGTCAGAGCACTGGATCGTTCGAGTACAAACGTCGTCAGAACGACTGATGGTGTCACATATGTTTTTCAAATCACCTCCAGCGTGAGACAAAGGTGTGTGCTTTCTCCTCTCTCTGTTGTTTAACATCTATATGGACAAAATCGCATCAGAGACTGGTCACATTGAGACATCTGAAGCAGAACATAACTCAATACACGAAATACCCTTTGCAGATATTAGTGGTTGCTGTACGACGATGAAAATAAACTGCAAACCACATGAATGCACTTGCGATTACCTGTGCTAAATAAAAGATGCGAATTATCGAGAACAAAACAGAAACTATGATGATCAGTAGAACACCTGAGCCACTCAAGATAAGTCTAGATGATATTGCTCTTCAGCAAGTCCACGAGTTCAAGTATTTGGGTAGCATTTTTTCGGCAGACGGTAGGATCGACAGGGAAATCGAGACAAGGTGTCAGAAAGTATCTGATGTGACTTAGCTGTCCTCACTGCTTAGATACCCGAGCATTAGTTTGGCAACAAAGCGACAGCTGATAAACAGTATATTTATGCCGTATCTGTGCTACCAATGCCAAACATGGTCTCTGTCAAGGGCGCGTGACAGCAGAATTTCGAGGTGTGAAATGAAGTGTTTGAGGAAGGTCATCGGTGTTACCAGGAGAGACAAAATGCAGAACGACGACATTCGAAGTATGGTCGGCACTACTTCCTGTGTCGAATACATTTCTAGGCAGAAAATAAGTTGGTTTGGTCATCTCACGAGAATGCACCCTCATCATCTTCCACTGATGGCTCACAACGCTGGTAGATCTGGCTACAGGGCAAGGGGGCGGCGGCGAGGTAGGTGGATAGATGACAGCGTAATTGTGCAACGACAAGGGTTTACATTGACCGACGCAACGCACTTAGCGCAGGATAGACGACTCAAGCTCCCCATGACGCTAAACGGCAGAAGTGGAAAGAAAACTAACTAAGCAACTAACTAACGTCTCACGCAGCGCATATAAAACAAAATTTAGCATTTTTTTTATGAGAGACATACAGAGTCCATGTTTCGCTGCCATAGAGCAGGGTACTAATAACACAGGATCTGTACTCAGCAACTTGTGTGGAGATGGTCAACATGTTGTTATTCCACACTCTCTGTGGGAGCCTGGCAAGTGCTGATGAGGCCATTCCTAATCGTTTCTGGGGCTCTGGGCCCAGTGGAAGGTTGTCTGTGATGATAGATTCAGCTCTGGGTCCAGTGAAAGGTTGTCTGTGATGATAGATCCAACTCTGGTTTAGTGAAAGGTTGTCGGTGATGACATCCAACTCTGGTTTAGTGAAAGGTTGTCGGTGATGATAGATCCAACTCTGGTTTAGTGAAAGGTTGTCGGTGATGACAGATCTAGCTCTGGTCTAGTGAAAGGTTGTCGGTGATGATAGATCCAGCTCTGGTCTAGTGAAAGGTGGTCGGTGATGATAGATCCAGCTCTGGTCTAGTGAAAGGTTGTCTCTGATGATAGATCCAGCTCTGGTCTAGTGAAAGGTTGTCGGTGATGATAGATCCAGCTCTGGTCTAGTAAAAGGTTGTCGGTGAGGATAGATCCAGCTCTGGTCTAGTGAAAGGTTGTCGGTGATGACAGATCCAACTCTGGTCTAGTGAAAGGTTGTCGGTGATGACATCCAACTCTGGTTTAGTGACAGGTTGTCGGTGATGATAGATCCAGCTCTGGTCTAGTGAAAGGTTGTCGGTGATGATAGATCCAGCTCTGGTCCAGTGAAAGGTTGTTGGTGATGATAGATCCAACTCTGGTCTAGTGAAAGGTTGTCGGTGATGATAGATTCAGCTCTGGTCCAGTGAAAGGTTGTCGGTGATGATAGATCCAACTCTGGGTCAAGTGAAAGGTTGTCGGTGAGGATAGATCCAGCTCTGGGCCCAGTGAAGGGTTGTCTGTGATGATAGATCCAGCTCTGCGTCCAGTGAAAGGTTGTCGGTGATGATAGATCCAGCTCTGGTCTAGTGAAAAGTTGTCGGTGATGATAGATCCGGCTCTGGTCTAGTGAAAGGTTGTCGGTGATGATAGATCCAGCTCTGGTCTAGTGAAAGGTTGTCGGCAATAATAGATCCAGCTCTGGGTCCAGTGAAAGGTTGTCGGCAATGATAGATCCAACTCTGGTCTAGTGAAAGGTTGTTGGTGATGATAGATCCAGCTCTGGTCTAGTGAAAGGTTGTCGGTGATGATAGATCCAGCTCAGCGTCCAGTGAAAGGTTGTCGGTGATGATAGATCCAGGTCTGGGTCAAGTGGTAGGTTGTTGGTGATGATAGATTCAGCTCCGCGTCCAGTGAAAGGTTGTCGGTGATGATAGATCCAGGTCTGGGTCAAGTGGTAGGTTGTCGGTGATGATAGATCCGAGGTAATTCGTGATTTACTACCTCCAGATTTTTATCTTTTAAGACAATGTCTGGAGGATCTGTACCCTGTGCCATCACTTTTGTTTTGTGTGCGCTGAAGTTTAGTCCAAACAGATCACAAGATTTTGCAAACCTGATAATGAGGATCTGTAATTCGGCGTGGGCGACCAGGCAGCATCGTGTGCGAGCAGCTTGTACCGAATGACAGTCTTCCTTCTCTTACGTTTTGCTCGCAGTCTGATTAGATATTGAATAATCTCCCATGTGACCTAGTATGCAGAAAGACCCCCTCTGTGGCAGTTCCCAATGCTTGTTTAAGCACGATGGCAAAGGTAATGGTGAATTTAGTCGGAGCCAGGACATAACCTTGTTTAACTCCACAGTTAATGCCGAATGCCTCAGATTTCTGACTGTATCTTTCTTGCTCACATGAAAGACCTAATCATACTTAGTAGTTTAAGTAGGCAGCCAACTTTAGACAATACTTGAAAAAGATCCTCTCTGTACCAGGTGGAATGCCTTGGTTAGGTTGATGAAGGCAAGAAATAGTGGTCTGTGTTGTTCTCTGCATTTCTCTTGCAATTGTCTCAGTAAAAAGACCATATCAATGGTGGACCTTCCTGCGCGTCACCACACTGAGACCCCATGTACACCCTGTCGGCCAGCTCTCGCAGCCTGCTCAGGATGATGCGAGTATAGACTTTACCTACGGTGTTGAGGAGCGATATTCCCCTGTAATTGTTACAGTCTCCTCCGTTAATCTAATTCCTGTAAAGGGTGATTATGTTGGCGTCTCTCATGTCGCCCCTCATCCCATCACTGGCGAATACGCCTATGACTATTAGGCAGTTTCGCATGAATGAAATTTGTTTTTTTTCAGCATTCTACAAAGTGTCTAATTTTTTCACAGGATAATCAGGAATTGTTATTTACTGACTGTATTTGAAAGTTAAAACATCTATTTTTAAAACAGCACGTCTGTGTTCCGTAAACATGTTACAATTATGTCCAATTCACCGAGGTTGCTTTTAATATAGACGAATACTTTTTTTCAAAATACATCAAATTTCTTAGAGAATAAAATATTTCCATACCGTCATGGATATTCTAAGACTGCATGCGAAAAATCATTTGGATCAGACATGCAGTTTAGTAGAAAATTGCTTCGGATCTTCTTAATGAATTAAAAGACGGACTATAAAGAGGGGATTGCAGTCAATAATCTGCTAGAATCTTCCATAATGGACTTTTGTTGACTCTATGGAACGTCTTATCTATGAATATAAGGCTGTTGTTTTCATCATATTCTGCAGGCTGATCGCATATTAGTCTCAATGTAAATATTACGTCTGTGCATCTCTTTCCTCTCCTGAACCCGACCTGATTATTTCCTAGTTGGGGTGGTCCAGCTCTTGCTCTTTGCATATATCTTGCCTATGTGACTTAGAAGAGAGATTATGCTGACTTTATTTTTCCAGATGGGAACAATGATTGCTCGTTGCGCGTCTGTCGGTACCTTTCTCGACGTCCAGGCGACATTAAATATTTTGGTCAGCCAGCCCACTTCAGTTATCCTGAAGGCTAGTATCATTTCTGTTATGATACCATATATGCCTGTTGTGATACCATCTATGCCTGTTGTGATACCACCTATGTCTGCTGCCTAATTTTCTTCTTGCTGTCTCGGAGGGCCGCTTCCACTTCAGATTTCAATATTGCTAAGCTCTGCACTGTGTCATTCTCCGTCTGGTGCTGTGCTGGTTGATATATCCCCGGTTTAGCAGCTCGCTAATGCATTGTCTCCATCTGATGCAGGTTAGATATTCCTGGTGTAGCAGCTCGCTAAAGTATTCTTTCCATCTGGTGCTGTGCTGGTTGATATATCCCCGGTTTAGCAGCTCGCTAAAGCATTGCCTCCATTTGGTGCTGGTTATATGTTCCTGGTGTAGCAACTCGCTAAAGTATTCTCTCCATCTGGTGCTGTGCTCGTTCATACTGTCCGGCGTATAGCAACTCGCTTAAGTATTCTCTCCGTCTGTTTCTTATGTTTTGGCTGTTGGCGAGTGTTTGTTTTGACTTATTGTTGATAATTATCGATGGATTAAATTATTCCTCTATCACTCTTATTGCCATCTCTACTCAGCGATAATATCTTGGCTATCCATTGTATGTCAAATTGTTCAACTGGGGCCCAGTTTTTCATAGCTCAATCCAGAGCTTTGCCAAATAACAAAGGTGAAATAATGTGGCCTTGACTATCTCCAGTTTCTATGAGAAAAAAACCCATCAGTTTCGCCCCAGGCGGTGTATTACATTGTGTTTTGTTTTGCGCGTGATCTGGCGTAGACATCTGCTGTTGGCTGTGTTCGTTGCAGTTTCAACTGAAACTGGCAGGTCATTGCTGTACTGTCTTTTATCTCAGCAAGCCCTAGATTCCACCAGTGAGTCATCAGCCTTATTGTACGACCCATATGTATCAGGTGTGTCCGCAGCAAGCATGTTTCGTTTTGCTTGTTTTACTGTTTATTGTAGATCATGTATCAATAGTTTCTTCCTTCTAATCTTAGAGTACCCAGCAATCAGTACCATCACATCTTTCCCGATTGTTTAAAACAATTGTATTGGGTATCGATCATTTGAATGGTTGAGTTGTCAGTCCCATTCAATATGATTTCAAAAGGTTTTTTAATTTTGACCTTGTGTTATTCTTGTAGGTCTCCAGATGGCGGACTTTCCGCATCGATCTTCTTGCTGTTAGTCTGCTGTTGAAGCATCTTCAGTGTCATCTTCAGTGTTGCTATGTCTAGATTATGGTTGCTAGCAATATCTTCACCGAGATAAGCTCTAGCATCACGGACTGACGAACGGAAGTTGGTCATGGCACATGAGTAGTCAAGCTGATTGTCAGCTCTGCCACCGGAAGAGTGTATTCTTGTGGATGTCTGTGTGCAAAAACTGAGGCTCCTTCTTAATAGAGCACCTACTTCTGCCTTTAGTGGTTGCTATATTTGAATTAAATTTCTTTTAGCACATTTGACACGTTTTTGTAGTTAAATTTTTAGAAATAATTTTAGCCAGGCAATGTCCAACGACTTGATTCACCTTGACATTCAATTTAGCATTAATTAATTCACGTTATTCTAATCATCTATTTGAATTACCGAGTCTTTAATCTGAAACCAATCATTTGTTTGTATTAAAGGTAGCCAGTCTCTCTCTAATCTGAAACCAATCATTTGTTTGTATTAAAGGTAGCCAGTCTCTCTAATCTGAAACCAATCATTTGTTTGTATTAAAGGTAGTCTCTCTCAAATATGTAACCAATCATATGTTAGTATTAAAGACAGCTTGTCTATAAGACACTATGGAATACCAGATAAATACATAACTCACAAATAGTGTACGTACGAGATACAATTATAAGTGGGACATGAAGGAGAAATGACTGACAGCTTTGGGGTGCAAAACAGGAGTGGAACAGGGTATGACTATTCTTCCCCTTTCTATTTTTGTTGGATAAAGAAGACATCAAACGATAGAGACAGAACATGTTTTCAGTAGACACTATAGTCACAGTTGGCGAACCTAAATTATGCAGATGATCTGGTACTTTTGTTACCCAGCCATATCGTCATGCAAGAGAGAATTGGCACTGTTAAATAACAAACAGCAAAATTGGAACTGAATATCAACATGAAGAAAACCAAACTCTTTAATATTAATCTGGTCAAAAAAGTTCCAATCGTGCTGGAGAGATTGAAAGAGATGGATAACCTATTTGAGCAGCACATTTGACACACAGACGTAAAGACCAGAATTGTTAAGACAAGAGAGACATTCCTGACACTAAACAACATATGGAGATCCAGAAAAATGAAGATTCACATCTAAGTTAGAATATTCGACATCAGTGTTAAGACGGTGATGATGTATTGCGCCCCAAAACGGCGGTGGACCAAGGTGATACAACATAATCTCCAGACCTTCGTTCAAAGAATCGTAGGAAGGTTCTTTTCCCTGTTCGCTATTTGTCTTGCTTGTGCCTTTCAGTGTCAGGTTGTGAATAGGTATATAAACTGAGCTCTAATATGTGCTTCATAAATTTGGGAACTTTACTGTTTCTTATTTCTGCTATCCATCTTTCGCGGGGTCATCCCTTGGCTTTGTATCTGTATATCATTACTTTCTGAAGAATCCGATCTGGTGTTTGACGTGTCACGAAGCCCAGCCATTTGGTTTGTTTTCTCTGGATGAGGTCTAGCACTTGGTGTTGAACGTATCACGTAGCCGAGCCATTTAGTTTGTTGTCTCTTGATGAGGTCTAGCACTTGGTGTTGAACGTGTCACATAGCCGAGCCATTTGGTTTGTTCTCTCTTGAGGTCTATCACTTGGTGTTGGACCTACTTGTCTCCTAATATCTTCGTACACTGGAGATCCATAGCAGCCGAACTTCGATGTGGAGATGGCACTTGAACTGAACTGAACTGAATCGATTAACGCCTGCACGTTTAATGCACGATTGAATAAAAATAATTGTTAAGAATGTTCCTGCACTAGATAGTTTAGTGACAAATTCTCGAAATAAATCGTGTTTCATGTTTCACGTAGACAGAAGACGTATTTGACCTCGGACACCAGCCGTTATCGCACTATTATACCAACTGTGTCTTCTGACCGTTTACAAATCTTTTCTCGTAAAACTCAATTGAAAATTACGAACTGCCTTGATTCTTTCCCCTGATATAGGTTGTTGACATAAAGTTAGAGTTGACTGGCATTTGCATGTATTAGACTCCTCGTCTGTGTGTACGCGTAGAACACTTGTTGAATGACAGATTATATGAAAGAAATTGGCAAATTTTTATTTTTTGAAAAAATGTAATAAGATACAATTCAATGTCTGTTATGTCGCGAAACAATAGAATAATGGTTCTCATCATGACGGCAGAGTGCTAGATAAGATGTAGAATGATGCGAATGAAACAGTAAAAGAGGAAACATTGCTGACGCTGGAACAGGAGTTTCCCAATTTGAAAATATATATCAAATCAAATGAAGATGCAATAAAAGCACATTTCTTAATAAGTGACATGATTGCAAAATCCTCAAAACTTTTTACAAAAAATGAAGTTTTGTTAATTTACGTTACATTCTAGGCCCAGATGGAAAGCACTTGTTTGGATGCACTAGCCAGTCTGCTAATACTATTATACGCACCGCACAATTACTGAGCTACCAAATAATGAAAGAAATAATTGATTCAAAAGTCTAAACACTTCAAGACTTCCAGCGTTCTTGACCAGCGAACAAATGTATTTGATACAGCGTAGTGTGCAGTGTTTCAAAGAGCTATATCTTTCATGTTAAATATAACATGGTACGGATCACGATGGGTGGGGCTGGCTAACACCCACCTGCCTGGGAAATGTGAGAGAGGGAGAACAAACACCAGATGGGAGGACAATATAAAAGAATTGACGAGAAGGTCTAAAGCTGAAACTAATACCCTGACGAAAAATCTAGACGTGTTTCGTGAACTGGTTCGACAAACTGCAATAATGGTGCCTCAGCGACCTTCCAGGTAACGGGACTAATCATGATGATAAATATAACCGATGCATTGCTAGACTGAATAACACTGAATGGTACCAGCATGGACCCGTGACACATTTCATGGACTGAATGACACTGAATGGTACCGGAATGGACCCGTGACACATTTCATGGACTGAATGACACTGAATGGTACCAGAATGGACCCGTGACACATTTCATGGACTGAATGGTACCAGAATGGACCCGTGACACATTTCATGGACTGAATGACACTGAATGGTACCAGAATGGACCCGTGACACATTTCATGGACTGAATGACACTGAATGGTACCAGAATGGACCCGTGACACATTTCATGGACTGAATGACACTGAATGGTACCGGAATGGACCCGTGACACATTTCGTGGACTGAATGACACTGAATGGTACCAGAATGGACCAGTGACACATTTCATGGACTGAATGACACTGAATGGTACCAGAATGGACCCGTGACACATTTCATGGACTGAATGACACTGAATGGTACCAGAATGGACCCGTGACACATTTCATGGACTGAATGACACTGAATGGTACCAGAATGGACCCGTGACACATTTCATGGACTGAATGACACTGAATGGTACCAGAATAGACCCGTGACACATTTCATGGACTGAATGACACTGAATGGTACCAGAATGGACCCGTGACACATTTCATGGACTGAATGACACTGAATGGTACCAGAATGGACCCGTGACACATTTCATGGACTGAATGACACTGAATGGTACCAGAATGGACCCGTGACACATTTCATGGACTGCATGACACTGAATGGTACCAGAATGGACCCGTGACATATTTCATGGACTGAATGACACTGAATGGTACCAGAATGGACCTGTGACACATTTCATGGACTGAATGACACTGAATGGTACCAGAATGGACCCGTGATACATTTAATGGACTGAATGACACTCAATGGTACCAGAATGGACCCGTGACACATTTCATGGACTGAATGACACTTAATGGTACCAGAATGGACCCATGACACATTTCATGGACTGAATGACACTGAATGGTACCAGAATAGACCCGTGACACATTTCATAGACTGATTGACACTGAATGGTACCAGAATGGACCCGTGACACATTTCATGGACTGAATGACACTGAATGGTACCAGAATGGACCCGTGACACATTTCATGGACTGAATGACACTGAATGGTACCAGAATGGACCCGTGACACATTTCATGGACTGCATGACACTGAATGGTACCAGAATGGACCCGTGACATATTTCATGGACTGAATGACACTGAATGGTACCAGAATGGACCTGTGACACATTTCATGGACTGAATGACACTGAATGGTACCAGAATGGACCTGTGATACATTTAATGGACTGAATGACACTCAATGGTACCAGAATGGACCCGTGACACATTTCATGGACTGAATGACACTTAATGGTACCAGAATGGACCCGTGACACATTTCGTGGACTGAATGACACTGAATGGTACCAGAATGGACCCGTGACACATTTCATGGACTGAATGACACTGAATGTACCAGAATGGACCCGTGACACATTGCATGGACTAAATGACACTGAATGGTACCAGAATGGACCCGTGACACATTGCATGGACTGAATGACACTGAATGGTACCAGAATGGACCCGTGACACATTGCATGGACTGAATGACACTGAATGGTACCAGAATGGACCCGTGACACATTGCATGGACTGAATGAGTGCTTACAAAAGGTTGCATTACCTTCAGACAAACTCGTATCCTTGGGAACCGACATAGCCATAGCAACGTGCTCTGAAAGATTGGCGTTGGGTTGATAATGACCCACAGTACTAGCGAAAAACTAGACAAACCATTACATATTGCACCAAAATCTACGTGAGAGAGAATCCTACACACGATAAACGTTACAGACATGCTTGTTACTACTACAGACATTCTTGTTACAACTACAGACATTCTTGTTACTACTACCAATTTCATTCGGTCAAGAAGATTACATCCAGTAGAGGTCATCTCTTTTCTAGAAACATTGAAAGTGAGTCTGGAGATCTCAGTGGCGCCAGGTGGCCGAGTCGTGGTAATGTTCTGAATCTGTTTCTGTCACTTATAAAGTCGATTGAGTCCCCTTTTATAACGCAAGACATGCAGGTTTCCAATTTCTCGGACTCTAACTGTATCAGTAACCTCGCACATTTAACAGTCCTAATGGATGCCCAGAGTACATTGGACTTGAAACTTCAGTGGCAGAGGATGTTCACAACACAGATTTCTGATTGTGTGGCGTCATGGCCACTTTGTTCAAGTTAATGAGGGGAACAGATGCGGATTGTTTGATAGTCTACGAAGAAGAAGATGATGATGAAGAAGAAGAGGAAGAAAAAGAAGAAGACGAGGAAGAATAAGAAGACGAGGAAGAATAAGAAGAGGAAGTAGAGGAAGAGGAAGAAGAAAAAGAAGAAGAAGAAGAGGAAGTAGAGGAAGAGGAAGAAGAAGAAGAGGAAGAAGAGGAAGAGGAAGAAGAAGTAGAGAAAGAAGAGGAAGAAGAAGAAGAAGAGGAAGAAGAAGAAGTAGAGGAAGAAGAAGTAGAGGAAGAAGAAGTAGAGGAAGAAGAAGAGGAAAAAAAAAAGAAGAAAAAAAGTTGTTTTCCTTATATGTTGATTTGTTAATTCAGTATTGTTGTTCCTGATGAAGGCCGATTGGTCGTAACGTAGGTTTTGTTTGTGTTCTCGTCTCGGTGCGGTATCTGATCATACCCATTTTGAAAGTTTGATTAAACTCAACCTTAATCAACTTTTACAAGTTCGTTTTTCATGTTTTTGTCCCATTATATACATCCACAGAGCCGCTGCAGCCTCGCCTTATTTTAAAATCATCCGACATCGTGACTGCGACCATCATGCTAAACAGGGTTGGGGTGATCACACAGCCTTGCTTCACACCGTGTGTCACGTCAAACGTTCTGGAGGCATCTCTGTTTTCCAGCACACGAGCACACGTGCCTCCGTCGAGTTGTTTCACCATGGTGATAAACTTGGAGAGGCAGCTGAACGCTGACAGGATCATCCACAACCCATCTCTGCATACAGTGTCGAAAGCATATATATATATATATATATATACACACACATACACACACACGCACACGTATCTATACAGGACATTTGAAAATGATATAGGCTTGCTGTATGTTATTCATAAATTATCAAATTAAGATCTAATTTCACATGTTCATAATGTAGCTGTCCAAGTTCAATTGTCAAAGATTATCTGCCATTAAGGAACGTTCTCGGTGAAAGACTGTCACATCCATGGATTGAGCGTGTCCGTAACAGTGATCCACATCTCTAACTTTGATTACCAGGGTTACCGGACCTTACACCATGTGATATTTGTATGGGGATATCTTAAAGACAGTTACAAACCACGATCTTGCGTGCACCCCCACACCCTTTCCCCAAGACGTGCAAGAACTGCAAAATCGCATTACCTCTGCAGGGCAAACCATTGATGAAAACACTCTGTAACACGCCTGAACAGAGTTGGATGTCCTCATTGACATGTAGAGAAACAGAAGGCGCTCACATTGAATATTTGTGAGGTAACTTCGGGATAACCATTGACGATTGAACTTGGACAGCTCCATTATATATGTGTGAAATGACATCAAGCTGAAATCGTGCAATTCCGAAGCATATTTGGACACGACAGAGAGAACGGAATACTTATAGGCAAGGACACAAGAGTACATGCGGATACTAGACAGAGCTGGAAAAAATAGCCAATCACATTTCAGATTGGAGAGGATTGCATCGTAATGTAGCTGATCATTTCAAAGACAATGAAGATATTAAATATTCGCTATAAAAACATACGACTGAAACTTTCATCATGGGCGTCCTTTATTCCCGCTGCTAATGTCATCAGGGAGAATTGATAAAGATGTATAATTACAACCACGTGCTCCTGCAGCTGTACTCTAGATATGACAGGGATGTGATTAACACCAAAAGGAAAGACCTTGCAGTAAACTTACAATTAAATAAATGTTACGTTTAATTCCAAGGACATCTGGCTAAGCATGTGGGAGACGGGGAGTCACAATTCGTAATTTGCGAAATCTTACAGCCAACAAATATTGATCGTATACATGTACTGAGCATTATAGAACTAAGTTTCATCTTTCATTTCCGAAAAGAACTCGCTACAGGAAATGGCAAAAATTGAGCGCATGAGCCCACAGAACCAGGCCTTCTGGAGACGCCTCTATCATCTTGAACAAACAGCTAGACACCTACTCACTGACTGTACAGCGCTTGCAGACGTTAGACAAAGATACAAGTTCTGGCGGTAACTATGTATGACACGGAAAAGCAAGAATGTCTACAGTTAATGGCATTAAGCTGGTGAGAGCAGGTTTGATCAACAATTATGGTATAACAACAACAACAGTAACAAAAACACCAAACATACTTTAAAAGCATGGAGGCGTATAATTGAAATCCAAACTACTCTGGTAGCCGCACTTCATATAAGTCCATTGTTCAGAGATGTAGTAACTGTCTTCTGTAATCATTACTCGCTCACATTTCAGTGTACGAAACACATTTAACTGTTACTATTACTGTGCTACATTTACCATTTACATCATGAGCTTTTATGTTTAGCATTTACTTTTACTATCAACATCTTACATTCGAGGTCAACATTGTGCATCTACTATTAACACTTTAGCTTTACTGCTGGCTTTTCACATTTCACTGTTAGTATTTCCTATAATATTTTTTAAATTTTTTACATTTAATATTAACATTTTACATTTTGTATTAACATTTTACATTTTGTATTAACGTGCTACAATTACTATGAACATTTTAAATTTGATATTAGCATTCTAAATTTGTAATTAACTTTTTACATTTCCTATTAAGTAATTGTCCATCGCGAAGCGATGATGGTCATACCATCAGACGCTTTTGTCTTAATAATGTGATGGGCTCTGTATTTGGATTATAGTGAGGGAGGTAATGCGCTGGTCATCAATCTCACTCTTGTCCCGAGTTACCTTGGATCAGTGGCAAGACTAGTAGTTGAGACAACTGGAGGTAACTAGGGATGCATGTACTCTGGTCTTACCTCCCGTGAGACCAGGGGTCGCTTGAAATCTTCGGGATTCGATCCCCAACCGTTTATATTCATCACTGTGAGAGGCTAGTGCCTTAACCTCTTGGCTACAGCCACACATTCTGATATCAACATTTTACATTTTGAGTTCATTATTCACTTACTACATTTACTGATAACATCTTACATTTACTATTATTTTACACTTACTGTCAAAATATTTAAAATTTGCCACTACCATTTCACATGTATTATTAACATTGTACATTTACTAATAGCCATGTTCTGTTATTTTTAGCATTCATAAATTACATTTACAAATAACATGTTAATTAATTATCAACAATTTGCACTTGCTATTAATATTTTAAATTTTACATCTACAATTTAACATTTTACATTAACTAATAACATTTTACATTTGCTATTAATATTTTACATGAACTAATGTACACTTACAATAAACATTTCATGTTTAATATTTACGTTTTCTATTGATTATTAATATTTTACATTTGCTCTTATAATTTAGCAATTACTTTTAAATGTTGTATATTTATTACTACAATTTTACATTCACTATTTATCAACATCAGTTAAGTCAGTTCAGAGACTGGTGTTGAAGTATTATGATCATGTCACGCCATTGTCCTCTGTAAATCAGTCTGGAGACTGGTGTTGACGTCTTCTGATCATGTCCCACACCTGTAAGTCAGTCCGGAGACTGGTGCTGAAGTCTTCTGATCATGTCACGCCATCATTTCCTACCACCCCCACGCCTGTTCTGCCACCCCCCACCCCTGTTCTACCACCCCACACCCCTGTTCTACCACCCCCCACCCCTGTTCTACCACCTCCCACCCTGTTCTACCACCCCGCCACCCCTGTTCTACCACCCCCCACCACTGTTCTACCACCCCCCACGCCTGTTCTACCACCCTCTTGGCAAGAAACCTCAGTGCTCCCACTGCATCTCTAGCACATCAATCCTTTATGAACACAAACTCTTTCTCATTATCACCGGCTCTATCCTCGTATCAATTCTTCTCTTAATCAATTATCTCCCGATGAATTTTCCAATCATGGTGATATGAAGCTGATCGTACGAAATTGGATGCAATCAATTGGATTCGAATTGTGGGATATCGGTTTCATTACTGATGTTGTGGGATCTGAGGGTCATATTCCATCTTGGTAAATATTGTTCACATGTTGAAAAAGTCATTCTTGTATGGTTTTACCTGCAGTTTTGATGAGTTCAATGGGTACATCTTCTATTCCTGGTGCTTTGTTTAGCCGTATGGAGTGAGGAGCTGTGATACATTCTTCTCTAGTTATTTGCAGATTCTGTTTTCCCAAATTAGCCTCATTGATAATGGTGAAGGGTGTAGTTTTCAACGTTATATAATTCAGTGACGTATTCTCTCCATTTCCTTCGTTGTGTTTGTCAGAGAGTGCCCAGTTTTGGCCCGAATTGTTCTTCGCAGTAACCTCCTACTCATTAAGCATGTTTGTTTAATTTTATTATCTATCAGATCTGATCTCCCCCCCCCCCCCCGCCCCCGACCCCCTCTTCCATTTAAATCTTCAATTTCATCGTAGCTCTTACTCCACCAGTTCTCTACTGCTATTTTACATTTCCTGTCCATTTCATTTGTAATTTCCCTATAACTGGTCCTTCTCTGCTCATTATTAATGTTCTTCCACTGACGTCTGTCGTCCATCATGTTCAGTTTTTCTGCTGTCCCCTAAGATTTCCTATGACCTACTTCCCGTCTTCCTATCTTCCGCTGCTTCCGTTATTGACTTCTGTATACATTTCCACTAGCGGTCGGTGTCGCATGATGATGTGTTGTCATATTTGTTCTACCTAAAATAGAAGGTTATCCTTTGTTTCTAACTCGAACAATGCAGCGATGTTCTGTTTGGATCTTTTAGTTATGTTCTTCCATTGTAGTTGGCATGTCATCATAAGTAATTTTGTAGTTAGTTTAAGCATCTGCTCCATGATATGGATTTCTTGACTTGATTCAGATAGCATGTTTTCACCAGAATGTAGTCTGACATCTTTTAAGATTTCCCGGTCAAGTCCAAGTAGACCATCTTTTATTAGGGACTTGAAGCCAAGTGATTGTTATCTTTCATTTATCTTGCTTGCAAAACTATTTTAGTCGTTGTCACCTTTTTATGAATTTTTTCTAGACCATATTTCCCAACTATGTCTTCTTCCTGACACTATCCAGTCTCCAATTATAATAACATTTTCTGTTACTTTGAACATTTCTATTGTAATGTCGTCCACCTCTTCTACCTCTCTGCCGTCACGGTTTGACCATGTAAGCTAGTATAAGGTCATCCATCACTTCTACCTCTCTGCCGTCACGGTTTGACCATGTAAGCTTGTATAAGGTCATCCATCTCTTCTATCTCTCTGCCGTCACGGTTTGACCATGTAAGCTTGTATAAGGTCATCCATCTCTTCTACCTCTCTGCCGTCACGGTTTGACCATGTAAGCTTGTATAAGGTCATCCATCACTTCTACCTCTCTGCCGTCACGGTTTGACCATGTAAGCTTGTATAAGGTCATCCATCTCTTCTATCTCTCTGCCGTCACGGTTTGACCATGTAAGCTTGTATAAGGTCATCCATCTCTTCTACCTCTCTGCCGTCACGGTTTGACCATGTAAGCTTGTATAAGGTCATCCATCTCTTCTACCTCTCTGCCGTCACGGTTTGACCATGTAAGCTTGTATAAGGTCATCCATCTCTTCTATCTCTCTGCCGTCACGGTTTGACCATGTAAGCTTGTATAAGGTCATCCATCTCTTCTACCTCTCTGCCGTCACGGTTTGACCATGTAAGCTTGTATAAGGTCATCCATCACTTCTACCTCTCTGCCGTCACGGTTTGACCATGTAAGCTTGTATAAGGTCATCCATCTCTTCTATCTCTCTGCCGTCACGGTTTGACCATGTAAGCTTGTATAAGGTCATCCATCTCTTCTACCTCTCTGCCGTCACGGTTTGACCATGTAAGCTTGTATAAGGTCATCCATCTCTTCTACCTCTCTGCCGTCACGGTTTGACCATGTAAGCTTGTATAAGGTCATCCATCTCTTCTATCTCTCTGCCGTCACGGTTTGACCATGTAAGCTTGTATAAGGTCATCCATCTCTTCTACCTCTCTGCCGTCACGGTTTGACCATGTAAGCTTGTATAAGGTCATCCATCTCTTCTACCTCTCTGCCGTCACGGTTTGACCATGTAAGCTTGTATACGGTCATCCGTCTCTTCTATCTCTCTGCCGTCACGGTTTGATCATGTAAGCTTGTATAATGTCATCCATCTCTTCTACCTCTCTGCCGTCACGGTTCGACCATGTAAGCTTGTATAAGGTCATCCATCTCTTCTATCTCTCTGCCGTCACGGTTTGACCATGTAAGCTTGTATAAGGTCATCCTTCTCTTCTACCTCTCTGCCGTCACGGTTTGACCATGTAAGCTTGTATAAGGTCATCCATCTCTTCTTTCTATCTCTCTGCCGTCATGGTTTGACCATGTAAGCTTGTATAAGGTCATCCATCTCTTCTACCTCTCTGCCGTCACGGTTTGACCATGTAAGCTTGTATAAGGTCATCCGTCTCTTCTATCTCTCTGCCGTCACGGTTTGATCATGTAAGCTTGTATAAGGTCATCCATCTCTTCTACCTCTCTGCCGTCACGGTTCGACCATGTAAGCTTGTATAAGGTCATCCATCTCTTCTATCTCTCTGCCGTCACGGTTTGACCATGTAAGCTTGTATAAGGTCATCCTTCTCTTCTACCTCTCTGCCGTCACGGTTTGACCATGTAAGCTTGTATAAGGTCATCCATCTCTTCTACCTCTCTGCCGTCACGGTTTGACCATGTAAGCTTGTATAAGGTCATCCATCTCTTCTATCTCTCTGCCGTCCCGGTTTGACCATGTAAGCTTGTATACGGTCATCCATCTCTTCTATCTCTCTGCCGTCACGGTTTGACCATGTAAGCTTGTATAAGGTCATCCATCTCTTCTATCTCTCTGCCGTCACGGTCGGTACTGAGCATGTAAACTTGTACAAGAACTGTGTCTACAATTGCCGTAGCTAATCTTAAAACAATTATTCTGTGGTTGTAAGATTTGACGTCTACTACTGCTCCTGTTGCGTGTTTGTTCAGCACGAACGCCACTCCCCCTTGTCCTTTTTGATTTCCTGAGTGAACGACACGACATTCCTGGCTGTGTTATTCTCCGTCTTCTTTCCACCATGTCTCACTCAATCCAAGGTCGGTTTATTAGCAATCTGTTCCTTTCCGTGTTAATGATTTCCAACTTCCCAACCTAAACAATGTATATTTAATAATAACATTTTACACTTACTATTAACATTTTACATTTACTATTATAATTTTACACTTTACGTTTACTATTTATATTTTACATTCACTACCCACATTTTTTGTCCATTTACTAATAACATTTTACATTGCATAATTACGACTATTATTTAACATTGTATGTTGACCATTAAAATTGTATATTGACCATTAAAATGTTATATTGACTATTACCATTTTAAAGTTGATATTACCATTACACATTTACTAATCATTTTTAAATATTCACTATTACCATTTTATATTCAATAGTAATATGTTATATTCACTTTCAACATTTTATATCGACTTTTTGTGATTATAAATTTTCTCAGTGGTCTCGAGCTAAGGTGTCCGCCTCGAGAGCCGGAGGTCACGGGTTCGAAGTCACCGTAGAGCACCGCGATTTTTTTTCACGTGGATTTTGTGGTAAAAATTTCCCTGATCTCTGGGTAGTGAGATCGGACTCCCGTGTTCAGTGTCTAGCACGTTAAAAACCACTTGGCAGTCAGAAATCAAATTATGCGTATCTTCCCCCAAGCCAAGTAAGCCACAGGAAGTTGTCAAATATCTACTACAGTGTCTCCAAGAGAGAAGAATTCGTGGTGACTTAATACAGGTTTATAAGATAATCAGAGGAATCGATAAATTAGACTATAACAAGTTTTTTTTAAAAATACAGCCACCCACAATAAAAAGAGGGCATAGCTTCAAACTAACTAAAGAGAGGTCCAGATTAGATATTAGGAAATATTTTTTAGTCAGAGAGTGGTGTCTGCTTGGAATGCATTGCCAGGGGAGGTAGTGGAGGCAGGGACAGTTAATGCATTTAAGAATAAACTGGATGCGCATAGCTTTTAGAGCAAGGTGATGTAAATGTAACTGATTGTATTCATATTCTACACGGTCTTCTAAACCAGTATAAAGACGTTAAGTTAAGTTACTACGTTTAGCCAAGGCATTCGGCTACCTGGCAACAGCCATTAACTTGCCTATTTGAATATGAGGATTCCAAGCTACAAATTTGCCTTTAGCATTTAAAATTCATTTTTAGCATTTTACATATAACTATCATACATCGGGAGGCTACGTGGTCTAGGGGTGAAGTGTCCGTTACACAATCCTAACGCACCGAGTTCAAATCACGCTCGAGTCCAGTTTATCAGACATGTTTTTTTTCCTCTCCATGGCGTACGGAAACTAGTGGCAACCTATCGTACTGCACACTGGCCAAGAAATGTAGAACATCCAAAACGGTTGGCTGTTGTAAGAAGCGACGTTCTGCAAAGGATATGCCGCTTACTATCAATATAGTCTACATCTCCTATCAACATTGTCTACATTTCCTATCTACATAGTCTAGATTCACTATCAATATAGTCTAGATTTACTATCAATATAGTCTACATTTCCTATCAACATAGTCTACATTTCATATCTACATAGTCTAGATTCACTATCAATATAGTCTAGATTTACTATCAATATAGTCTAGATTTACAATGAATATAGTCTACATTTCCTATCAACATAGTCTAGATTCACTATCAATATAGTCTAGATTTACTATCAATATAGTCTACATTTCCTATCAACATAGTCTACATTTCCTATTACTATTGTATATTTAGTATAAACAATTGTTAGACTTACTGTCGATATTATTCATCTATTATTGACGTTTCTATTACAATGTTCCATTTACTATTATCATTTCCCCTTTACTCCTAGTATTTTATATGTATATTAGAAAACATTTTACATTTACTGTTAACATGTTTCATCTACTATTATAATTTTATACTTACTGTCAACATTTTTCATTTTACATCTAATTTTAACATTTTGCCTTTAATATTAAAATGATTCATTTCCTGTTACCATTGTAAGTTTATTTCTAACATTTATCTTTACTACTACATATTACATTTGATATTAACGTTTTAAATTTGCTACAAAATATTTACATTTATATATGCTAAAATTATTTTACACTTGGTATAATATTTTACACTATTAATGTTTTACATTTACAATTTACATTTTGCATTCATAATTTGCTTTCTCCCATTTAATTTTAAGAATTTACTATTCATATTTTTCATTTTACATTTACTGTTATCATCTGAGCATTACCACCACCACTTTACATATAATTGTAACGTTTCAAATGTTTATTATTAACATTTTACAATTTTTATCATCATTTTACATTTACCACTATAATGCCAAGCTTCCCGTAACAATTTTTAACTTACTTTTAAAATGTTAGATTACTAGCAAGATTTTACATTTAATATCAACATTCTACATTAATTATAACATCTTACATTTGATATCTGCATTTCTGTATTTATCATCAACATTTTACATTTTCTATCAACGTTTTACATTTTCTATTATCATTCTACCGACATTTTATATTTATTATCCACATTTTACATTGACTGTAAATATTCAACATATGATATTCAACGTTTCACATTTACTATCAACATTTGACACTTGCTATCAGTCCTGTGCATTTACTATCAACATTTGACACTCTCTATTATAATTTTATACTTGCTATCAGCTCTGTGAATTTGCTATTAACAATATACGTTTTCTATCAACATTTTACATTTGTTATCCTTTTCTTTCATTGACTGCAGATATTCAACAAATCCTATTAACATTTTACATTTACTATTGACATTTTATATTTACTATTCATGATTTACATTTTCCATTAACGTCTTACATTTGTTATTTACATTTTAAATTTACTATTAATATTTTACATTTTGACTATTAACTTTTATATTTTCCATTAACATTTTATATTTTTACTATTAACGTTTATATTTACTATCAATAGTGTATATCTATTATTAATATTTTAACTTCACTCTTAAAATATTTTACATTTTAGTATTTATTTTCGTTTAATGTGAACATGTTTGATTTACAACACGCATTTTGGATTTACTATTTACAAACAACAATGGTATTTCTGTCAGTCATAACCGAGCTGGCATAGTAGTTAGATTGTTTGCATTTCATCACAAAGGTACCATGTTAGTTTCCCAGATCAGCGTACAACAGTTTACTCAGACTATTAATGTGTACCTGACTTAGTTATTAAAGACATTGAGTGATACTGGTCATTCAACCGCACTTAAGCGGACTTCGTCAAACATACATGAAAACATGACATAAAACATATACCTACAAACATGACACCATACAGATAAACCATAACACTTAAAACATACACGAAACATGACAATGACAATGCGTGTTACCGATAATACATGTCACAGGTGACACATGGCAGTGATAACACTTGACAATGATGCATGTCAGTGTCGGATGAGTCGAACAGAAAGGTGGAAATATCGCAGTCAAGCTGTAAACTACGACACAACGCATTCTGTTCTCCGGACTACATCCTGATACTTGCAAAACCCTTTCAGGGCTTGGGAGTTTGAGAACTAATGAAGAAGAAGATATTTATTATAACAACAACATCAACAACCACTACAAGTACAACAACAACTGCAACAACAACTACAACAACAACTACAACAACAACAACAACTACAACAACAACTGCAACAACAACATCAACAACAACTACAACAACAACATCAACAACAACTACATCAACAACAACTGCAACAACAACAACAACTACAACAACTACAACAACAACAACAACAACAACTACAACCACAACTACAACAACAACTACAACAACAACTACAACAGCTACAACAACAACTACAATAACAACTACAACAACAACATCAACAACAACTACAACTACAACAACAACTACAACAACAACTACAACAGCTACAACAACTACAACAACAACATCAACAACAACAGTAATTAAGAAAGCAAAGTAAGATAATGCATGAATTAAAAATAGTTCACAAAATCAACTTACGAAAGTATGACGTCACTTGGTCTGTTCAGAATCCCAGCTATAAAATCGTAACAGTCATTCAGGACTTGGTTAGAGGTGGTGTTATCAAGGGAGCAGACACGAGATCAAAAAGCGAGGAATCACGCCTTTTCTACCTCCCTGGTCCTTATATCTCGCAGAATTAGGTCGCCACAGTTATCAGCCCTAATATGCCATAATTATTATAACTACGTTGAAACTATATTCAATTTCCTGTCAAGCTGCTTACAGACATTAAACTCGACACAGATCCTGGTTGCGATTGATACCAAATGTACTGTATCTGTCAGTTTAACTATAAGTCGTTTATACAAGTCAAGTCGCAACCGTGACTTGTATGATACGAAACACAAAGTTCTCAGCACAGTTGATTTCCTTGCGCATAAACAACACAACTCAAGAACGAGGTTAACATTTAAATATCGTTGTATTCTCGCGCAGACATTAGCACAAAATGACTTGGAAATCTGGACAATCCCTGGATATCTCTACCTCTGAAAAGCCTGGACATTACAAGCCGGCGTGAAAGAGCAAGTCTGGTGAAAAGAACTATTAGTTTAATTGGTTGCTCATCTGAGCCTGGCTGTTACGTGACGTTCCAGCCAGGAGCCTGACCGGTAGCTACAACTGATCGATCAGTTTGGCTGTTCCCTCAGACGCTTCATGGCAACTGAAGTGTCTGCCGGATCAACCGCGGGATGTGACTAAAAGCCCTGCTCTGATGTATTTCTGGAGACGTACTTGCGTGACCAGAACAAGGCACAGCCGAGCCAAAAAATGAAACTAGAAACTCCGGGCCCATTATTCTTACAACAGGAAGATCTTAGCAGT
Organism: Ariolimax columbianus; assembly: GCA_036924085.1. NCBI lineage: Eukaryota > Metazoa > Mollusca > Gastropoda > Stylommatophora > Arionidae > Ariolimax > Ariolimax columbianus. The sequence goes on along the minus strand of JAVGWX010000006.1, from coordinate 115,863,506 downwards.
GGAATAGATTGTTCTGGTTCATGTCAGAACGACCAGAATTTCAGTACGTTGAATGCATTCATATTATGTCTGGAGCACGTGTGACTTGGGGGTCATCAACTGATTTGAATTATTTCTAAATAATACATCAAACTGTACATATTATCAATCAATATGAGGGTATGGAGGGAAGAGAGTTACAGAGGCGTTTTCAGATATAAGACTGAACGAGTACTCAGGACAATTAAGTTCGTCTCGGGACATAATCAAATCCCTCATTTGAAAGATAATTTGAAGTCCCTACCCAGACACATTTTAATTTGGTCCAGATCTTCCCTACCCCGACAAATAACACCCAACAAAAATGTTTGAAACAAATACATTTTATATACATACATTAATACATGGTTAATGCCTGCACGCACGCACCCACGAATGTGTCAGCCCGGGAACATACATACATACACACACACACACACACACGCACGCAAACACACACATGCATACATTAATACTGCTACTGCTACTACTATTACTTTTACTACCACTTTTACTACTACTACTACTACTATGTCTACTACTACTACTACTACAATTAGTGCTACAACTACTACTTAGTTGCTCCTCTTCTATTCTGGAATGTAGAGATGTGTCAGAAAGTCCGACAGACCATTTTATTCGCTGTCTTGCTCTTGATCTTAACTTATCGTCTTTTTACTGGTCTAGAGGTTTCTGTAGAGTCTGTACACAACCAGTATCTTTTAAATTTCATTGATCTAAGAACAATGCGCATATAATCTATTCTTGAATGCATTCATTGACCCTGCCTCTACTACCTCATGTGGCAATGCATTCCAAGCATCCACCACTCTCTGACATAAACAATATTTCCTAATTTAGAATCTGGAGCTTTCTTTATAAAATATGTACCTGTGCCCTATTGTTCTTGCAGATTGGTGTATCTTGAACACAACTTGATATAGTGTAATGTATTCTTTCCGTTGATTATCTTTTCTTCTGCTGTATTCTTGGCTTCCAAGAATTGTTTTCATCTCTATTTCGTTGCCCATATTATCATTTTGACTTTTTATGTGTGACCACTTTATATATCTTTCACCCCATGCTTCTGCTGTCTGAAGCAGATGTCTTGATAGCAGTTTTGATTTTAACCAGAGAGCTTCTAAATCCTCAGGTGGTCACGTGCTTCCCACCGCTGTCAATGTAAACCCCTGATATTTGGTCCGAACTTCTTTTTCTCTTAACTTGTATGTGTCCTTCCTTCCTTCTCTGATATTTGGTTTCCTACTCGATTATAGTTTGATTTATTTGGTTGGACTACTTTTCGATTGTTCCCTGTACTTAACGAGCTGATGGTCACTTCCGACTACTGGTCCTCTTAAGACTCTAGCATCTCTCACATACGTGACAGGGTCATACGTTCCTAGCGGCAGGAGAAGGGGATCCATCTAACACCATTTCAAAAATCATTGAATTGACAACTGTGATTGCCAAACTATTTCCACCAACAGTCATTCAGACGACACTTTGAAAAGCTAGGCAGAAGTTATCAATGTTTGAATTACCTAACATAAACTGAAGATAGGTGGCACTGACGAAAGCACCTGTGGTACAGGGAAAATGACCGCTGAATATCTACTGCAAAATTGCACGACATACGAGGACCAGAGAAAGCACATGTCGCCATCACCAGTGCCAACACTAGACAAGATCTATGGCAGTGTTGACAGCCTCAGGATGACAGCTGCTTTCTTCGAACAAATACAAGTTGACGTCTGACAGCCTCAGGATGACAGCTGCTTTCTTCGAACAAATTCAAGTTGACGTCTGACAGCCTCAGGATGACCGCTGCTTTCTTCAAACAAATACAAGTTGACGTCTGACAGCCTCAGGATGACCGCTGCTTTCTTCGAACAAATACAAGTTGACGTCTGACAGCCTCAGGATGACCGCTGCTTTCTTCGAACAAATACAAGTTGACGTCTGACAGCCTCAGGATGACCGCTGCTTTCTTCGAACAAATACAAGTTGACGTCTGACAGCCTCAGGATGACCGCTGCTTTCTTCAAACAAATACAAGTTGACGTCTGACAGCCTCAGGATGACCGCTGCTTTCTTCGAACAAATACAAGTTGACGTCTGACAGCCTCAGGATGACCGCTGCTTTCTTCGAACAAACACAAGTTGACGTCTGACAGCGTCAGGATGACCGCTGCTTTCTTCGAACAAATACAAGTTGACGTCTGACAGCCTCAGGATGACCGCTGCTTTCTTCGAACAAATACAAGTTGACGTCTGACAGCGTCAGGATGACCGCTGCTTTCTTCGAACAAATACAAGTTGACATCTGACAGCTCCAGGATGACCGCTGCTTTCTTCGAACAAATACAAGTTGACGTCTGACAGCGTCAGGATGACCGCTGCTTTCTTCGAACAAATACAAGTTGACATCTGACAGCTCCAGGATGACCGCTGCTTTCTTCGAACAAATACAAGTTGACGTCTGACAGCGTCAGGATGATCGCTGCTTTCTTCGAACAAATACAAGTTGACATCTGACAGCTCCAGGATGACCGCTGCTTTCTTCGAACAAATACAAGTTGACGTCTGACAGCGTCAGGATGACCGCTGCTTTCTTCGAACAAATACAAGTTGACATCTGACAGCGTCAGGATGACCGCTGCTTTCTTCGAACAAATACAAGTTGACGTCTGACAGCCTCAGGATGACCGCTGCTTTCTTCGAACAAATACAAGTTGACGTCTGACAGCGTCAGGATGACCGCTGCTTTCTTCGAACAAATACAAGTTGACATCTGACAGCTCCAGGATGACCGCTGCTTTCTTCGAACAAATACAAGTTGACGTCTGACAGCGTCAGGATGACCGCTGCTTTCTTCGAACAAATACAAGTTGACATCTGACAGCTCCAGGATGACCGCTGCTTTCTTCGAACAAATACAAGTTGACGTCTGACAGCGTCAGGATGATCGCTGCTTTCTTCGAACAAATACAAGTTGACATCTGACAGCCTCAGGATGACCGCTGCTTTCTTCGAACAAATACAAGTTGACGTCTGACAGCGTCAGGATGACCGCTGCTTTCTTCGAACAAATACAAGTTGACATCTGACAGCTCCAGGATGACCGCTGCTTTCTTCGAACAAATACAAGTTGACGTCTGACAGCGTCAGGATGACCGCTGCTTTCTTCGAACAAATACAAGTTGACATCTGACAGCTCCAGGATGACCGCTGCTTTCTTCGAACAAATACAAGTTGACATCTGACAGCTCCAGGATGACCGCTGCTTTCTTAGAACAAATACAAGTTGACGTCTGACAGCGTCAGGATGACCGCTGCTTTCTTCGAACAAATACAAGTTGACATCTGACAGCTCCAGGATGACCGCTGCTTTCTTCGAACAAATACAAGTTGACGTCTGACAGCGTCAGGATGATCGCTGCTTTCTTCGAACAAATACAAGTTGACATCTGACAGCTCCAGGATGACCGCTGCTTTCTTCGAACAAATACAAGTTGACGTCTGACAGCGTCAGGATGACCGCTGCTTTCTTCGAACAAATACAAGTTGACATCTGACAGCTCCAGGATGACCGCTGCTTTCTTCGAACAAATACAAGTTGACGTCTGACAGCGTCAGGATGACCGCTGCTTTCTTCGAACAAATACAAGTTGACATCTGACAGCTCCAGGATGACCGCTGCTTTCTTCGAACAAATACAAGTTGACGTCTGACAGCGTCAGGATGACCGCTGCTTTCTTCGAACAAATACAAGTTGACATCTGACAGCTCCAGGATGACCGCTGCTTTCTTCGAACAAATACAAGTTGACGTCTGACAGCGTCAGGATGATCGCTGCTTTCTTCGAACAAATACAAGTTGACATCTGACAGCTCCAGGATGACCGCTGCTTTCTTCGAACAAATACAAGTTGACGTCTGACAGCGTCAGGATGACCGCTGCTTTCTTCGAACAAATACAAGTTGACATCTGACAGCTCCAGGATGACCGCTGCTTTCTTCGAACAAATACAAGTTGACGTCTGACAGCTTCAGGATGACCGCTGCTTTCTTCGAACAAAAACAAGTTGACGTCTGACAGCCTCAGGATGACCGCTGCTTTCTTCGAACAAATACAAGTTGACGTCTGACAGCGTACGAAGAAGAAGACAAATTGTCAAACTACAACTTGGACACCAGGTGGTTCAAGGACAGATAAAGAGTAAAGGCTGGATAAAATAAAGTTATTCTAATTGCCCAACTGTTACTGTCTAAAACCATCGCGGACAATTAGGACGGAATATAGAATGTCTATAAGTTATTTGTATCGAAGTACACGCTATCTTGAACCAGACCTGAAGATTATTTGTTGAGACGATCAAACTATTGTCTTTAGTGTCAAGACTGACCGCCTGAAATAGACTGACAGCTCGCTTCTTCACAAAGACCGGATATACTGCTCATGTAAGAAAATCGTATTATGTGAAAGAAATTCTCACAGGGAACTTGGTTGTCCCAAATCTTGCTCTTGGATTGCAGAACTTCGTTATCACAAATATGATTAGAGAAGATAAGACCACGATACCACAGATATCTATGAATGATATACAAGGTCGTTATCTTGGAATACTTGGAATCCTGGTATTAAAAAAACATGTTAATGTCTATTGCCAGGTAGCCGAAGGCCTCGGATATACGTAGTAGGTATTGCAAACTTCCTGCGCCTTACTAAGCCTGGTGAAAGGTACACATAATGTGGGTAGATATTTTACTAGAATTGTTTAATTCGCCCGGGCAGCGGCCGTTAAACCTACTCTTTTCAATTGCTCACTCCCAAGGGATTTTTAGCATCCTCGTTACCGAACACGGAGTTCGATCTCATTACCCAGAGATTTGGGGAATTTTTACCAGAAGATAGACACGAAACATATCTCGTCTGACCAAATAGTGAACGGGTGCTGGAAATAGATCATCTGAAGACAGGTCAGTTTTACCCTACAAATGACTGGGCGTTGCTACGGAAAACCAGCTCAAATCGAGAGGAGCCGCAGACACTTTGGTTCACGTACCAGGCTGATAAGCCAAGGGCGCGAGGCTACCATGTGGGGGATTGCGACCGAACCCTTGTAAGCCGCAATCCCGCCCAAAATCTCAGCACCACTGCAATGGGAGGCTCCTACATGCTCGGGACCTGGGGCTTGCGCCCCAGCCCTATCAGGTAGAGCCACAGTAAGAGGTCCTTGCCGCCCGCAAGTCAAAGCGGGCGGACAACTGCTTGATACTCACCCTATACGGCGATGGGGTGCGAAAAAACACCAACCAAAGACTTAGTACCTGGTCGGGGTGTCGAAAACAGTAGAGCAGCCACCTCACTGTGAACTGTCAAGACTCAACCACCGACCATGAGAGTTGTCCGCACACCAGGCGAACAACATCTCGGTGACATTACCAGGCTTGTCCTCTGGCTGAATGCACTCCGGCTACGATATCTACCTCTGTACGTTATCAGCCATATAACTATCATACTGGACGCAGAAGAGATGCAGACCAGCGGACATTGCACACCTGCCCCACTGTGTCAACACCCCAGGTGGCGGGGAATGCTAGGCGTACCATCCCTGCATAGAAGCCAAGAAAATAAAGGGAAAAAGAGATACCCCACTCAAATGCAAATGCTACGTTTCTGGCAGGACGTGACGATCCTGGGATACAGACACACTGGACTGCCTCTCTTCCGGGTAAACCAGTCCATCTCATATATCATATCATCATTGCACCCTATAGACACGAGTAGTGAAGACTCGATAGTCTGGTAAGACAACTTCCATAGGAGAGAAAACTCTGATCGTAAACAACTGCTGCCTTGCAGATAGGCTGGGGACAGCCAAAGGCTAAGGAGGGCATCCCTACAGAAACGCCTGTTGAAATCGGATGCACGGGGCCGCAAGCCTAACAAAACAGTGCAACGTAAATCACAGTATGATGGCAGTACAACCTATTCGAAAAACGTATGGCGCTCATCCTGAGGAGACCCGCCAGGCAGCGATAGCGCCGGGCCTCACGCCTCGAAGGGGCCCACCCTTGACTACTGGTGGTCACCCACCCATGTGTCGTGGAGTCAAGGCACATGGCTATGGGGTAACGTCTATTGGCCAAAACTTCAAGACCCTCAGAATATTACAGTGGAATGCGGAGGGAGTCATTAACAAAAAACTTTCCCTAACACACCACCTGCATGAAGGTAAGATTGACGTGGCATGTATCCAGGAAACGCACCTCAACAGTATCCATAAATTCTCAATCAGAGGATACCAGACCTTCCGTCTAGATAGAGAAGGCCACAAAGGAGGGGTCCTGATACTGACCAGAAACAGCATACCGAGTAGCGCGGTACCTGTCAATCACACCGGACAAGCAGAAATTGTAGGAGTTGACATAATGGCTCAAGAGACGAAGCTCCGCATTTTCAATCTGTACGGACCACCAAACAGAGACCTATCGCTCTCGAGTATGGAGGTCAGAGACTCCAACTGCATAGTAGTTGGAGATTTCAACAGCCACTCGGAGAGATGGGGCTACTCTGACACAGACAGCAGAGGTGACGAAGTGGAAGATTGGGAGATAGATGCAAATCTCTCCCTAATCAATAGGCCGGAGGATAGCCCTAGCTTCTATTCAAGAACATGGCATACCACCTCGACTCCAGATTTGGCCTTCTCCACACAGGACATACACTATAAAATATACCGCCAGGTGCTAAACCAACTGGCAGGTAGCGACCACAGGCCGATCAGGCTAACCATTGACATGGAAGTAGGCCCACAGGAAACAAAACCGCTCCCACGTTGGAATTACAAACGAGCCGACTGGGACAGATTTGCAATCCTGACAGATGGGCTGTGTGAAACCATCAACACACGAAACACCAAAATGAAGCCCATGGTAGAGAGCCTAAGCAAGGCAATAATGCAAGCCGCCACTGAAACCATCCCAAGAGGAGCTAGGAAAAACTATAAGCCCTACTGGAATGATGAGTTACAGAAAGTGGAAGATGCAGTAACAAATGCTAGGAACGTGGCAGAACGTGAAAAATCCATGGAGGCGAACATCGCCCTCAAAGCCGCCACGGCGAAGTACAAACACACTCTCAAGCAAACAGCAAGAGAAAGTTGGAAAAACAAAACGGAAAGTTTAAACCTGGACAAAGAAGGGAACAAGCTATGGAAGCTAGTCAGAGCCATGAACGACGAAACCCCGTCAAATAAACAAATTACTATCAAGCAGGGCGAGAACTTGATCACAGGTAAGAAAGCCGCAAACGCCTTTGTCGATCACTATGCCAGAGCAAACCACATCGAGGTCCCTGCAGATAAGCATACAGACATTAGCGAAGAGCTAAAGCGACACGAAAACATAAATACGGCTCCTGAAGAGCACATGATGGCCAAACTAACCATGCGTGAAATGGAAGAGGCTATGAGAACACTAAAGAAAAGGAAATCTCCCGGAAAAGACGGGATAACAAACGAAATGCTGATGGGGCTGGGCCAAACAGCGAAGAAAAAACTACTATCAGTCCTGAACCAAAGCTGGAAAAGGGGTATTGTACCCCAGGCATGGAAGGATGCAATACTGGTACCAGTACCAAAAACAGGAAAAGATAAAACAGATCCGAATGGATACAGGCCCATAAGCCTACTGAGCTGTGTCGGCAAGCTGATGGAACGGATGATAAACACCAGACTGATGTGGCATCTGGAAGAAAAACGAATTCTAATCCCACAGCAAGCCGGCTTTAGACAGCACAGATCCACTGAGGACCAGGTCATCCTCATAGCCCAGGAGATAGAAGATGCCTACCAGGCACAGAAGCACACAGTAGCTGTCTGGGTGGATCTGGAAAAGGCATTTGACAAAGTCTGGAAGGACGGACTTAGAGTCAAGCTGAGAAGAAGTGATGTCTGTGGGAAGATGTACAAGTGGATCAACCACTACCTCAAACAAAGAACGGCCAGAGTCCAAGTACAAGGGCAGATGAGCAAAAAGGTGACACTCGAGCAGGGAGTACCCCAAGGGGGAGTACTGTCACCCACACTCTTTCTGGTATATATAAACGATATTACAGAGAATATACCAAGAAGAGTCCATAGCTCAATGTTTGCAGACGATCTGGCTATGTGGACCTCTGAAAAGAATCTCACCATAGCAAGAAATCGGATGCAAACGGCCCTAACATCGCTGGAAGAGTGGGCGAACTCATGGCTGGTAAAAATAAACGAGGAGAAAACCACGTGCACAATATTCTCGCTCTCATTAAAACCCCAAAGTACCAAATTAAGCCTAAACGGCAAAATCCTGCAGCCAAACGACAACCCAACCTATCTGGGAGTCACATTTGATCGGCGCATGACATGGAAAAGTCAGATTGAGAGAAACCGAATGAAAGCCAGAGAAAGAATGGCGATCATGAGGAAACTTGCTGGCACAAGCTGGGGAGCAGACGAAAGCATACTAAAGAAACTGTACACTGGAAGAGTGAGACCAGTTCTCGAGTATGGCATTGCGGCATGGACAACAGCAGCGAAGGCGAACTTCGATAAAGTTAACAAACTTCAAAACCAAGCCATGAGAATCATAACAGGTGGCATGAAGTCAACGCCAATTGTAGAACTTGAAAAGATTACAAGACTGCAATCCATGACCGATAGAAGAGACTGCAGAGCCCAGCTGCAGTCAGAGAAACTCCGAAGACTGACGGACCATCCAATGTACCAGAGACTAAACAATCTGGGAAATGGGAAACTGAAGCGGAGAAACTTTGCAGAAATAGCCAAAGCAAAGATGCACGAAGATCCCACAAACGCACTAACAACACCAAAACCCATCACTACTGTTGGAAAACCTACTTGGAGGCAGGATATATTTCCAGAGGTGGTAGAAAATATACCAGGTATTGCAAACAAAAACTGCCAGAGTGAGAAAGAAAGGAGAGACACTACCCTAAGCTTCATAACGAAAAGCTACCCAAGCATGGACTGGACCCATGCATACACCGACGGTTCTGTAACAAACACTACACAGAACGGAGGGGCAGGAGCATTCCTGAACCTACCAAATGGCACAAATATAACACTGTCATTCGCTACTGGTAAGTACACAAGCAATTTCAGAGCAGAGGCAGAGGCACTGAGGGCGGCAGTGGAAGAAATGGCAACACACAGTGAAAATGAGAGCCATATAGTCTTGCTGACAGATGCTCTCGAAGTAGTCACAGCGCTAAAAAGCCAGAAGAACACTGAGCTTAATGACTTAAGAGCAGCACTCTGCAAACTGTGCCAGCAGTCCGCACCAAAAAGGGTGGTGATACAGTGGGTTCCGTCACACTGCAACATCCAAGGAAACGAGGAGGCCGATAGACTGGCAAAAGAAGGTATAAGACTACCACAAACAGATACCAGTATGACGTACGAAGAGTCAAAACGGCTTATCAAAGCCAGATACATGTCCAAATGGGAAACCGAACATACTGGTTACACCAAAAACGATGCCTATTACCAGTTGAACCGAAGAGAGCAGGTCGTTGTCTTCAGACTTCGCACTGGCCACAACAGACTGAGGTACCACCTATTCAACAAACCGAAGATAGGGTGTACCGACGAATGCCCGTGCGGTACTGGTAAAATGACCACTGAACATCTGCTGCAGAACTGCCCGACATACGAGGATCAGAGAGAGCAGATGTGGCCATTGCCAGTGGAACTGCAAGACAAGCTGTATGGTAGTGGCGAGAGTCTCAGGATGACCGCTGCTTTTTTCGAAAAAATAATGGTTACTGTCTGACTGTGTACGCAGAAGAAGAAGAAGAATTGCTAACTCCCAAGGGATTTTTAGCATCCTCGTTACCGAACACAGAGTTCGATCTCATTACCCAGAGATTTGGGGAATTTTTACCAGAAGATAGACACGAAACATATCTCGGTCTCCATAATGATTCGAACCGGCGCCTCTAGGCACCCGAGGCGGAAACATTACGTCGAGACCACTGAGCCCCGTTGTCACTAATATGTATATATGCCATCTGAAAGCTCATAGTTAAAAATGCAAAGAATTTCTTTGTCTCAGTTCGTTCCCTTGAATCAGAGAATGTCGATGTCTCAGATCGATCTCCTGAATCAGAGAATGTCGATGTCTCAGATCGATCTCTTGAATCAGAGAATGTCGATGTCTCAGATCGATCTCCTGAATCAGAGAATGTCGATGTCTCAGATCGATATCCTGAATCAGAGAATGTCGATTCAAATCGATCTCTTGAAAGGCGTGAAAGGCGTGACGCAATAAAGAACAGACCGTACGACGCGTCCACTGTAAAAATCCTCACACATGCACCCCGGATGCTGCAGGATCTGCCGTTCAAGGATTGGTCTTTACAGTTACGTAAGAACACATCACGCAGCATAAGTCTGATGGTGTCAATATTTTTGCTTGCAATAGGCAACTATTATTATTATTATGTGTGTATGTACGAGCGGTGTTCAAATCAAATCGGGATTTTTTTTCTAGTTTTACCTGAATGGGTTATAGCGTGCTCGAATTACTATCATTAGTTAGGGACACTTGTGTCCTATTACATTTAGGTGGCACACTTGCAATGGGCCAGTCAATTGACAGATAAATAATAATGGTGGACAACACTGTTAGTGCTTGCATAGAATAGCGTGTTGTGATGAAGTTTTTTGTGAAAGAAGGCGTGGATCCTGCGGGAATTCTCAGAAGACTGCAATCACAATAAGGTGACGGGGCAGTCAGTCGCAATGAGTCGCCGTACATCCGTGAGTGATGAACCCGGTCGTGCTGGTTCTCAGCCCACCACATTGTGGAACGCCTTATCCTGGAAAATCGATCCATTACCTGTCGCGAAATTGCACAAGAGGCAAGTCTTTCTCTGAGTAGGGTGAACAATATTATGCATGAACATTTGCATTATCGGAAAGTTAGTGCACGTTGGGTTTGATCAAAAAGGGAGTGCTGCTTCTGCAAGACCACGCTCGACCTCAAACGGCCCATCGCATTATGTACTATCTCCAGCAACTTGGCCTGCAGGCATGCGTGCGTGCGTGTATGTATGTGTGTATGTATGTATATCACCTTGTGCATTAATGCCAAACTACTTGATTGAATGATTTCGTCATGCCCTACAAATACAAGTATTTAACATGTAGGACAGATTCATGATTCATAGAATATCTGCGTCGTCTAAGTCGTCGCCAATCTAACAATTATCTGTCAAACGTGTTCTATGCTGCACACTGTCTACTACTCTCCGTTGTCGTGACGTATGTAGTGCGTGTTACTCTTATGTTTGTCCAGCCCATGTTTTCTATCTGCCATATTTATTGAAATAAACACAGTCTTCACCCACGTCACAGGGGACAATGGAATGTTGCCAACGGTTGTCTGGTCCGGTGTTTAGTTCAGCTCAGACGCCGTCTTAATAGCAACTGTCGCCTGCTATGGATCATCAAAGTCCTCTTTCTCTTGCCATGGTGGTGCAAAACATCAAGACTTTCCCTGTCCTCCTTCTTCTTCGAACACTGTCAGACGTCAACCTTTATTTTTTCGAAAAAGCAGCGGTCATCCCGAGGCTGTCGACACTGCCATAGATATTGTCTAGTGTTGCCACTGGTGATGGCCACATCTGCTTTCTCTGATCCTCGTATGTCGGGCAGTTTTGCAGAAAATGTTCAGCGGTCATTTTCCCGGTACCACACAAGCATTCGTCAGTGCCACCTATCTTCAATTTGTTGAATAGGTGGTACCTGAGTCTATTGTGGCCAGTGCGAAGTCTGAAGACCCCGACCTGCTCTCTTCTGTTCAACTGGTAATAGGCATCGTTTTTTGTGTAGCCAGTATGTTCAGTTTCCCATTTGGTCATGTATCTAGCTCTAATAAGCCGTTTTGACTTTTCGTATGTCATACTAGTATCTGGTTGTGGTAGTCTTGCACCTTCTTTTGCCAGTCTGTCTGCCTCCTCGTTGCATTGGATGTTACAGTGGGATGGAACCCACTGTACCACTACTCTTTTTGTTGCGGACTGCTGGCATAGTTGACAGAGTACTGCTCTTAAATCATTAAGTTCAGTATTTTTCTAGCTTCTTAGTGATGTGACTACGGCCAGGGCATCTGTAAGCAGGACTATGTGGCTTTCATTCCTTTTACCTGTCACCATTTCTTCTACTGCCGCCCTCAGTGCCTCTGCCTCCGCTCTGAAATTGCTTGAGTATTTTCCAGTTGCCACTGATAGTGTTGTTTTTCTACCATTTCGTAGGCTCAGGAATACCCCTGCCCCTCCGTTCTGTGTTGTGTTTGTTTCAGAACTGTCGGTGTATGCATGGGTCCAGTCCATGCTTGGGTAGTTTTTCGTTATGTACCTCAGGGTTATTTCTCTTCTTTCTTTTTCAGTCTGGCTGTTTTTTTTCTCCAATATCTGGTATATTTTCTACCACCTCTGGAAATATATCCTGCTCCAGGTAGGTTTTCGTACAGTAGGGATGGACTTTGGTGTTGTTAGTGCTTTCATAGGGTCTTCGCTCATCTTTGCTTTGGTTATTTTTGCAAAGTTTCTCCGCTTTAGTTTCCCATTTCCAAAATTATTTAGTCTCTGATGCATTGGATGGTCTGTCAGTCTTCTGAGTTTCTCTGCTTGCTGCTAGGCTCTGCAGTCCCTTCTTTCGGTCATGGATTCGAGATTTGTAATCTTTTCCATATCTACAATTGGCGTTGACTTCATGCCTCCTGTTATAACTCTCGTGGCTTGGTTTTGAAGTTTGCTAATTTTATCAAAGTTCGCCTTTGCTGCTGTTGTCCATGCCGCAATGCCATACTCGAGAACTGGTCTTACTCTTCCAGTGTACAGTTTCTTTAGTATACTTTCGTCTGCTCCCCAGCTTGTGCCAGCAAGTTTCCTCATGATTGCCATTATTTCTCTGACTCTCATTCGGTTTCTCTCGATCTGACTTTTCCATGTCATGCGCCAGTCAAATGTGACTTCCAGGTAGTTTGGGTTATCGTTTGGCCGCAGATATTTGCCGTTAAGACCTATTTTGGTGTTTTGGGGTTTGTTTTAAAGCGAGAATATCTCGTTTTTTCCTCGATTATTTTGACCAGCAATAAGTTCGCCCACTCTTCCAGCGATGTTAGGGCCTGCTGCATCCGATTTCTTGCTATGGTGAGATTCCTTTCAGAGGTCCACATAGCCAGATCGTCTGCAAACATGGTGCTGTGGACTCTTCTTAGTATATTCTCTGTTATGTTATTTATATACACCAGGAAGAGTGTTTGTGACAGTACGCCCTCTTGGGGTACTCCCTGCTCAAGTGTCACCTTTTTGATCATCTGCACTTGTACTTGAACTCTGGCTGTTCTGTTTTTGAGGTAGTGGCTGATCCATTTGTACATTTTCCCACAAACTTCAGTTCTTCATAGCTTGACTTTAAGTCCCTCTTTCCAGACCTTGTCAAATGCCTTGTCTAGATCCACCCAAATGGCTACTGTGTGTTTTTGCTCCTGTTAAGCATCCTATTTCCTGAGCTATGAGGGAGATCTGATCCTCAGTGGATCTGTGCTCTCTTAAACCTGCTTGCTGTGAATTAGTATGTGTTTTTCTTCCAGATGCCACATCAGTCTGGAGTTTATCAAACGCTCCATCAGTTTTCCTATACATCTCAGTAGACTGATAGGCCTGTATCCATTTGGCTCAGTTCTATCTTTTTCTTTCTTTGGTACTGGTATAATTACAGCATCTTTCCATGCCTGCGGTACAATACCTCTTTTCCAGCTTTGGTTCAGGACTGATAGTAACTTTATCTTTGCTGTTTGGCCCAACCCCATCAGTATTTCGTTTGTTACGCCATCTTTTCCGGGCGATTTCTTTTTTTTTTAAAGTTCTTACTTTCCCTATCCAACTTACGATGTTATGTTCCCACTTAAAACGCTACTAACCTATGGCAAGTTTGCCCCACCACCATTTCTTCTAGTATTATTTTAAACAAAGTGTTATAGCTCTTGTTGTGACCAAAATATCTGAACTTGCCTGATTCTGATGTTGTTCGTCGATTCTTTTTGACCCGGTAAGTTCTCTAAGACTTTCTTGTGTTATCGTGTCTTTTGAGATATGTGCCCCATTTCTTCTTTAAATGTCTACGTTTCAAAAGCACCCATTCAGTTTTCCAATCGATTTTTTATTGTTCAAGTTTCTACGATATTCAGTGAAGACAAGTCAATATAACATCTGATTGATGTTATTTTTAGTTTTTGATGTCAATATACAACTCATGTTGATGGATGTCAATATACGACTCATGTTGGTGGATGTCAATATATGAGATGTTGGTGGATGTCAATATATTACATGGTGGACATGACTCATGTTCGTGGATGTCAATATGTGACTTTTTTTTGGTGGATGTGAATATACCACTCTTGTTGGTGGATGTCAATATACGACTCTTGTTGGTGGATGTCAATATACGACTCTTGTTGGTGGATGTCAATATACGACTCCTGTTGGTGGATGTCAATATACGACTCCTGTTGGTGGATTTCAATATACGACTCCTGTTGGTGGATGTCAATATATGACTCATGTTGGTGGATGTCAATATACGACTCATGTTGGTGGATGTCAATATATGACTCATGTTGGTGGATGTCAATATATGACTCATGTTGGTGGATGTCAATATATGACTCATGTTGGTGGATGTCAATATATGACTCATGTTGGTGGATATCAATATACGACTCATGTTGGTGGATGTCAATATATGACTCATGTTGGTGGATGTCAATATATTACATGGTGGACATGACTCATGTTCGTGGATGTTAATATATGACATGTTGGTGATGTCAATATGTGACTTTTGTTGGTGGATGTCAATATACGACTCTTGTTGGTGGATGTGAATATACGACTCTTGTTGGTGGATGTGAATATACGACTCTTGTTTGTGGATGTCAACATACGACTGTTGTTGGTGGATGTCAATATACGACTGTTGTTGGTGGATGTCAATATACGACTGTTGTTGGTGGATGTCAATATACGACTCTTGTTGGTGGATGTCAACATACGACTCTTGTTGGTGGATGTCAACATACGACTCTTGTTGGTGGATGTCAACATACGACTCTTGTTGGTGGATGTCAATATATGACGTTGGTGGATGTCAATATATTACATGGTGGACATGACTCATGTTCGTGGATGTTAATATATGACATGTTGGTGATGTCAATATGGGACTTTTGTTGGTGGATGTGAATATACGACTTTTGTTGGTGGATGTCAATATACGACTCTTGTTGGTGGATGTCAATATACGACTCTTGTTGGTGGATGTCAATATACGACTCTTGTTGGTGGATGTCAATATACGACTCTTGTTGGTGGATGTCAATATACGACTCCTGTTGGTGGATGTCAATATACGACTCATGTTGGTGGATGTCAATATATGACTCATGTTGGTGGATGTCAATATACGACTCCTGTTGGTGGATGTCAATATATGACTCGTGTTGGTGGATGTCAATATATGACTCATGTTGGTGGATATCAATATACGACTCATGTTGGTGGATGTCAATATATGACTCATGTTGGTGGATGTCAATATACGACTCATTTTGGTGGATGTCAATATATGACTCCTGTTGGTGGATGTCAATATATTACATGGTGGACATGACTCATGTTCGTGGATGTTAATATATGACATGTTGGTGATGTCAATATGTGACTTTTTGTTGGTGGATGTCAATATATTATATATTGGTGGATGTGAATATACGTCTCATGTTGCTGGGTGTGAATATATGACTCATGTTTATGGATGTGAATATATGACTCATCTTGGTGGATGTCAATATCTGACTATTGTTGGTGGATGTCAATATCTGACTATTGTTGGTGAATGTCAATATCTGACTATTGTTGGTGAATGTCAATATCTGACTATTGTTGGTGAATGTCAATGTCTGACTATTGTTGGTGAATGTCAATATGTGATTATTGTTGGTGAATGTCAATATCTGACTATTGTTGGTGAATGTCAATATCTGACTATTGTTTGTGGAAATATATTTGACCATCCATACTCATCTGGATTTCCTTCTTCGCATCTTCCATCTTTGATTATTGTTTTTCCAAAAAAAGAGTTGTTGTGTGATCTGTGCAGGTGTTTCATCTGTGCAGGTTTTTCCTCTGTTCAGTGTTTCATCTGTTCAGGTGTTTCATCTGTTCAAGTGTTTCATCTGTTCAAGTGTTTCATCTGTTCAGGTGTTTCATCTGTTCAGGTGTTTCATCTGTTCAGGTGTTTCATCTGTTCAGGTGTTTCATCTGTTCAGGTGTTTTATCTGTTCAGGTGTTTCATCTGTTCAGGTGTTTCATCTGTTCAGGTGTTTCATCTGTTCAGGTGTTTCATCTGTTCAGGTGTTTCATCTGTTCAGGTGTTTCATCTGTTCAGGTGTTTCATCTGTTCAGGTGTTTCATCTGTGCAGGTGTTTCATCTGTTCCGGTGTTTCATCTGTTCAGGTGTTTCATCTGTTCAGGTGTTTCATCTGTTCAGGTGTTTCATCTGTTCAGGTGTTTCATCTGTTCAGGTGTTTCATCTGTGCAGGTGTTTCATCTGTTCAGGTGTTTTATCTGTTCAGGTGTTTCATCTGTTCAGGTGTTTCATCTGTTCAGGTGTTTGTCCGTCCACATACTTGACTTTTGTTCTTTCCTGAAATGAGCAACTGCTGCCGTACTTATTTGACTCCAGGACGCAGAACAATGATTTCTTCAGACCATATATTCTTCACTGACGCCTCATCGATAAAAAAGTTTGGGCATGCGCTCTATCTGTTGACATACGTGTTCTGTGTAAATGTTGCACAGAAAAGGGGGCAGTTCACACCCTGAAAATAGGGTAAGGAGTTCACACCCTGAAAATAGGGTAAGGAAACGTTCAGATGTAGTCGCTTTTTCCTGCCCAATGACGAATGTCCAGTCGGCTACTTTCTACAACACGAGATGCGTCCAAATTTGATCAAAATTCACCACATGTGACAAAAAGAGGTCCCATATTTAATCATATACAAGGGATTATGCATCTGGGGCACCGCTGTACAAACGCGTCATTTCAGATCAGAGTTCAATAACTTTGTTGTCAAGATCAATAAGACCAAATCAAATTGTAAGGGCACAACATGCAAACGAAGCAATGGACAAGTATCAAATGTGAGTACAGCTGCGTGTTTTCATGACATCTATCCGACTGTTAACTGTCACAACTGGTTTCTCTATGATTTATTGTGATACCATCAACAAATGTCAAAAATGATTAGACTATCCTTTTATCATAACCGTTTAACCGGCCGAGAACAGCATATAACCGTTTAACCGGCTGGGGACAACATTTAACCGTTTAACCGGCTGGGGACATCATATAACCGTTTAACCGACTGGGGACAGCATATAACCGTTTAACCGGCTGGGGACAGCATATAACCGTTTAACTGGTTGGAGACAGTACATAACCGTACAGTCGGTAGGTTACAGCAGTTCAAGCTTTAACTGGATGATGACAGCATTTAATGGTATAACTGGTGTGTGGCATACTGCAACATGTAATTAATGTCTGGTAACAATACGTAAAGATATAACTCTTTTTTGACAACACGTAAGGGTATAGCTGTTTTGTGACAAGACCTACAGACACACCTGGTTGGTGATAACACTTTAAGGTATAATCGCCTGGTGAAAACACGTAAAGGTATAATTATATTGTGACAGGAACTGAGAAGTATACCTGCTGTATAATTATATTGTGACAGGAACTGAGAGGTATACCTGCTGTATAATTATATTGTCACAGGAACTGAGAGGTATACCTGCTGTATAATTATATTGTCACAGGAACTGAGAGGTATACCTGCTGTATAATTATATTGTGACAGGAACTGAGAGGTATACCTGCTTTATAATTATATTGTGACAGGAACTGAGAGGTATATCCGGTTGATGATATCGCTTAATCATATAACTGGCAACACGCAACACAGACATGTTTACATTTTCGAGGACATCACGTAAAGATATAACTGGGTATGGATATGACGTTAAGGTACAAATGTTTTGTAACAACAGGTAAAGGTATAAATGATTGTGGACAGCATGTACATTTACAACTGGTTAGGGACAAAACGCAAAGGACTTTTCTGGTTGGTGACAGCATGTATAGGTATGAATGATTGGGGAGATCACGTAAAGATACAACTGGTTGGTGAAAGCACGTAAAGATATGACTGGTTGATGACAGCACGTAAAGATACAACTGGTTAGGTAAAGCACGTAAAGGTATGAATCATTGCGGACAGCACGTAAAAGGTATGAATCATTGAGGACAGCATGTAAATGTATGAATCATTGGGGACAGCTCGTAAAAGTACAACTGGTTAGGTAAAACACGTGAAGATACGATTGGTTTTAGGTACATACGTAAGTGCGTAACTGGTGATTGACAGTAAGTAAAGGTTTACATATTTCATGACGTAAAGATATAACTGGTTGAGCATATTTGCATAAATTATTGCTGAAATAAACCATTTACTGTATATTCTAATTTTGAAAAAGTACAGTTCTGTCAGACAGTACAACTAAAGGACCTGATATACGATGAAGCTCAGACATTTCTCTACAATTATCCTAATGAGGGGTAATGATTGAGAGGAGGAATCCATAGACTGCAAAACACATTTCTGACGTAGACTGAGCGCCAATTTAGCGAACACACAAACGTTTGCCAATGCTGGATAGAATTCTGTGAGGTATGGATTGATAACTTGCTAGAATGGATTTTCATATGAGGATTTCAATTCAGTGACAACCATTATCAAGAGGATAGGCCGTTGCAAACGCAATATTTAACAAAACCACTCATGTACTTCCGGTGCGCAAAGAACAGACCAAATGGATCATTCATATCATAGCGTAAAAATCAACTGAAGAGGATATACATACGCCTGGTAACTTGTAGCGTAAGATAGACTGAGGCAGAATATACTACTGGATGAGCTTACTAGGTGCCTTGCCATTAGGGTTAGTGAGATGATCGCTGGAGTGTTTTTTATGTTAGATCACTGGAGTGTTTGTTATGTTAGACCGCTGGAGTGTTTGTTATGTTAGATCGCTGGAGTGTTTGTTATGTTAGATCGCTGGAGTGCTTGTTATGTTAGATCGCTGGAGTGTTTGTTATGTTAGATCGCTAGAGTGTTTGTTATGTTAGATCGCTAGAGTGCTTGTTTTGTTAGATCGCTGGAGTGTTTGTTATGTTAGATCGCTGGAATGCTTGTTATGTTAGATCGCTGGAGTGCTTGTTATGTTAGATCGCTGGAGTGCTTGTTATGTTAGATCGCTGGAGTGCTTGTTATGTTAGATCGCTGGAGTGTTTGTTATGTTAGATCGCTGGAGTGCTTGTTATGTTAGATCGCTGGAGTGCTTGTTATGTTAGATCGCTGGAGTGTTTGTTATGTTAGATCGCTGGAGTGTTTGTTATGTTAGATCGCTGGAGTGCTTGTTATGTTAGATCGCTGGAGTGTTTGTTATGTTAGATCGCTGGAGTGCTTGTTATGTTAGATCGCTGGAGTGCTTGTTATGTTAGATCGCTGGAGTGTTTGTTATGTTAGATCGCTGGAGTGTTTGTTATGTTAGATCGCTGGAGTGTTTGTTATGTTAGATCGCTGGAGTGTTTGTTATGTTAGATCGCTGGAGTGTTTGTTATGTTAGATAGCTGGAGTGTTTATTATGTTAGATCGCTGGAGTGTTTGTTATGTTAGATCGCTGGAGTGTTTGTTATGTTAGATCGCTGGAGTGTTTGTTATGTTAGATCGCTGGAGTGTTTGTTATGTTAGATCGCTGGAGTGTTTGTTAAGTTAGATCGCTTGAGTGCTTGTTATGTTAGATCGCTGGTGTGTTTGTTATGTTAGATCGCTGGAGTGTTTTTTACTTTAGATCGCTGGAGTGTTTGTTATGTTAGATCACTGGAGTTTTTGTAATGTTATATCGCTAGAGTGCTTGTTATGTTAGATCGCTGGAGTGTTTGTTAAGTTAGATCGCTTGAGTGCTTGTTATGTTAGATCGCTGGAGTGTTTGTTATGTTAGATCGCTGGAGTGTTTTTTATGTTAGATCGCTGAAGTGTTTGTTATGTTAGATCGCTGGAGTGTTTGTTATGTTAGATCGCTGGAGTGTTTGTTATGTTAGATCGCTGGAGTGTTTGTTATGTTAGATCGCTGGAGTGCTTATGTTAGATCGCTGGAGGGCTTTTTATGTTAGTTGCTTAAAGTAAAGTACAGCACAAGAATAAACAAAGAGAAGTGGAACTGGAGAAAATTATAGACAAGTATAGATGGGGAAACATTATACAAAATAAGAAAAGAATAAACACAAAAAATTATAAAGGAGAAAAGTATAAATGGAAAAAAAGTGTAAATAAAAAAATAGATAAATGGAGACACATGTAAAAGAAGAAAATTATAAATGGAGGTCAGTTTAAATAGAGAAAAGTGTAAATGGAGATAGATTGATGGATCACAATTTCAATAAGGCTCTTGCATAGAAATAACCAGATTTATAAAACACACACAAACTATAATACAGGTAAGTAAAACAAAGATACAAATATCACAGGAGGTGTCAAAAATAGACATACAAACTACACAACAGGTGTGTAAAATAGACATACAAACTACACAACAGGTGTGTAAAATAGACATACAAACTACACAACAGGTGTGTAAAACACATATAACCAAAAAGAAAGTTGCATATAAAACATGTACAAAGTAAAAAGAAACGTAAAACACATACACACACTAAATTAAATATGTGTACAGACATGTACAAACTGGAATACAGATATGTGAAATATACATACACGCTGTAATAAATATGTGTCAAACATGTACACGACAGACCATATATAGCAATTTAAAACACGCACACAGACTAGGCTGTATATCAATATAAAACACGTACACAGACTTGGATATATAGCAATGTAAAACACGCACACAGACTTGGCTATATAGCAATGTAAAACACGCACACAGACTAGGATATATAGCAATGTAAAACACGCACACAGACTAGGATATATAGCAATGTAAAACACGCACACAGACTTGGCTATATAGCAATGTAAAACACGCACACAGACTAGGATATATAGCAATGTAAAACACGCACACAGCCTTGGCTATATAGCAATGTAAAACACGCACACAGACTAGGATATATAGCAATGTAAAACACTCACACAGACTAGGCTATATAGCAATGTAAAACACGCACACAGCCTAGGCTATATAGCAATGTAAAACACACACACAGACTAGGCTATATAGCAATGTAAAACACGCACACAGCCTAGGCTATATAGCAATGTAAAACACGCACACAGACTAGGCTATATAGCAATGCAAAACACGCACACAGCCTAGGCTATATAGCAATGTAAAACACGCACACAGCCTAGGCTATATAGCAATGTAAAACACGCACACAGACTAGGCTATATAGCAATGTACAACCAGCACACAGCCTAGGCTATATAGCAATGTAAAACACGCACACAGCCTAGGCTATATTGCAATGTAAAAGACGCACACAGCCTAGGGTATATAGCAATGTAAAACACGCACACAGACTAGGCTATATAGCAATGTAAAACACGCACACAGCCTAGGCTATATAGCAATGTAAAACACACACACAGACTAGGCTATATAGCAATGTAAAACACGCACACAGCCTAGGCTATATAGCAATGTAAAACACGCACACAGACTAGGCTATATAGCAATGCAAAACACGCACACAGCCTAGGCTATATTGCAATGTAAAAGACGCACACAGCCTAGGGTATATAGCAATGTAAAACACGCACACAGACTAGGCTATATAGCAATGTAAAACACGCACACAGCCTAGGCTATATAGCAATGTAAAACACGCACACAGCCTAGGCTTTATAGCAATGTAAAACACGCACACAGCCTAGAAGACAGCAATATGTAATGTATTGATCAACGTGAACCTAACGAATGTGGAGTTAGCACAAAGCCGTTAATCATTTCATGCCAGCCGTCATCACACTCTGAGCCAGATGTTATCAAATATAGCACAAGAAACATCTATAGAAGTAACATAGGAAGTAACCTAACTAGAACGGGTGAGAGGCAAAAAGCCCAGGAGGGCAACACGAGCAACAAATTTAAGACAAACCGTGATGACAACATGAAACATAAATGGGAGAAAAACCGGGAGGGCAACATGAAATATAAATGAGAGACAAATCGGGAGGGCAACATGAAACATAAATGGGAGACAAACCGGGAGGGCAACATGAAACATAAATGGGAGACAAACCGGGAGGGCAACATGAAATATAAATGAGAGACAAATCGGGAAGGCAACAAGAAACATAAATGGGAGACAAACCGGGAGGGCAACATGAAACATAAATGGGAGACAAACCGGGAGGGCAACATGAAATATAAATGGGAGACAAACCGGGAGGGCAACATGAAACATAAATTGGAGACAAACCGGGAGGGCAACATGAAATATAAATGAGATACAAATCGGGAGGGCAACATTAAATATAAATGGGAGACAAACCAGAAGGGCAAACTTGAAATATAAATGGGAGACAAACCAGAAGGGCAACATGAAATATAAATGGGAAACAAACCAGAAGCGCAAAATAAAATATAAATGGGGACAAACCAGAAGAGCAACATGAAATATAAATGGGAGACACACTGTGAGGGCAACATGAACTATAAATGGGAGACAGACGGGGAGGGCAACATGAAATATAAATGGGAGACAAACCAGACGGGCAACATGAAATAAAAATGGGAGACAAACCGGAAGGGCAAAATGAAATATAAATGGGAGACAACCCGGTAAGGCAACATGAAATATAAATGGGAGACGAACCGGGAGGGCAACATGAAAAATAAATGGGAGACTAACTGGGAGGGCAACAAGCTAGTTTAATGGTTATGTACTGTCTCCAGCCAGTTAAACGGTTATGTACTGTCTCCAGCCAGTTAAACGGTTATGTACTGTCTCCAGCCAGTTAAACGGTTATGTACTGTCTCCAGCCAGTTAAATGGTTATGTACGGTCTCCAGCCAGTTAAACGGTTATGTACTGTCTCCAGCCAGTTAAACGGTTATGTACTGTCTCCAGCCAGTTAAACGGTTATGTACTGTCTCTAGCCAGTTAAACGGTTATATGCTGTCTCCAGCCAGTTAAACGGTTATGTACTGTCTCCAGCCAGTTAAACGGTTATGTACTGTCTCCAGCCAGTTAAACGGTTATGTACTGTCTCCAGCCAGTTAAACGGTTATGTACTGTCTCCAGCCAGTTAAACGGTTATGTACTGTCTCCAGCCAGTTAAACGGTTATGTACTGTCTCCAGCCAGTTAAACGGTTATGTACTGTCTCCAGCCAGTTAAACGGTTATGTACTGTCTCCAGTCAGTTATACGGTTATATACTGTCTCCAGCCAGTTAAACGGTTATGTACTGTCTCCAGCCAGTTAAACGGTTATGTACTGTCTCCAGCCAGTTAAACGGTTATGTACTGTCTCCAGTCAGTTAAACGGTTATATACTGTCTCCAGCCAGTTAAACGGTTATGTACTGTCTCCAGCCAGTTAAACGGTTATCTACTTTCTCCAGCCAGTTAAACGGATATGTACTGTCTCCAGCTCACCCAGCATACATTGACTGACAAACTTAACATAGCCCATCCAACCAAGAAGACCAGACAAACGCCATTTAAGCATAATTTGCATTGTCCTGTAAACTGATTCTGCATGAACACATGTCGTCCAAACACAAAGTCCATGGATTCATAGAGTGTGTACAAACACGTGTCGCCCAAACACAAAGTCCTGGGATGCCTAAAGTCTGTACAAACACGTGTCGCCCAAACACAAAGTCCAGGGATGCCTAGAGTCTGTACAAACACGTGTCGCCCAAACACAAAGTCCAGGGATGCCTAGAGTCTGTACAAGCACGTGTTGCCCAAACACAAAGTCCAGGGATGCCTAGAGTCTGTACAAACACGTGTCGCCCAAACACAAAGTCCAGGGATGCCTAGAGTCTGTACAAACACGTGTCGCCCAAACACAAAGTCCAGGGATTCCTAGAGTCTGTACAAACACGTTTCTCCC
Source organism: Ariolimax columbianus (assembly GCA_036924085.1). Taxonomy (NCBI): domain Eukaryota; kingdom Metazoa; phylum Mollusca; class Gastropoda; order Stylommatophora; family Arionidae; genus Ariolimax; species Ariolimax columbianus. The sequence goes on along the minus strand of JAVGWX010000006.1, from coordinate 115,839,200 downwards.
AAGCTCGTTGCCTGTGTTATGTCAAAATGCGAAGGTCTATGATTGACAGGAGTGTGATCAGTAACATTGTTGCCCACGCATGAGTGCTCACAAGTGAACAGTACGTTGTCTGTAAAAGTGTTTTTGCCCAGACACAGAATATACTGAAACCAGACAGGCGAGTGTCACATAATGAGATCTCAAGACATATTCGAGAAGGCTTTTATTCCACAGTGAAATCTGAACATGATATACGACAATACAATAATCGTCAGTAGTCACAGACGACACAGGACATAAGAAACAGGAATACGAACAGGTTAGGTTGCGTTAACAATTAAAATAAAGTCTAGTTAGGTTACGGATATAATCTGGGAAACATATGTGCCGGGGGAGTACATCAATATTAATTACACACATCCGGAAATAACATGATATCGTCATAAAAGAGTCCATCTAACTTTCAAGATACAATTAGGCTATTATTGTGCTGGGCATTGTACTACATTCTTGTATTGATATTATATTTCATTTAGTCTTATGTAAATAAAGTCATTTATGTATTTGCAAGAATAGTTCGAGTGTCCAGTATTGAGAAGCAGTGTGACAGAATAGAAAGAGCGATAAAATAGGGCAAAGTAAGTGTATCAAATAAAGATAAAAATTCTGAAATAACTATCAAAAAGTCTACCATTGATAACTATACGAAAGCTACGATTGATAACTTTAAGATGTTCGCATCAACACTTAGTGAGGGCCAGATAAGGGAACAGCAAGAATATTATGTCTGGTTTCATCCACACAGAAACATCTGGCATCACTGAAACACTAGCGTAGGTGCATACAGACGCACACCTGCATCACTGAAACACTAGCGTAGGTGCATACAGACGCACACCTGCATCACTAACACACTAGTGTAGGTACATACAGACCCACACCTGCATCACTGAAACACTAGCGTAGGTACATCCAGACCCACACCTGCATCACTGACACACTAGTGTAGGTACATCCAGACGCACACCTGCATCACTGACACACTAGTGTAGGTGCATACAGACGCACACCTGCATCACTGACACACTAGCGTAGGTGCATACATACGCACACCTGCATCACTGAAACACTAGCGTAGGTGCATACATACGCACACCTGCATCACTGAAACACTAGCGTAGGTACATACAGACGCACACCTGCATCACTGAAACAATAGCGTAGGTGCATACAGACGCACACCTGCATCACTGAAACACTAGCGTAGGTGCATACAGACGCACACCTGCATCACTGACACACTAGTGTAGGTACATACAGACCCACACCTGCATCACTGAAACACTAGCGTAGGTACACCCAGACGCATATATCCCTTCAAGCATTGGTTAGTACGTCCTAATATCGCCTAAAGGACTACGGTCTGCGGTGAAAATTGTCGTTTATTCGCCAGTAGAATATAGCGATAAACCTATTTATATTCCCATCAATGGCAATCTCATGAAAGCGTTTCTATTTGATTTGTTCAAACTACTCACTCCGTCTCATTTATGTCGCAAATCCTCCCCGTGAAAGACATTTTTGTTGCAACATATGTGCTGGAGGCCACGGGTTCAAATCGCGGTGGAGACTGGTATTTTTTCCCGTGGACTTTCTTGTATTTCCCCGGGTCACTCGGTAGTAGAGATCGGAAGCCCGTGTACACTGTCACGCACGTTAAGAATCCCACGGCAGTTGTAAATCGAAAAGAGTAGGCTTAACGGTCACTGTCGGGGTAAAATTACAAATTATGTTAAAAATCTACTCAATCTATTACTGGATCCTCACCGGCGCTACGGAATTCTGTCCATTGTGTGCTGAGATTCTAACAATAATATGGAGAAGAACAGAGCACTTATGGGTTAAACCCTGTGCAACTGCGTTGGTTGATCAAATTCGTTGGTTTGATCAAATTCGTTGGTTTGATCAAATTCGTTGGTTGATCAAATTCGTTGGTTGATCAAATTCGTTGGTTGATCAAATTCGTTGGTTGATCAAATTCGTTGGTTGATCAAATTCGTTGGTTGATCAAATTCGTTGGTTGATCAAATTCGTTGGTTGATCAAATTCGTTGGTTGATCAAATTCGTTGGTTGTTCAATTACGTTGGTTCTTGGACTAAACTAAACTAAACGTTGTTTATGTATGTCTCGTTCACATAACTTGGATATATATTGACAATGCAGCCTCTCCAATTGACAGTTTCGTGTTGTTCAACATCATCTTAAACTTAACATCAAATTCTCCACTTCTAATAAAAAGGGAGCATTTGATGTCTTGAACCGATATAATTAGAACCGTTTAAACAACAGCAAAAAAAAGACATTCAGAGTCTCCGTTCATTGTTGGTGCTGTCTCGCTTTTCAGAAGGTGTGTCTGTCCTCAATGTATTGATCCAACACATGTCAACATAACAAGAACACCTGCCCACACAAGACCAACAGTGACGGAACGTTCTTGTAGACCTATGCGCCACGTTTCCTGTGTACAGTAGCACCATCTGGATGTATGCACTCTTTCTCATCGATAATCGCTAATGGATGTATGCATTGGTTCTCTTCAGCGTCTGGTCGTTCATTGGTTGTGCCAAATATATATTCCAAGCCCGTGCTCCATGCTAGTCTTTGCGGATCTTAACATTATAATGTCAAACCACATACTTCTTTGCTTATTGATTATCCATGATTTGTTTCCACTTTACAGAATTGACATAATGCTACCTTGATCTATATTGATGTTATAACAATGGCTCGAGAGCAATACACCGAGATGACCGTCTGAAGTAAGCTTGTCACGTTCTCCGTGTTCCTTTTCCTAATCTGGCATAATATCTGGCTTCTAATGTCGTACAGAGGGAGGGGGTGTCTCATTGTAAACCCCTCGATCTATAAATATCGATTTCTGAAATAAGCGGAGTATCGATCATCCCCTGTACCGGTTTGGTGATTATAATAACACTCTCGATGCCCGAGGAAATGGACGTAAGTGCCACAGACCTGGAAGTAATTTGTAAGGCAGCTGGTACAGGTAAGGATGTTTAAAGCTCTTATTGATCAATGACTGCCGATTGATTACTGATAAATCAAGAGGTGATCGGATGTAGGAGCGGCCAATGTTGTGAATGGTGCAGGAAGTGATGACATTGTAGTGGGGACGGTAATCATGGATTTACCAGCGGTCAAACATGTGGGTTTTACTGTCACTGGTGGAGACGGCGTGGGACACGGCTCACAACACGAAGATGCTGGGTTCGATCCCCATTACAGCACCGGCCCTTACCCGGGGGGAGCAAACCCTTAGAAAATGCAGGAGGAAGCAGACCCTTACATAAAATTCATGCCGAAGTCGAATGCACTAGGCCGATAGGCGCAATATAAAAACCGTAGTGCAACGCACACCACCTTGGGCAATATAGAAATAAGACAACGAAAAAACCAACTAAACTGTTACTGGTGTGTGTGATTATCGAGTGTTGATTAAAGAGGCGCTCTTGGTAGTGTTGGATTAACACGAGTTCCTGCAAGACAAGTGTTGCAATAATACAGGTATTAGGGTAACAGGTATTAGGGTAATATAGGTGTTAGGGTAATACAGGTGTTAGGGTAATACAGGTGTTAGGGTAATACAGGTGTTAGGGTAATACAGGTGTTAGGGTAATACAGGTGTTAGGGTAATACAGGTGTTAGGGTAATACAGGTGTTAGGGTAATACAGGTATTAGGGTAATACAGGTGTTAGGGTAATACAGGTGTTAGGGTAATACAGGTGTTAGGGTAATACAGGTGTTAGGGTAATACAGGTGTTAGGGTAATACAGGTGTTAGGGTAATACAGGTGTTAGGGTAATACAGGTGTTAGGGTAATACAGGTATTAGGGTAATATAGGTGTTAGGGTAATACAGGTGTTAGGGTAATACAGGTGTTAGGGTAATACAGGTGTTAGGGTAATACAGGTATTAGGGTAACACAGGTATTAGGGTAAAATATGTATTAGGGTAACAGGTATTAGGGTAACATGTATTAGGGTAACAGGCATTTAGGTAATACAGGTTTTGGAGTAATTCAGATATTGGGATAATACAGGTGTAAGAGAATACAGGTCTTGGAGTAATATAGGTTTTAGAGCAATATAGGTGTTTTGGAAAAACGTGTGTTAGAGTAATAAAAGGTTTTGGAGTCATAGAGTTGTTGGAGTAATACATCTGTTGGGGTAATACATGTGTTTGCTTATAAAAGTGTCTGGTAATGCAGGTCTTAACTTAACGTCTTTATACTGGTTTAGAAGACCCTGCAGAGTCTGTATACAACGAGTTACATTTACATCACATTGCTCTAAAAGCTATGCGCATCTAGTTTATTCTTAAATGCATTAACTGTCCCTGCCTCCACTACCTCCCCTGGCAATGCATTCCAATCAGACACCACTCTCTGACTAAAACAATATTTCCTTATATCTAATCTGGACCTCTCTTTAATCAGCTTGTAGCTATGCCCTCTTGTTATTGTGGGTGGCTATATTTTTAAAAAAAACTTGTTATAGTCTAACTTATCCATTCCTTTGATCATCTTATAAACCTGTATTAAGTCACCACGAATTCTTCTCTCTTCGAGACACTGTAGGCCTGTTTTTCTGAGTTTTTCCTCCCAATTGTAATTCTGGAATCCCACTATCATCTTTGTCGCTCTTTTTTGTATTCTATCCAGCATATTTATATTCCCTCTATCATAAGGACTCCACACCTGTACACAGTACTCCAACCTAAGTCTAACTAAAGCGTTATACAGTTTGACTATCACTTCCTTGCTCCTATGTTTAATATTTCTTTTTATCACACCTAACATTGCATTTGCCTTTTCACTGCTACCTTAACTTGCCCACTCACCTTTCTTTTATGATCTATTATAACCCCTAGGTCTTGGAGTAATACAATTCGAAAGTAGCAGACAACATTACAGAGAATAGTCCAGATGGCAAGATTACAGTATTAATTTACAAAACAGAAAGATGTACATGCATACATACATAATTTCAGACATACATACAGTCATACACGCAGACAATCAAATAGTCTGAACTAGAAAGGAGTAAAATAATGAATTTAATATTATAAAAATGCGACTGGAAATAGGCATTCTAACAGATAAATACAGAAACATACAGATAGACGAATAACCAGATGGACGAAGAGACAAACAGATAAATGGACTGAAAAACGGATAGACAAACATATTGTGGGAAGAGAGCAAGGGTTGAATTTATAATACGACCATGACAAACAAGACAGAAATGTGAAGATTTTGACCATATAAGAACGCAATATTGGATAACAATATTTAACGGGAGGAAGGCTTCTCAAAAATAAACGAAACCACGAGTCAGTGAGGTATTCAAATATGGCATATTCTAAGCGACGCCTAGTTACAGGTTAAGAGACCCGTACCTAGACCTAGCGTAGATGGACGATAAACTCGAAGGTTGCGTGAACACATTGTGCACAGAAAAGTATCATTGCCAGTTGAAAGTCGAAATTAGCAGGCTGTTAGCTGCTGTGTGAGCAAAAATTACACAAGTAACTAGATTCGTATATAATAGTGACCTGCAAAAAGGTCAAAAAGGAGGCAACCTCTCCACCATGCAAAGATACAACAGAGCAAACACATGTTTGTGTGCAGACTGGATAAATAAGTTTACACAATGACCCCTAGACCCTAGGGCAGAGGCGAGGTAACTAAGTGAGAACAGACAGAGGCGAGGTAACTAAGTGAGAACGGACAGAGGCAAGGTAACTAAGTGAGAGCGGGCAGAGGCGATATAACTACATGAGAACAGACAAAGGCGAGGTAACTAAGTGAGAACAGAGGCGAGGTAACTAAGTGAGAGCGGGCTGAGGCAAGGTAACTAAGTGAGAGCGGGCAGAGGCAAGGCAACTAAGTGAGAACAGAGGCGAGGTAACTAAGTGAGAACAGACAGGGACGAGGTAACTAAGAACAGACAGAGGCGAGGTAACTAAGTGAGAACAGACAGAGGCGAGGTAACTAAGTGAGAACAGACAGAGGCGAGGTAACTAAGTGAGAACAGACAGAAGCGAGGTAACATAGTGAGAGCGGGCAGATGCGAGGTAACTAAGTGAGAACAGAAAGAGGCGAGGTAACAAAGTGAGAACAGACAGAGGCGAGGTAACTAAGTGAGAACAGACAGAGGCGAGGTAACTAAGTGAGAACAGACAGAGGCGAGGTAACATAGTGAGAGCGGGCAGAGGCGAGGTAACATAGTGAGAGCGGGCAGACGCGAGGTAATAAAGTGTGAGAGTGGGCAGAGGTGAGGTAATAAAGTGAGGACGGGCAGATGCGAGATAAGTGTGATAGCGGGCAGCAGTGAGGTAACTAAGTGAGAGCGGGCAGAGGCGAGGTAACAAAGTGTGGACGGGCAGAGGCGAGGTAACAAAGTGTGGACGGGCAGAGGCGAGGTAACTAAGTGAGAGCGGGCACAGACGAGGTAAGTGAGTATGAGAGCGGATAGACGTGCAGACTTGAGGTAAGTGCGTGTGAAAGAGGACAGAGGTGAGGTAAGTGGCAGAGGGGACAAAAGTGAGGTAAGTGAGTGTTAGAGCGAACATAAGTGAGGTAAGTGAGAGCGGGCAGAGGCGAGGTAACTAAATGGGAGCGGACAGAAGTGAGTTAACTATGTTAGAGGAATACAATATGTTACAATAAGAGACATCACCATTGTTAGAGAAATTACAGGCAGGCTGTAGATGGCAAACGTGCAATCTGTCTTTCTCTTTCGCTCCAATAGCACTGTCGCCGCCATTACAATTTGTCTCCTTGGGGGAAGCCTGGAACATGTCTGTATTCCTGCAACACTATTCTCAGTATTGATGTGTTCGACATGAAGGACTTTTTAGTCTTGCACTTACCCCCTTCCACCCCACCCGCCTATATTCGTCTTGTACAACATGTAACATAGTGGACAGTGGTTCTATTATGTCTTCCTTTAGTCAGGAAAGTTCAAATGTTGGTAATTAGAGCCAAAAAAAAAAGAAATAAATACTGAAGGAAAGAGACAGGCAGAGGAGAGAAAGACAGCGAAATGGACAGAGTATTGAATGAGTAAATGTATTTAAATGGTGACAGAGAGATAGAGGCGTGACAGAGAGATACAGAGGCGAGAAATTGAGAGAGATACAGAGGGGGACAGGGACAGAGAGAGATATAGTGAAGGAGAGAAAGATAGTCAGAGATACGGAGGGAACGTGTGATAGAGATACAGAAGAGAGAAAGGGAATGAGGGAGACAAAGGGAATATACGAGTAAGAGGCGTGAAAGAGAAATGTAGAGTCGAGATAGAGAGAGTGAACGATATACCTATTATGGAAAGATAGTGAGAGATAAGGAGAAAATACAGAGAAAGAGATATATAGAGGAGAGAAAGACAGATAGCGAGCATACGATGTAGAGAACGAGGAGAAAGAGAAAAACAGAGAGAGAGAGAGAGAGAGAGAGAGAGAGAGAGAGCGAGAGAAATGGACTGCCTATTTGACATTCCGCTAATTATCGTATCCAGATTAAAGCGTGGGAGATGAATACATTCGCAATGAAGACAGTTCATAGAATATGACTGGCGACCCTCGACACAACCCTGACATGAAGTGTCATTTCAAAGCAATAACATTAATAGCCAAGTAGAAAACCACATACAATCGAATTATATTAAACAGATTATCTCAAGGAGATATGCTCTTACGATTTTAATCAAAGATAATATTAAAGTATAGGGCATACTTACGTCTCAGCCGATTATCCTTATGTGTGCAGGCGAGATAATCTTGAATAATCGTCTGCTCGACCTGGTCTCTATGGCCAGCACGTGACCTGTTGACTGCCGCCTTAAGGTATCTGACATACGATGTTGTTGCACATCTAGCAGAAGTCTACACCCTGACCACAACGACAGACAGTTCAAATCTTCAAATCTGCTAGTGCTCCCAAACACTGTAGTTCAGCTTAACAAGTTGGTCAACTACTGCCAGAAGCAGCCAACACCCGGCTCAGAAGCTGATTAAAATACTCAAAGGTCATTGCAAGAGAACAACACAATTGAGGAGGGAACACTGTAGGTCTTGTTTGATTGGTCGATAATCAGCGTCTAGAATTCATGAACTGGCCGTGAGACCAGGCTCGGTGTTAGCTATGGAGCCCCGTTTACTCAAAAACATTTTGTTTTCAAATTGGAGAATACCTTTTAGAATTTACAGCTGACAAGAGACAACAACACGCTGCTTCATAATAAATACACAAAATAAAGATAGCACAGTTTACAAATAACTAAACAAAAGATTTGTTACAATCGTTACGTGACTTTTGTTTACAGGTACGGGAAGCAGGTAACGACTGAAACAAAGTCGTAACCAATGTTACATATGATCAAAAGCTAACAAGATTGTAACCAAAGTTGCATATGACTAGACTAACAGGATTGTAACCAAAGTTACATACGACTAGACTAACAAGATTGGAACCAAAGTTACATATGACTAGACTAACAAGATTGTAACCAATGTTACATGAAACCAGAAACTATTCCCTCAACTACATATTCAGCATAGGGAAGGAAGACTAACGTCTTGTCAGACACAACTGAATCCAACATGTGAATTAGGGTCAGACACAACATACTGGATCCAACATGTGAATTAGTGTCAGACACAACATACTGGATCCAACATGTGAATTAGGGTGGGAAACAGCATATTGGATCCAAGATATTTGTTTGGGTCAGGCACAACATACTGGCCAAAACCCCCACCCCGGCTTCCCCGCAGCCATCCATAGAAACGGGCCGTTTTCATGGCAGCCTGGCTTACGTAGTGAGGGATCGACGCAATCCCTGTAGTAGTGTGTGACATGGAAATGAAGCCAAACATATCACAACCACCTGACGGACTGTGGTCCACCTTTATCAGCACACTCGGGATGTTAGGAAAGCTACTACAACCCGCCACATAACGTCGGTTTCAGGGCGCATAAAAGATTAAACCAATTTATTGTGGACATACGAAACATCAACTTGAGGCCAACATAGACAACGATTTCTGACGTCAAGTATTCCTTGTATCTTATTCTTCTGTATTTGTTGGAATTTTGGCACCGGTAACTGCTGAAGTGAATCTACTGTTAGACAAGTGAGTTGTTCTCAGTTGTCTAGACTCGAGGAAGACTTTGTACATTGACACATCGGTGAATGTGTGTTAGAGCTCTCATGTCATTTGTCAGCGAATTTATGTTACTCTTCTATTGTCATTTGTCGGTGAATTTCTGCTACAGTTCTAGTGATTTATCGGTGAATTTGTGCTACTGTTCTAGTGATTTGTCGGTGATTTTGTGCTATAATTTTTATGTAATTTGTCGGTGAATCTTTGCTATAGTTCTCATGTCAACAGTCAGAGAACATGTTACAGTTCTCATGTCAACCGTCCTTGAACTTGTTACAGTTATCATGTCAACCGTCCTTGAACTTGTTACAGTTCTCATGTCAACCGTCCTTGAACTTGTTACAGTTCTCATGTCAACCGTCCTTGAACTTGTTACAGTTATCATGTCAACCGTCCTTGAACTTGTTACAGTTCTCGTGTTAAACTGCCTTATTTTCTTATTTGTATTTCAGCCAGCATCTGTTGTACTGTAGTGCTTCATTGAAATGAAAACAAAATGTATCGTATCAATTCATATTTAATCGTGTCACTTTCTTGTGTGATCCATGGAACACTGTCGTTTGTACGGTGTTGCGTTGTACCGCATTTCACAAAAACTATAATCTATAAAATACTTTCATCTGCCACGATTAAAATCAGTAATGCTAACTGGATTAAGGGATTTCACTGGACCAATGTTCAAGAACTCTGTAAACAATTGAATCTTAATTGGCTGATAGTACTTGTCTCCAGCTACCGGTCAGTGGGCCAAATGTGGCCCGTCGATATGAATGTTGTTTGAGTATCTGGTAAGGGATACTAGAGGTAAGACAAGAGTCTAGGAAGTTATGTCCTACAAATTGAGGGATATACGAGATTTTTTTTTAAACAACAGAAACATGGCATAACTACTGATAACACATTCATCAAATGTGAGATGACGCTCCACAAAAGACATTTTCTAACAAGTGACAACGTCTCATCACAAAAAGTGTAAAGCTTAAAGAAGACGTTGGACAAAAACCCACAACAGAACTCAAATTGAATCATTCGGGTGTAAGGGAAAGATCAAACAGATATTAAGAAAGCATAGAGCCAGACAGGTAGGAATCACATACAACAAGCAGCCACGCAGCAACAATGTCAGTTCTATTCGATCCAACTGACATTAACGTCTGCATATTATCACCAACACGACATAACTCATCAATCGTTATACTTTCCCTTGAAGATCTCACATTTTTGGCACTGGGCAACACATTATTCAATCTATTTCTTGACTGTGTAGTTGAGTGATCAATTAGAAAAGCGCCATCCCTCCTGACCTCGACCTAATTAGAACGGCGCCATCCCTCCGGACCTCGACCTAATTAGAAAGGAGCCATCCCTCCTGACCTCGACCTAATTAGAAAGGCGCCACCCCTCCTAACCTCGACCTAATTAGAAAGGTACCATCCCTCCTGACCTCGACCTAATTAGAAAGGCGCCATCCCTCCTGACCTCGATCGAAGAAGTTCCGCAGGAAGGATTATGCTGGCTCTCCTATGGGATGAGCGAGGTGTTTTTTTCTAACAGCACTCCATGTTCAGGGGAAGACTGTGTCACCAGTCCCACGTGTACAGATATTAATAGAAATCATCTTCGACCTGCCACAGCCGACGTGCACCTCTGAGTAAAGTTGTTCTTTTGCAACATGATAATGCTCGACCCACATACACCCCGTTCAACAGCTGCAACCATTGACACCATCGCAGACCCCCACATGCAGTGTCTCACATCATCCGCTGTACTTACCAGACATAGCCCTTAGTGATCACAACGTCCTTGGACGACTAAAAGAGGCAGTACGAGGAAAGACTTTTGGTCCGATCAGGAGTTTCAGCAGGTGGTGCATGAGTGGTTACACACGCGACAAAGACATGGTTTTTTCCTGCAGGAATCCATGCACATTTTAGGCGACGGTGAACTTGTATCTACCGCAATGGGGACTTGGTCGAACATGATACAGTTGTGTAACTTTTTTCAGAATGAATGTACCAACAAATATATTGAAGGTTATCAAGCCCCTCGTAGAATAAGTTATAGGCAAAGACTTATAGCTGTGTCCCTACCGTGGCGGACCCTGTCTTCATTTCCTAAAAGCCGTGATATCTGCACACCGAATCAACTTGTGTCCTTACAACGGCAAAATACTGCAATAACTTTCGTGTGGAAGTGCAGCCACTGAAGATTGCTGCTGAGCTTGTAATCCAAAATGAATGCATCCACCGAGAACTCCTAGGAGCATTCCTGCTCTAAAACAACATTACTATAGAAATGTCGAACAATACATTCACTCCATGACACAGTTCTCAGTAGATCAGCCACGGTTGATCTTTCAGTGGATCCCTTATCACTGTGATACAGACGAGAAAATATGGCCATCTTGATCTAAGGATTAAGGACACATACGATACACATAATACATTGTCTGAGACATGAGCATTTCAGTTCGTCGCATAATGATCAAGCACATGCCCTCGTGTTCAGATTGACGCAAAGTTGTCCTGTGTTCAACTAGTGAACTTGAATAGTTAAGCATTTGGCTTGGCTTCGTTCATTCTCAATCTCCAACTACCAAACCCTGAAAAGGCTTGAGTTGCAGAATGTAGTCCAGAGAACGGAATGCGTTGTGTAGTAGTTTACAGCTTGACTGCGATTTTAGCACCTTTCGGTCCAATACATCCGACTTCAGCAAGCATTTTTTTAGTACCGGGTTATCATTCCCTCTTTGATGCCTTCTCCTTAGCCAGTCTGTCCTGCTGCAGCCTGTAATCCAGGATCACCGCGTGGAGGTGTAAAAGGGTCTTGGCATCTTTGGGTCGCTGACCCTGACGCTAACAGTCAGATATGGGTCGCTGACCATGACGCTAGCAGTCAGCTATGAGTCGCTGGCCCTGACGCAAGCAGTCAGCTATGGTTCGCTGGCCCTGACGCTAGCAGTCAGCTATATGTCGCTGACCCTGACGCTAGCAGTCAGCTACGGGTCGCTGACCACTGCAGCTCATGTGCTGAATATTTAAAAATAGAAACAAGTGCCACCTCCATGTTTCGTGACCACAACACCAGTAGAGATGGCTGTGTTTTGTTGTCTTTATGAGGTTTTGTGCTGTTATTCATGACGTATGTGATATATGTGTGGTCTGATGGCTTTAGTATGCATAAGGACCGTTTATGTTGTAAGTTTTTGGCCTGTTGCCTGTTCTATAGTGTGGCTTGTTGCCTGCTCTAGGAGTTGGCCTGCTCTAGGTTATTGCCTGCACTAGGTTGTTGCCTGCTCTAAGTTGTTGCCTGCTCTAGGTTGTTTCCTGCTCTAGGCGGTGGCCTGTTGCCTGCTCTAGGTTGTTGCCTGTTGACTGCTCTAGGTTGTGCCATGTTGCTTATATTGTCATTGTCTGGTAGATGGTCGTATTGACTTGTCTGTGTGGCGACAATAACAACTCGATTGCAATCTATCTTGCAAGACAAACGTAGTGTAGCATACCAAAGCAATTGGGTCGTCCATCGCCCAAATATTTGGGTCGTCCATCGCCTACCCACTTGGGTCGTCCATCGCCCAAACACTTGGGTCGTCCATCGCCCAAACATTTGAGTTATCCATCGCCTAAACACTTGGGTTGTCCATCGCCCAAACACTTTCACCCACCATCTTCTAACCACGCCCTGCACCGTCTATCAAACACTTCCGTCCACAATCACCAAAGCTCACATCAACCTACACACGTTAACTCTAAAATCACCCAGACACGTCTTCCCACAATCACCCAGACAAGGCCGTCCACAATCACCCAAACACGGCCGTCCACAATCACCCAAACACGGCCGAGTACTATGTGCCCAGCTTGATAGTCCGTTATCCCACAGTTCACTGTAGATTGCCTGCAGCTAGAGACTCTCCTAGGAAACACAATAAGCTAAGAATGTTATAAATAAGGCTGGTGTTCCCATAGGAATGTCGGTTTCCTTATGCACTGCCAATGACGAGACGAATGGACCTTCATTTTAGGAAGAATAAATAGCAGGAGATGATACTATTTATGTGGCCATAAGTGCTCTAGGCTGTAAGTGTTCGCTGTCTGATGGCAATGTTATATCTATACGCGAACTGTAGACAGTTATGGCTTGAGCTATTTCCTGAAATATTATTAGACGATTTTCTCTAAGTCACACAACAGTTATTATGTAAACAAGACTGGCACGTTTTCTAGGCCGTACACGAGATGAGAATAAATATCTTCTGGCTGATTTCTTCATCAATTTTGCAACTTCTCTTCCACGGACTTGTGATTAACTCATTCTAAGGCTAATTAGTTGCTGCTGCCGCCAGATACGGTTAGCTCTGATGAGGGCTTAGTAGTTGTTGCCTAATAGAGTTGTGAAAAGCTATATCGCAGATTTAGAAAGATTTTCAACAGGACGACGTGGTTAGGTCAATCGAGGGCTAACATTGTATGCTACAACGAGTTGCCAAAAGCTCTTTGTGAGGTTTGGAGTTGTGATGAGAGTATTAAACCGCTTGAGAGCGTCTGGTCCACGCACGAGAGGCTTTCAAACCAAACCGGGACTTTTTGTTCTAATTCTACCTGAATGGGCTAAAGCGTGCTGAGACCACTATCATTAGCTCGAGGCACTTCTGCCCTATTACTGCTAGGTGGCCCACTTGTCAGGGGCCAGTGACGTGACAGAAGATAACAATTGCGGACAGCACTGTTAGGGCTTACATGGGATAGCGCGTTAAGATACAGTTGTTTGTGTACGTGACGTGGACATTAACAAAAGACTGCAATCATAATACTGTGAAGCGGTACTCAGCCACAATACGGTGATGGGACACTCAGCCACAATACGGTGATAGAACACTCAGCCACAATATGGTGATGGGACACTCAGTCCCCAATCATAATACGGTGATGGGACACAGCCACAATACGGTGATGAGACACTCAGCCACAATACGGTGAAGCGATACTCAGCCACAATACTGTGATGAGACACTCAGTCACCAATCATAATACGGTGATGGGACACAGCCACAATACGGTGATGGAACACTCAGCCGCAGTGAGACATTTGAATGGTGTAAGCGTTTTATTGGAAGCCGTACATCCGTGAGTGATGATCACGGCCATGGTGGATGTCAACAAATCACAGTCATTCCTGTGAATATCCAGATTGTGGAACGCCTTATGATAGAAAATCGACGCGTGGCCTGTCTCGAAATCTCAAAAGTTCAAAGTCTTTCTCTAGGCCCGGTGAACAGTATTATTCATGAACATTTGTATTTTTGGAAGGTTAGTGCACGTTGAGTGCCAAGACAGCTTTCCGCTTTTGACCGGCAGAGAAATGTTCAAGTCTGCGCTGAATTGCTGATACGTTTTGACCTGGAAGTGCATGACATTTTGGATCGCTTCAATACATATGATAAAGCTGAGCACATCATTATACACCTGAAACGAAACAAGCGTCCAAGCAATTGAAGCATAAGCAATCAACACCACGCAACAAATTTCGGACAATTGCATCTGTATATAAAGTGATGGTGAGTGTTTTTTGGGACAAATTTGCTGACTTTTTCCCACCATGGTGCCACTATCAACAGTGAACCATACATATCCATTTTGAGTACTGGGTAAAACACTCTGCTGAAAAAAACGGCCTGGTTTGATCTCAAAGGGCGTCCTGCTCCTACCAGATAACGCCTGACCTCTTACGCCGCACCGTACTTAGTGCTATAAGCAGAAATTCGGCTGGGAGGTATTGCCGCATCCACATTACAATCCAGACCTCGCTCCAAGCGCGTTTTACCTGATCGGACCCTTATAAGAATTCCTGGGAGTTCAGCTTGTCAACACGTATGACGAAGTTAAACAGGCTGTCCTAGTTGTGATCATAGTTGTGATTGGCTCTCTCTGGGACTTTGTAGTGACGGTATCATATCTGTGATTGGCTCTCTCTGGGACTTTGTAGTGACGGTAGAATAGTTCTGATTTTTTAAATTTTTTAAATTTTTTAAAATTTTATGTGTTTGCCTCACTAGTTTCTACTGGCGGAGGCGCGCCTATTCCACCCCAGACCGTAGTCAATTTGGGCGATATTAAGACGCATAAACCAGTGCTTGGATGCGTGTGTGTATCTGTTTGTACCTAACCTGGTGTTTCCGTGATGTTCCTCCCGTTGTTCCTCGCTTTTGATGATCCTAGTTGTCCGCCGTATGTATTTGCATAAATATGCACAATTGTTTTCCTGGGACCATTTTGGGATTGAGTATATTTATTTTCTTTCATACTTGATTCGGATCTCTTTTTTTATTTCCAGATTTTATTTTTTTATTTTTTTTTTTAAAATATAAAACCCAATCATACATTTTATACACAATTGTGAAGATAGCAGTGTAGTGAAGTGTACAACGAGAATGAATGAGATGGAATGATTGGGAAATATAACAAACAATATACTTGATACATAAGGATTAAGTGTACAATATAAATTAATTGAAAAGTGTCTTCCTTCTGTTGTGAGGCCCATCTGTGTTGACTTCCTTCTGTCTGGTCTTGGTGTATCAGGTTTTGCCCGCTCTCATATATTTTTCCATCGCATCCATGTACTCCAACTTGTAAGCGATTCACTGATTTGTGTGTCACCTTGTAGATCCCTCGTCTCACCTGTGCCCTCTAGCTCTCGCAGTCAATTATGTGTTGAATGTGTGGTAGGCTCAGGAACAGAAGAACAATAGAAAGGTAGATAATTGATTAAATAATTATAGATAAAAAAGGTTGATGTAGTAGTAGTATAGTTATATTAAGTGTAGATATATAGTGGTGAGGATGCCCGCAGAAGGGATATACATATATAAACCTATAAATACATACATAAGTGTAAATTAAAATGTCCACATATATAAACTCATACGTACATATCTACACACCTACATATCTACACACCTACATATGTGCACATCTACATGTGTGCACACTGTAGCGTGCGTGCATTGTCACAACCACTTGCTACATAACAGATGGGCTAATTGTAGTGTGAGTCCGTTACGTCATCAGTCGACGCATCTTCCCACTGAATCCACAAGCATCGACCACCGATCACCACGTGCAAGGCACAGGCGACACAGAAACTGTGGCCAAGCTAGAGCAATCCACCGAGTCTATCGCCACATGGGCACCTGTGTGTTAATTTACCCACGGACCACAATAGGTCAAATTTAGTAGAATGTAACCACACGAAGCACCACATTTTTAAGTCGCGAGGTATACCACTGTCATTTTCAGATCCAACTCCGCACGTGGAAAATGGACCTCCTGCACCGCAAGAGAATAACCCCGTGTGCAGTTATCGCAGGAAAGACGAATCTTACGCATCGTCGGACTGCGCACCAAACAAAGTGTCATGACCTGCTATGTCCCCAACAGCCCCCCAAGAACTTTTAGAGATGGTCGCACATGTCAGCAGGGCATTTCTGCTCGCTCCGGCACATGGCTAGAGAGTACACGTCTGTCCTACAGGGAGACCACTCTCTTCATGTATTGAGCAAAGAGATGAATGGTATTGCCTTCCGTAAATCATAGCCAGGAGCTGCCATAAAATGGGACATCCACCCCCGTGAGGCTTGTGCAAATTCATCAATTGCCCACAAAACTCACAAACCAGCATCAAGGTCTCTTTTGGGTCCACAAAAAAAACACACAGCTGCACCCAACTAAGTGACAGCTGTACACACAATTATTTTGGTATGGAAGACTGTGTGGTCATAGAATTTCAGAAATGGTGAGCCTTTAGCACGTTCCAGGATGTCTGAGACGCCCAGCTCGTCAAGCTATCAACAAGAAAAAATGTGATATTTTGTTTCTCTAAGTACGGTGACCCTACCAATAGTCATTTTTATACTGCTGGATTCGTCACGTCCATCTACACACGATTTTATGCCGGGAGAAGCACCGCATGCTAGATCACAAATGGCTTTTGAACGATTTATTATTTTTCCGCCGATTTGGCCAGGCCGACTTTTTGGGGGGAAAGGGGAAGTAGGTTGTCGGGAAAGACCTTTATCTTGTACATCCGCCCATTTTACTTGTTTAGATGACAGAACTACGCTTGAATTGGAAACCAACAGTTGTGTCGATATTGTAAACACAGTATCGATTCTTTGTTATGGTTTCCATGGTTTTCCATCGGAGCGCCTAGGCCTTATCCGGGAAGGTCCAAATATTTAAATTTTTCCGAAAATAGTTCTGATTGGCTCTCTCTGTGACTTTGTAGTGGCGGTAGAATAGTTCTGATATGCTCTCTCTGTGACTTTGTAGTGACGGTAGAATAGTTCTGATTGGTTCTCTCTAGGACTTTGTAGTGACGGTAGAATAGTCTGATTGGTTCTCTCTAGGACTTTGTAGTGACGGTATAATTAGTTGTGATTAGTTATGAATAGAGCACAGAAGTGTCACGCTCGGAGCTATGATTAGCTCTCTCTCTCTCTCTCTCTCTCTCTCTATCTCTCCTCTCTGCATAGCGTTATAGACTCGAAGTTACTGGTCCTAAAGTAGCAGCTAGTACCAACCAATGTCAGAAAGCTGTTACAGGATGTAAGTATTCACGATCTGTCCTTGTCAATTTCAGCCTATTCCACAATTTCAACTTACTCCAACAATTTTAGCCTATTCCACAATTTCAACCTACTACAACAATTTCAGCCTCTTCCCACAAGTTCTGCCTCTATCCACAATGGCAGCCCCTGCCCATAATTTTACCCTTGACCCACAATTTCAGCCTCTAATCACAATTTCTGCTTCTACTCACAATTTCAGCCTCTACTCACAATTTCAGCCATAACCCACAATTTCAGCCTCTATAAATAATTTCAGCCTCTACCACACTTTCAGCCTCTACCACAATTTCAGCCTCTACCACAATTTCAGCCTCTACCACAATTTCAGCCTCTACTCACAATTTCAGCCTCTACCACAATTTCAGCCTCTACCACAATTTCAGCTTGTAGCTCTGACCCTGTAACCCTGTGAGGTCAAAATCTCTGACTCTGTCACCCTGTAGGGTCATGATCTCTGACCCTATGACCCTGTCAGGTCAGGATCTCTGACCCTGTGAGGCAGTCAGGATCTCTGACCCTGTCAGGTTAGTCATCTTTTCTTCCTGTAGCTAGTAGACGGTTTGAATTATTTTTCTCAGACCCCTTCCTCATAATTCACTGACACACAAACATTTATTGTCCACAACTAAGATCAGAAATGTCATTTGATGGAAATTTATGATCAAATAAAATCCCGTAAGGGAAGAATTAACAGCACTTAAGGGGACAAATAAAAACTGTTTCTGTAAAAAAACATATTATGACACAATTACGGCAATAGCTAGCGGACACTGGGGAACCATTGTAGCCGATCTTTGACGTGGAGATGGCACTTAAACTGATTATTGCTAGATGTTCTGCATATATTAGGTCATCTTGATTAACAGTTTCTGGAATGTTTATATCAGGGATCCCCATCATGTGTGTAATGTCTGGCTTGGAAGGTTCACTCAAAGCTTTCTGTTGGCCCGATCATTTGTACACGTAAGGAGACAATCAATCTCACAAACATACTGTACACGGACAATCATTTGTACAGGTAAATAGACAATCAATCTCACAAACATACTGTACACGGACAATCATTTGTACAGGTAAGGAGAGAATCAATCTCACAAACATACTGTACACGGACAATCATTTGTACAGGTAAATAGACAATCAATCTCACAAACATACTGTACACGGACAATCTTTTGTACAGGTAGCTAGGCAGTCATTCTCTCAAACATATTGCACATGAACAATCATTTGTACACACGAAGGAGTGAATGATTCTCTCAAACATATTGCACATGAACAATCATTTGTACACACGAAGGAGTGAATGATTCTCTCAAACATATTGCACATGAACAATCATTTGTACACACGAAGGAATGAATGATTCTCTCAAACATATTGCACATGAACAATCATTTGTACACACGAAGGAGTGAATGATTCTCACAAACATATTGCACATGAACAATCATTTGTACACACGAAGGAGTGAATGATTCTCACAAACAAATTGCATATTGACAATCATTTGTACACAGGAAAGACAGTTTCAATCTCACAAACATAATGCACCAGAACACTGAAGAAGAGTTCTACAGTTACATCAATGACAGCATTGAGTTGATTGATGTATTCAAGTCTAGCGCCTGACAGGCTGGTGGCACGTTTAGCCTGTTCTTTGTGCTTTTCTAACTATTTCGATCTATTTGGTAGGCTACACACCCAAACATATGTATATATATGACAAGCCACCAACAGTGGACCATATTAAGATGATTTTTTTCTATCATTGTGCAGTGCATGTTAATTACATCGCACTAAATAAGTTGTCTCCTGTTATCAAAGACAGCAGGTGCGCATGCAAACATTGCGGTGAATATCGTTGAATCGTCTGTACGTTCTGCTTTCGCATCTCGAGCGGGTTTCCCCCAAATGTTACCATCACTAATTGATCATATTAGAAATACATATGTGCCTAGGAATTAAACAACTCGCTCATTACGTCGTGTGTTAGTTAACTCGCTCATTACCTGGTGTGCTAGTTAACTCGCTCATTGCCTGGTGTGTTAGTTAACTCGAACATTACCTGATGTGTGTTAAATCGAACATTACATGGTGTGCTAGTTAACTCGCTCATTACCTGGTGTGTTAGTTAACTCGCTCATTACCTGGTGTGTTAGTTAACTCGCTCATTACCTGGTGTGTTATTTAACTCGCTCATTACCTGGTATGTTAGTTAACTCGCTCATTGACTGGTGTGTTAGTTAACTCGAACATTACCTGATGTGTGTTAAATCGAACATTACATGGTGTGCTAGTTAACTCGCTCATTACCTGGTGTGTTAGTTAACTCGCTCATTACCTGGTGTGTTAGTTAACTCGCTCATTACCTGGTGTGTTATTTAACTCGCTCATTACCTGGTATGTTAGTTAACTCGCTCATTGACTGGTGTGTTAGTTAACTCGAACATTACCTGATATGTCAGTTAAATCGAACATTACATGGTGTGCTAGTTAACTCGCTCATTACCTGGTGTGTTAGTTAACTCGCTTATTACCTGGTGTGTTAGTTAACTCGCTCATTACCTAGTGTGTTAGTTAACTAGCTCATTACCTGGTGTGTTAGTTAACTGGCTCAATACCTGGTGTGCTAGTTAATTCGCTCATTACCTGGTGTGCTAGTTAACTCGCTCAGTACCTGGTGTGCTAGTTAACTCGCTCATTACCTGGTGTGTTAGTTAACTCGCTCATTACCTGGTGTATTAGTTAACTCGATCATTACCTGGTGTGTTAGTTAACTCGCTCATTACCTGGTGTGTTAGTTAACTCGCTCATTACCTGATCTGTTAGTTAACTCGCTCATTACCTGGTGTGTTAGTTAACTCGCTCATTATATGGTGTGTTAGTTAAATCGCTAATTGCATGGTGTGTTAGTTAACTCGCTTATTAAGTGGTGTGTTAGTTAACTCGCTTATTAAGTGGTGTGTTAGTTAACTCGCTCATTAAGTGGTGTGTTAGTTAACTCACTCATTGCCTGGTGTGTTAGGTGCCTGGTGTGTTAGTTAATACGCTCATTACTTGGTGTGTTAGTTAATTCGCTCATTACATGGTGTGTTAGTTAATTCGCTGATTACCTGGTGTGTTAGTTAATTCGCTCATTACATGGTGTGTTAATTAATTCGCTCATTACCTGGTGTGTTAGTTAATTCGCTCATTACCTGGTGTGTTAGGTGCCTGGTGTGTTAGTTAATTCGCTCATTACCTGGTGTGTTAATTAATTCGCTCATTACCTGGTGTGTTAGTTAATTCGCTCATTACCTGGTGTGTTAGTTAATTCGCTCATTACCTGGTGTGTTAGTTGCCTGGTGTGTTAGTTAATTCGCTCATTACCTGGTGTGTTAATTAATTCGCTCATTACCTGGTGTGTTAGTTAATTCGCTCATTACCCGGTGTGTTAGTTAATTCGCTCATTACCTGGTGTGTTAATTAATTCGCTCATTACCTGGTGTGTTAGTTAATTCGCTCATTACCTGGTGTGTTAGTTAATTCGCTCATTACCTGGTGTCTGACTAATAGGTCTGACTAATAGGTATGACTAATAGGTCTGACGAATAGGTCTGACTAACATGTCTGACTAATGTGTCTGACTAATATGTCTGACTAAAATGTATGACTAATAGGTCTGACTAAAATGTCTGACTAAAATATATGACTAATATGTCTGACTAATATGTCTGACTGATATATCTGAATAAAATGTATATTTGACTAATTTGTCTGACTAATATGTCTGACTACTATGTCTGACTAATATGTCTGACTAATATGTCTGACTAATATGTCTGACTAATATGACTGACTAATATGTCTGACTAATATGCCTGACTAATATGCCTGACTAATATGTCTGAATAATATGTCTGACTACTAGGCATGGCTAATATGTTTGACTAATTTTCTGACTTATATGTCTGACTAATATGTCTGAATAATATCTAAATCTGTAGGAGAAGGCTTAATTATGCATGTGGCTATTGTTAGGGGAACGTCTACTGCAACTAGTAAATGAGCATGTATGTCACGGCGCACCTGAGTATGTATGTGACAGGGCACGGCGCACCTGAGTATGTTTGTGACATGGCACGGCGCACCTGAGTATGTCTGTGACAGATCATAACGCACCTGAGTATGACAAGTTACGGTGCACCTGACTTTGCCTGTGAGAAGCCACGGTGCACTTTCTAAGCGCTAGAAATACATTACCTGATAAATAATTAGCCACTAGCGCCAACATTGTATGATTAAAGTTGTTGTTGTTTTTTGGTGTGCTGCTGTTGTTGTTGACGTTGTTATTCAAAGCTACTCGTAATTGACTTCTTTACTTATTGTTTGCGATGTTTCTCTGCCGGGAGGTTATATTGACTTCTCTTACATCCTTCATGGTTGTGTCACGGGCCCCTAACGTTATTCTGCCCTCTTATATTTGTGAATATTGCTATAATGGGAAGAACTCTGTCTACACTATTATCAATGTGAATGTTTTGAGATTGCTGGGTTTGAGTTTCCCTTATTTTGACTCTTCCCTATGTGATCTCTCTCACATCAGCGGGGCACACTGGAAAAAGCCCCATGCAGTTGCACATTGCTGAAAACGTACTATAGAAGACATACGTATTTTTACAGATAGCAGCATAGCTTATTTTTAATTGTAATGGAGAACGCTGGCTGCATTGAGAAATGCCGCCGTCTCAGAATAAACGTGTTGTCAGGGGTTACCGGACAGCAGATCAATGCTTGGTATGAAACATAGATCTCCTTTAGATTGTTATAGATCACATTTGTATATAATGTTGTCACTGCCAGGCCGGTTCTGTAACATAGCCATTGTGCATAACATTTTCTCATAAGCGTTTTTAAGCAACGTATTTTTTAAGTTGAATTTATGCAACCGAATTCCTGAGGGTTATAATCTACACCAATTATACAAAATAGTTTTTGGTAAATGTAGTGCTGGGAATTGCATACCATTGAGCGTATCAGAGGAGCAATTACGTTTATCGCTATTTTCCTTCTGTGGTGCTCTGTTATTTACTACACGCCAATAGTCATCAAATTAGGAATATGTTTAAATTGATTAACCGCCCACCAATTAGCGAATGAATCATGTTTTTGACTGCTATAATAACAGAACGAAACATGGCTTTTGATCTGCAAATAAAATAAAGATGGCAGAATGATTTCGATATATCAATGGTAGAACAGCTTTCGATAAATTAAAAATGGTGGCTGACAAAAATGGCAGACAAGAGAGTCAGATGTCGATATTGGTAGCAGAGTCAAGGCCAGTATCAACTGTCCAACTGTAAGAAATTCGAGGAGTTAGGAGAGGGAGGTGAGGAGGGAAAGGGGTGGGGTAGTAGGGAGAAGACACAATATGAACTTGGATATATGTTCTCAATTTGTTGACGATCAATGTCTCCGTCGGTGAAATTCTCGTTTGACTAAAATCAAATCTTCTAAGTTCTCTTTCTGAGGTCACATGATCAAGGAGTGTTTGGGACTGGCAAACTCCTTGTGTCAAAACTACTGCTCTTAAAACCACACCCCATGTTATAAATAGACACTGGATTCCTTTAAATTGGATAGTATGAATCCATATGTGGTTTTTGTGAGGAATAATACACCAATCGGGGTAGGGTCTATATCTGTATGAAATAGAGAGGTCGGAACTCACTTTCTGATGACGTCGATAAAAAACACACGTCAAATATGGACTAACAGCTACTCTCATCATCATGTAGCATGTCCTTTGTAGAACGTCGCTCCCATCACAGTCTGTCTGAAAGAAACTCGTGCCCTTGTAGAACGTCGCTCCCATCACAGTCTGTCTGAAAGAAACTCGTTCCCTTGTAGAACGTCGCTCCCATCACAGTCTGTCTGAAAGAAACTCGTTCCCTTGCCAAAACACCAGCTTCCGCCACTGTCATACTCAGGCATTCCTGGATATCTTGGTGCCATCGTCTTCTTGGTCTACCCCTTCCTCTTTTGCCTGGCACCATACCTTCCATCACCGTTCTTTGAAGACCGTTGTGTCTCTTGATGTGACCAAAGTATTTGCATTTTCTAGCCAAAACGGAATTGATAAACCAGTTCTCCTCTATGCTCAACTCTTGCCGAATGTCTACATTTGTTCTTTTCTCTGTCCAGTGTGTTCTGAGGATCTTTCTGTAACATTTTGACTCGATAGATTCGATTCTTTGTCTAGAAGTTTTGGTAATCGTCCATGCTTCACAGCCATAAGCTGCCACAGGAAAAACACAGGCTCTCAAGACTTTTATTTTTATCGTTTTGTTGGTGCTCTGCCATAATTTCTTCAGGCTGTTCAGTCTCTGCATTGCCATAGCTAGTCTTCTTCTGATTTCTTTCGAGTAATCACCATTTTTGTCAATTCTGGAGCCCAGATATTCAAAATGTGTAACATGATCTATTTCCTCACCACCCACTGTAAATTTATGCTGACATTGTGTTTTAACGGTGGTCATTATCTTTGTTTTGTTTATGTTTATGAACAGATTTTGATCTTTACTATGTCCATTAACGGCTGAAAGTAGCTGCTCTAGCCATTCCGCACTTCTTGATAGTATCACTGTGTCATCTGCGTATCGTAACTCTGGAATCTCGTACCCCCCAATCGTAAATGGGTCGAAACTTTCAATGTTCTCATCTTCTCGAACATTTCTCATTATACATTCTGCATATATGTTGTACAGATAAGGTGAGAGGATACATCCCTGTCAGACTCCCTTTTGTACTGCAAACCAATCTGATGTTTGCCCAGATACTCGGACAGCGGCTTGTTGATCATGGTATAATGTTTCAATGAGATGGAATATATGCAAAGGAAACCCCATTTCCTTCACGATTCTCCATAGATTTTGATGTTTTACCGTGTCGAAGGCCTTAGTGTAATCAATGAAACATGTGTACAGGTCTTCATTAAACTCTCTACATTTTTCATAGATATTCCACAGCTGCTCTACAGTACGTTTATCATCGAAAGTTGAAAACTGTCTACCGTATATATATATATATATATATATATATATATATATATATATATATATATATATGTATATATATATATATGTTTGTTGGCTGACAAGTACCATATATTATATACATTTTGCGGGTTACTCTCACAGCTAACATTCACGAACTGTCAACATTGTGTAATACTGGCGTACTTTAGTAACGCGTATTCGTAAAAGCAACATTTCATATATCACTTGCAGATACATTCTTGGAACATCAAAATATCAACATAGCATCTTATTATCTATATAATATTACAATTAACATGTTGGAGTAGTCTGCCGGAGTCTTTATGTATGACAAGGACAAGAATAGCACCACTGCCTCACAGAGAGCATGTCAAAACCGGCCACGGTTAGGTGGTTTGTTTAGAGCAGTATAGATGGCGCCTAACAGTTTGCGGGTCTACTTTGCTCTAGTGTTTGAGTCTATTTAGATGGACTCACACATCAGCTAATCCACCTCCGTAAGTACTTGTCCCAATGCAGTGGAGTATTAAGCTGCTCGAACCTAGCCCGGTAAGCAGGAAACCCTTTCCCCAGCTACATCAGCTCATACCAGAGTTGGAGCCTGCAAAGAAGCATCTGCCCCTGTAGAACTACAGGTCGACTAAGAACTAATAACTAAAAACAGTTTTGATGGAAGTTATTGAATCTATTTTATATACAAAAGGACTAAGTATTATGAAGCGTATGGGTTAAGGAGGCGGAGGAGTAGGCGGGAGAGATGGGCGGGGGATGTAGAGGGTGTACGAGAGATGGATCAATTTTTTGCTTAACTGCTGTCTTTTCTTTCATATTGTGCATTTCAGCTGACAAACAGAACTTCTGTACCGGTATTGCATACATACATGCATACATATATACATACATACATACATACATACATACATACATACATAAATCCATACATACACACACATACATACATACATACATACATACATATATACATACAATAATACATACATACAAACATACATACATACATACATACATACATACATACATACATACATACATACATACATACATACATACATACATACATGCATACATACATACATACATTTATACATCCATCCATCCATTCAGCCATCCATACATGAATAAATTCATAAATACATACATACATACATACATACTATGCGTGTGCGAATGATGGTACCTACGAAACTACGTATGACGTGTAGTTACGCAATAAATTCACATATACACGCACGCTCACAAACGCACACACGTGCACGCAGTGAATTTATTAAATATTTACAATAACAAAGACAATGTTTTTTTTTTAGCTATGATAATGAAGTCTAATGTTTGTTGTTTTGTTCGAAAATGGTTTGATTTGATTTAATAAAAATATAAGTTTAGCAACTAATAATCAGCATCTAGTGACTTGCCGCTTGACGTTGCAGATGGTGGATCTCCACTTTCTCTTATGGCGCTTTCGTTAATCAGTTCCTCCGTTGATCCTATCCCATATCATTCTTTTAACCTGTCCAATATTTCCTCTCTTTGCTTGCCTTCTTTTCTTTTCCATGTGGTTTCGCTCACTTGTTGCCGTGTGTTCCAGCCCGCCTCTTTCTTTGACATTGTCGAAGAAGGCTAACTGCCTGTTCCAGATTTTTGCCATAAGCTGTCTTCGTGTCTTTGTCTCTTCAAGCATGACATTTTTAGCTTTCTTTGCAGTTCATGAGATTTTCAACATTTTTCAGTAAAACAATGTTCCCATTGCTTCCAAAGATATCAATGCTGATTGTCCATGATTCTCTGCCCGTATGTTCATAATGGATCCAATTAGCATCTTAGAACTCTCTGTCTAAATTCCGGTGCAAATTTGTTACAAATTATTCCCCTCGTACTATGGAATGCTGATTTTGATGAGATATGCTGTTTTTTTATTTGACAATTTGCTTCTCCCATCAGATTTGATGTGGGTGCCAAAGCTTTGATAAGTATGTCCTTCTCTTTGTTCTCTGACGTTTACCTTTGTCCATAAATGTGGAGATTTGTGTTCTTTAGTTACTACCACTACTTCTAATTCTCTTTGATTTGAGATCAAATCTTTATTTTCGTTTTAAATGACTACAATGTTGACTATTTCTTGTTCGTGTGACTCATTGTGCGCTACCAGCACAGTGTCATCAGCGTAACGCGTTCTTTATGTTCTGTCCGCCTATTGATATTCTTTTGCCTTTATGGATTGCAAGATAAATTTGCTCTACAGAGAAAACAGCTCCGAATAAGCACACACGCCTGCCTTACTCTCTCTTGTATCTGCTGGAGGGTTTCTTGTTTGTCACCTTTTCGTATAATTGTAGTCTGTCTCCAGTACATGTTTTGAATAATTTGCAGGTTCTTGCTATCGCCATGCAGTTCGTTTAGAAAAGGCATCTTCTCCTGGTGCTTCACCCAGTCGAATGTCCTGGTAAGATCTGTGAGGCACGGGCCTAAACCTGTTTTCATCTCTACAGCTCTCTCTCTCTATAGCCAAATAAATGTCATGTCAAATGCCACTTACATTAAAACAGAGTTTGTCATAATTCTTTTTGTAAATGGTTTCATCTATTCCCGCCTAAAAGGGAGATTAAATCAATTGTATCAGTGCTCACTGCCGTGAATATCAACATTTGGAACACACTAATATAACAATATATGGATTGGTATTGCTTTATTTGATTCTCATAATTTACTTTCCTCTATTCCAGTTACCCAGTGACTCTCATCTTGACAATGATCAAACAATAATAAGTTAATTTTAATCGTAAGAATGCTCTAATTTTATTCATGGCTTACAAATGTGATAACTGGTAGATGCTCTGTTTTGGTTAGAGTGCGTGCGTGCGTGTGCATGTGTGTGTGCGTGCGTGTGTGCGTGCGTGTGTGCGTGCGTGTGTGCGGGTGTGTGCGCGTGTGTGTGCACGCGTGCGTGTGTGCGTGTGTGTGTACATGCGTGTGTGTGCGCGCGTGCGTGCGTGTGTGCGTGTGTGTGTACATGCGTGTGTGTATGTGCGTGTGCGTGCGTGCGTGCGTGTGTATGTGCATGTATTGATTCTGAGAAAGATAGATGTACAGATTGAGAAATACATAGAGTGATAGAGAGAGATAGAGAGTGAAATATAGAGATGGAGAGAGCGAGCAACACACGCACACACACACACACCCACTCTCAAAGACCCACCACACACACACACACACGCACTCACACTCCAGTCCCCACACACTCACACTCTAGATTAAAGGGAACTAACAGTAATAATTAAGTACACAATTAAGCAGACACAGTTCTATCCCTTACTCAATCATATTCATAAATTGTTTTACAAGAAAGAGTTTTGCTAGTTTGTCACGTTGAAGTGTAAATTCCAACTGGTGTAGTCAACAGAAAGTTTTTGTCCTTGATTTATAAAGTATCTTTACCACTTGATTTAATCTCACTTTGTTAAAATGTTTTCACAGCATACAGATTAGAGTTAGAGAGGATAAGGTCATACAGGATAAGAGGATGATAGAGAGGATGTGTTAGTGAGGAGGATGATAGAGAGGATGTGTAAGTGAGGAGGATGATAGAGAGGATGTGTTAGCGAGGAGGATGATAGAGAGGATGTGTTAGTGAGGAGGATCATAGAGAGGATGTGTTAGTGAGGAGGATGATAGAGAGGATGTGTTAGTGAGGAGGATGATAGAGAGGATGTGTTAGTGAGGAGGATGATAGAGAGGATGTGTTAGTGAGGAGGATGATAGAGAGGATGTGTTAGTGAGGAGGATCATAGAGAGGATGTGTTAGTCAGGAGGATGATAGAGAGGATGTGTTAGTGAGGAGGATGATAGAGAGGATGTGTTAGTGAGGAGGATCATAGAAAGGATGTGTTAGTGAGGATAGTGATATTGAGATATTTAGGATAGTGTTAGTGGGGTGGGGAGAGTTGGGTGAGGTGGAGGCATCAATGATCTCGAGGTCAGGTGCTCGTCTCAGGTGCTGGAGGTCGCTGCTTCGAATCCCGACGCAGAATAGGATTTTATTTCACGTGGTTCTTCTGGTAAAAAGTATATGTATGTCTATTTTGTGAGATCAGATTCCAATGGTCAGTGTCGATCACGATAAAAATTCCTTGGCGGTTAGAAATCGAAAAGAGTTCGCTTAAATGCCGATGCTCAGACAAAATTCAAAAATGTTAGTTAAAAATCTGTACAAATTATTTGCACCTACCACAAGGCCAAGTTAGCCGAGTGCTTTAAAATAGCTAATACATATAACACAAGCCTACGGCTACCTGGCAATAGACATCAAGATGGCTGTTTGAATATCAGGATTCCAAGTATTCAAGGTTAGTGAAGATAATGATAGAATGGTGTAAGATAATAACAGAGAGGCTAGTTATAGTGAGGATATTGTCAGTCAGGTTATTGTCAGTGAGGATATTGTCTGTGAGGATATTTTCTGTGAGGATATTGTCAGTGAGGATATTGTCTGTGAGGATATTTTCGGTGAGGATATTGTCAGCGTAGAAAGGTAACCTCAAAGTAGCATGATCCAATAGAAGTTAGATTTATATTGTCGTAAATCCTCTCATGTCTCCCTGCGGTGGATCAAGTCGTCTCTGTCTGATGAGGGTTTTACACAAACGTCTTAAATATTTCACCGACAAAGCTCCCCTATAACCTAACATCTACATAGATCCACTATAATTTAACATCTACATAGATCCACTATAATTTAACATCTACATAGATCCACTTTAATTTAACATCTAAATAGATCCACTATAATTTAACATCTACATAGATCCAGTATAATCTAGCTTCTACAGAACTCTGCTGTAATCTTGCATCCATAAAAACATAACTATATTTAAACTTTCAATACGCCTTTTTCCAGTTGCTGGAGCAGTAGTAGGTTTTCTTGTTTATTTTTAGGCTGAGAACTACAGGCCAGCTGAGAACTACAGGCCAACTGAGAACTACAAGCCAACTGAGAACTACAGCAAGCTTCGGCACTGCTGTCGCCACGTCAGCTGAGAACTGCAGGCCAGCTGAGAACTACAGCCAATGAGAATTACAGGCCAACTGAGAACTACAGGCCAACTGAGAACTACAGGTCAGCTGAGAACTACAAGCCAGCTAAGAACTACAGGCCAACTGAGAACTACAGGCCAACTGAGAACTACAGGCCAACTGAGAACTACAGGCCAGATGAGAACTACAAGCCAGCGGAGAACTACAGGCCAGCTGAGAACTACAAGCCAGCTGAGAACTACAGGCCAGCTGAGAACTACAGGCCAGCTGAGAACTACAAGCCAGCTGAGAACTACAAGCCAGCTGAGAACTACAGGCCAGCTGAGAACAACAAGCCAGCGGAGAACTACAGGCCAGCTGAGAACTACAAGCCAGCTGAGAACTACAGGCCAGCTGAGAACTACAGGCCAGATGAGAACTACAAGAAGCTTCGGCACCGCTGTCGCCACGTCGTGTGCTGGCTATGTTTGTTTATTTAACCCCAACAGAAAAACAACATACGCCATACCGGGATTTGAACCGCTGGCCTCCTTGTCGGCAGGCAAGCCTCGAAGCCATTAGGCCACGCGTTCCTGTACAAGGCTTCACTATAATCATGTCTCGACAGAGCTTCACTATAATCTTTATTCTACAGAGCTACACTATATTCGTATATCCACATATCTCCGCTATAATCTTGCACCCATAGAACTTCACTGCAATCATGCACCCATAGAACTTCACTATAATCAAGCATCAACAGAACTCCGCTGTAATTTACAGGAACATGTAAGACACAACAGGAGGAAGAAAAACCTAACAGGAAACTGTTAACTTCGAGAATATAACAGAACAGGAATGAAGTGAAAAACTAAACTATACATCAACATAGCAGTGTAAGTGGACAATAATTAAACATGTCTATGGTATTGTCTGTGAAACACAGAAGTCAATAACATGACAGCGATATTCTGAACATGTCGGAGCATCCATGTATGTTAAGCATTCTTTTTCATCTTAGCGTGACTGACTTTGTAGTATGTGGAGCGTACACGATTTCGTGAAGTTTCATGAGAAGGCACATGCGTTTGACGATAGTTTCCTGCTTTGCACAAACATAAATAATTCCAATGTTGTGGCTGTTAAACACACTTCCTAACATCTGTCACAGAGACATTACCCACTCCCCCTCTTCCCTATTTCCAATGCCAAACTTGCACAGGATAAAGGTATATCATAATAACTATCCCAGTCAATTAGATTACAACTGACATTTGGAGTTATCAAGCCTGGATGTAATCGGCTCGATTCTCCCAGAGCACTAGATCAATAGACAAGGGACACAACTGTGAAATTATAACTGTTAAATTACACATAATTAGCTTCACAGGGGACGTAACTTTGTCTTTCATGTATGTTGGAGTTATACTCTGGGGTCATTTGATGGAGTCCAGCTACGGTGGTTATCACATCCTAGAAGCCAGTACACGAGACAGAAAAGACAATAATCGACTGCGACATTCTCTGTTTATGACTCCACAAGTTCAGCACGGAGTAAACTATGATAACATTCCACGTGCCCTACGTCAACAGAGATTTTATTCAATGATTAGAAGATAGAAGATGCATACAGAGAGAGAAAGAGAGAGAGAGAGAGAGAGAGAGAGAGAGAGAGGGAGAGGGAGAGAGAGTGTTTTCATGTGAGAACAAGCAAGGGAGGCGTGAACGAAGACTAATTCTTTTTCCTGAAGATTATTCAGTACAAATCTAAGGAAGCTATCTGCCTGTTTGATAGCGAGTCTGTTAAATTTGCTGTGTTTTGGAATATCTTCTTCTGTTGTCGTCTCACTTTCTACCGAGATGTAGCCCAGTGTCTTGGTATGTCTGTTATATATATAAATATGTATATTTGTTACGCCATTTGTTTAAAGCCCCTAACGTTGTAGGATTACTCATATGGTAGATTTCTAACTGCCACGTGGACTACTCGTACCATGTAGCCAGATCGTCCTGTTTTGTAAGTGAGCAGAGGTAGTTGATCAGGTCACATTCGCATGAGATGATTGAACCATTTAAGGCTCTGTCTGCTAACTCAACAAAGGCAAGTACCCGTCAAATCTCTGATGTCCTCACTTCTCAACACAAAGGCAAGTACCCACCAAATCTTTAATATATCTCATATTGAATTTTTTTATTTTTTTTGTTTTGTTTTTTATAGAATTGTTCCTCTCCTGTGCCTTCTATAACCACCAAGTTTGGCTATGAAAGCAAGCACAGAATTGATATAAATATGATGTTTATCACTTGCTATTTAGTACACAATCTGATGTTAGGATAATCAATCAGTGTAATAATTGACAGGTGACTGCAGATGGTTGTTGACACCAAGTTTTGATTTCTCTGTAAATTTTTCTATCCGCTGCAAAAATGCATCCCAGGTTTTTGAATTCTGAGGCCGGCATTAAGTCCCTTGTGTTTAAATACACATTGAGGAGACGCGGGGATATGAAAATCCGAAAAGATTTTGTTTTGATGTTTTAATTGTTTTGACGAGCTAACTGATTAATTGGAACGAAACGTCTTAGTGGCACGTATTTGTAGCATTTAAGAGACGGTTTCAGGTATCAGTAAAACCAACGGCCAAAAAATACAGATTAACAATTAGTTGGGGGGTGGGGGGAGTGGGGGGTTAGCTCTAAACGTGTTCGTGCAGAGTGGGATAGAAAACACGTGAAGTTGGTCAGGAGCAGAAGCCGTGAACTCGTAGTAGGTTTAACAGAGATCTAGTGATATTGGTGTATCGATACCATGCTCTGAGTTGAAATCTGCATGTGAAAAGACGACCTGATGATAGTTGGAGTTGGAACTGTGGAAACACACGGGGCGATGATAGCTGAGGCTGGAGGCTGTGGAAAGAGACGGGGCGATGATAGCTGAGGCTGGAGGCTGTGGAAAGAGACGGGGCGATGATAGCTGAGGCTGGAGGCTCTGGAAAGAGACGGGGCGATGATAGCTGAGGCTGGAGGATGTGGAAAGAGACGGGGCGATGATAGCTGAGGCTGGAGGCTGTGGAAAGAGACGGGGCGATGATAGTTGAGGCTGGAGGCTGTGGAAAGAGACGGGGCGATGATAGCTGAGGCTGGAGGATGTGGAAAGAGACGGGGCGATGATAGTTGAGGCTGGAGGATGTGGAAAGAGACGGGGCGATGATAGCTGAGGCTGGAGGCTGTGCAAACACACGCGACTTGATGATAACTGAGGCTGGAGAATCTAGAAACACTGGACGCTTTCTTGAAACAGCCTCATTGACTCCCTCCTCTTTTCACCTCAAATTGTTTGTATAATTCAACAATATACAAGTAAACAGACGAAAGAAATTGCCACCATTTTATAATATTTCAAAAGAATGTGGATTCTACTTGACCTCGACCTTCAGATACTTGCTGACTGTCTTGGGCACACCGTTTGACATCATGTTTGTATTGTTCGCCATGTCCATTCTCTTGTTATTCCCTCTCAACATGTCATCCATAGTAAATGTTTTCAGAATGTTTAGATCATCAGGTGATCTTAGTTTGTGTTGCTTCACAGTCGTATATTTCTTGATCCTTGCATCTTCATCATCAAATTAGCCCTGTGTTGTGATACACCAGTGTGGCAGGGTGGGCTTTGCTGAGTAGTTATCTGAAGAGTTTACTGACTTACAACATATACGTTTTACTTCAGTCACAGAAAACACCAGAACTATCGTTAACCATTAAGACAAAATAATTTAATTTATTACATGAATAATTATTACACAATATAAACAAAAGGGAAGAACTAATAACTAAATAAATAGTATATACTAAACTAACACAGATGATTCAAGTACTAGCTGTTGGTGGTACCTCCGAACTGTTATTCCCAGGTTTTAAGTCTCCTATTTTAAATAACATAAATCCTGCACTTAGTATAATTCAATCGTACTACAAATCAATGATTCTATCTAACTCATTGTCTCCTGCCGTCGACCGGGTCGTCTAGATTGGTGATGATGTGGGCTTTAGACTGTCGAGTGCACACATGTAGGTTAAAAATGAGATCCCAAGGGAGAATAGAAACTTCGGGATTTTATCCCAGGATTAAGAATGAAACTCCCTTTGTCACGGTCAGTTTCAAGAACCAAGAGAACTCAATCGTAGAAAGGCCAGCATTCTTCCAAAAGACACCAAAGCAATGGTCCTGGAGAACAGTCAGACTGCCTTCTAGATCAATCTCAATTCGTACGCAGACAAACCTTCACACTCGCATGTGATCAGATCTCGTACCCAGACAAACCTTCACACTCGCATGTGATCAGATCTCGTACCCAGACCAACCTTCACACTCCCATGTGATCAGATCTCGTACCAAGACAAACCTTCACACTCGCATGTGATCAAATCTCGTAACCAGACAAACCTTTACACTCGCATGTGATCAGATCTCGTACCCAGACAAACCTTCACACTCACATGTGATCAGATCTCGTACCCAGACAAACCTTCACACTCACATGTGATCAGATCTCGTACCCAGACAAACCTTCACACTCGCATGTGATCAGATCTCGTACCCAGACAAACCTTCACACTCGCATGTGATCAGATCTCGTACCCAGACCAACCTTCACACTCACGTGTGATCAGATCTCGTACCCAGACAAACCTTCACACTCAATGTGATCAGATCTCTTTCTCTTTTGCTTAAAGGGTGTCCATGATTCGCACCTTTGAGCGGTCTATTGTCGACACCGACGTTACTTGATCTTGGGGTGACCTGCACTCACCTAACAATACGCAGGCACTTTTGATTACCAGAGAGTACAGTCTCCAGCACCCATCTCCTCTGTGCTATTGGCTTATGTTCCACATGTAACAGTTATACTGCAATAAAAAAGTAAGATTCTGAATATGGAACAGTGGGAGCCTGTAAGAATGAAAACTTGGAATGATTGAGAAGGGGATGGAAGGAGTCAAGTGGATATACAGGTAGTCTCTGGGCACAGATGGACTGGGCAGAACCATTTCAAAATGCAGACACGATCAAAGTTCAAGGGCGCAGATGAAAGATCGGCTACGGGGTGTTAGGTTTCTCACATCAATAATCCACAACACTGCTAGTGTACAACTCAGCCAGTGATCGTGTTGTTATAATGATCAGGTTAATGAAGGGGAAAGAAACATCACAATTACACACGTCTATGCTCCAAAAGACGGCAGATGAGGAAAACGAGATGAATGACTTTTATACCGGATTGCAAGAAATCAATCAAAATGTAGATAAAAGAAACATAACGCATAACTTCCAAATAAACTGCGTATAAAGAGACATCCTCGTTCCCTCGGCAAACAGAAAGATCACGAGGAATGAGAGAAGAGATTTGGAAAGACAAGAAATAACACACGGAAGACACATGTAGACTCAACTATTCGATCATCTGCCGCCTGTGTGATAGGGCATACATTGGGGAAACAGATATGGAACTGCGTGAGCGTTTCCGCCAACACCTTTATTATATCCGCAACCGCACTGGTTCCCCATTGGCCAGCCTGTTCAATGGTCCGGAGCACAGGGGTAAGGCTGACATTAGTGTCTCTGGTCTAGTTTCCTACTTCTCTGACGATCGTCATCGATTCGCGCTTGAGAACAGACTTATCTCCAGCATGGGTTGCCTCCAACCACATGTCATTAATATCTTCCATACCTATTCTTAAAATCTAACGATGATCCCCATCTATATGCCTTTCTTTGCCCCCTTCCCACCTTCTTATGCCCCCCCCTCCCACCCCTCCTGGCTTGTATCACCTTCTTTTCGTCCCCCCCCCCCACCCCACTTGGATCATTATTTTGCTTTTTTCATATTTGGCTACCACTGGCTTATCTGGCCCTTTCCCCATCACTTCTTAGGCTCTCCTGGCCACCTTATTTAACCGGTGTCCTTCATTTACAGTCGAATTTTCGACCCGACCTGTCGCGAAGGAAGACAATATATCAGATAAGTAGACAATTTTGTCCTTATATGTTAACATCCCCCATACACGTATTTATCACTTCATCTATGATTTGCTGGTTCAACATTGTTGTTATTTGTTGTCCCTGAAGAAAGCCTATTGGTCGAAACGTAGGTTTTGTTTGTGTTCTCATGTCGGTGCTGTATCTCACCATGCCCAATTTGTAAATGTTAATTAAACTTAACTTTAATAATTTTTTAACATTTTTCTACATTTATTGTTTCCATGTACTGAAATGGTAGTGTTACGATACCATGGTAATGACACGATAATGATACGATTATGATAAGATAATGATATAGATGTATTGAAATAAAAGTATAACTTAGTGACGAGACTCAACCACCATTATAAGTAACCAATATATAGGATTGAAAAGCATGGTAAAGGTGAGTGATAAACATGGGAAAGGTGAATGATAAACATGGGAACGGGGAGTGATAAACATGGGAAAGGTGAGTGATAAACATGGAAAAGGTGAGTGATAAACATGGGAAAGGTGAGAGATAAACATGGGAACGGGGAGTGATAAACATAGGAAAGGTGAGTGATAAACATGGGAAAGGTGAGTGATAAACATAGGAAAGGGAATAGATAAACATGGGAAAGGCTAGTGATAAACATGGGGAAGGGGAATGATAAACATGGGAAAGGTGAGTGATAAACACGGAAAAAGGGAGTGATAAACATGGGAAAGGGGAGTGATAAACAGGGGAAAGGGGAGTGATAAACATGGGAAAGGTGAGTGATAAACATGGGAAAGGTGAGTGATGAACATGGGAAAGGTGAGTGACAAGCATGGACAATGTGAGTGACAAGCATGGACAAGGTGAGTGACAAACATGAGAAAGGTGAGTGACAAACATGGGAAAGGCGAGTGACTAATATGGAACAGTTAGGTGTTAGAGAAATGAACAGAAGAGAAACAAATCTCGGACTCAAAATCACCGTTCATCGACTCATGGAAATATACATGCAGCCCCAAACATTGGGAATAGGAAAATGGTCTTCTTATTCAGAAAACTAAATGATATAGCTGCAGGTGCGACAGTGTCACGTGGGGAGCATGTTGTGTGAGGTGCAATGTATGGAGCATAGGGGTTAGCTGAGACAGCAGT
Organism: Ariolimax columbianus; assembly: GCA_036924085.1. Classification (NCBI taxonomy): domain Eukaryota; kingdom Metazoa; phylum Mollusca; class Gastropoda; order Stylommatophora; family Arionidae; genus Ariolimax; species Ariolimax columbianus. The sequence goes on along the minus strand of JAVGWX010000006.1, from coordinate 115,802,120 downwards.
TAGATGAGACAGAAGTTAGTTGAGGCATGAGTTAGCTGAGACAGTAGTTAGCTGAGACAGGATTTAGCTGAGACAGCAATGTAATATTTTTAGAGTCCCTCTGACAACTGCCACATAATTGTTGCAAGTGACCAGTGATCTCTATATATGCTATTATCAGAGAGAGCCTGTTACACAGGATAGAGAGAAGACAGACAAGAAAACTTGAAAGGCAAATGAAGTGGGTCAAAATTCAAACAGAAGGAAAAGAGACAAAAGCAAGGAAGGGATGACAGACATAATAACGGAACGATAGACAGAAAGAAGAGAGACAAACACAAGAAAGGAACTACAGGCAAAAAAGGAGAGCGACAGACATAATGAAGGATTGACAGCCAGTAGGAAGGAGAGACAGAAGAAAGGAGCGACAGACAGAATAAAAGGGCGACAGATAGAAGGAAGGAAACACATTCAGAAGGAAGGAGAGACAAACAGAGCGACACAGAAGGAGGGCGAGAGAGCGACAGAGAAGGAGGGCGAGAGAGCGACAGAGAAGGAGGGCGAGAGAGCGACAGTGAAGGAGGGCGAGAGAGCAGCGACAGAGAAGGAGGGCGAGAGAGCGACAGAGAAGGAGGGCGAGAGAGCGACAGTGAAGGAGGGCGAGAGAACAGCGACAGAGAAGGAGGGCGAGAGAGCGACAGTGAAGGAGGGCGAGAGAGCAGCGACAGAGAAGGAGGGCGAGAGAGCGACAGAGAAGGAGGGCGAGAGAGCGACAGAGAAGGAGGGCGAGAGAGCGACAGAGAAGGAGGGCGAGAGAGCGACAGAGAAGGAGGGCGAGAGAGCGACAGAGAAGGAGGGCGAGAGAGCGACAGAGAAGGAGGGCGAGAGAGCGACAGAGAAGGAGGGCGAGAGAGCGACAGAGAAGGAGGGCGAGAGAGCGACAGAGAAGGAGGGCAAGAGAGAGAGAGAGAGCGACAGAGAAGGAGGGCGAGAGAGCGACAGAGAAGGAGGGCGAGACAGGCCAAACGAGAGAGCGACAGAGAAGGAAGGAGATACAGACAGAACGAGTAAGTGGCAGTTAAAAGAAAGGAGCGACAGACAGACGGAAGGAGAGACAAACACAGGGAAGGAATGACATTCAAAATGAAGGATAGACAGACACAAGAAAGGAGAGACAGACATAACAAGAGAAGTACAGACAGAACGAGAGAGTGACAGAGAAGAAAAGAGCGACAGACAGACGGAAGGAGAGACAAAAACAAGGAAGGAATGACATACAAAATGAAGTAGAGACAGACGCAAGAATGGAGAGACAGACATAACGAGAGAAGTACAGATAGAACGAGAGAACGACAGACAGAAAAATTGAGAAACAGACACAGAAAGGAGAGACAGACAAAGAGAGGAAATACAGACAGAAGGAAGAAGAGACAGACATAATGAAGGAGAGACAGAAGAAAGGAGAGACAGACAAAACGAGAGAACGACAGACATAAAAGTATAGTTGATATTGTAGTGTAATCAGTGGATGTGAACATATTTTGAGATGGGTACCAGAAATAGAGAATCCAGAAACAGACAAACATAGTACATAGACAGACAAATAGATTGACAACAAAAGATCTGAAGATATACGCAGAGAAACTGGTGACTTGCTTGACTGATTGAGTGATTGTCGGATCTTTGATCAATTGAATCGATTATTCTAAGTGTGAGCGAACCAGGAGTAAGAAGTGTTGAAAGTGCCAAACACAGTTCGTATCCATGGTAACTGGAGATATAATTACGGCAGATCTGTCTACCACTCTTGGTATAATCAGCTTCTGTAGGATTGAAATGTATTCAACTTTCATGAGAGAAAACTGTCAGTTTCTTCAACTCAAACTTCCATCCATATCGGACGGTAAAAATGTGATGGATATATAAGAATGGACAGCAGCTTGCAGATATTCAAACTGTAACGTAATGAGGTGGCACTAATTGATCGATTACACGTCAATATTAATGGTTTGATGTGGAGGGACAGGGACCTCTGTTTGTTCGAGTTTGTGAGTGGTAATGTCGTTGGCTGTAAGTTGTGAGTGGTAATGTCGTTGGCTGTAAGTTGTGAGTGGTAATGTCGTTGGCTGTAAGTTGTGAGTGGTAATGTCGTTGGCTGTAAGTTGTGAGTGGTAATGTCGTTGGCTGTAAGTTGTGAGTGGTAATGTCGTTGGCTGTAAGTTGTGAGTGGTAATGTCGTTGGCTGTAAGTTGTGAGTGGTAATGTCGTTGGCTGTAAGTTGTGAGTGGTAATGTCGTTGGCTGTAAGTTGTGAGTGGTAATGTCGTTGGCTGTAAGTTGTGAGTGGTAATGTCGTTGGCTGTAAGTTGTGAGTGGTAATGTCGTTGGCTGTAAGTTGTGAGTGGTAATGTCGTTGGCTGTAAGTTGTGAGTGGTAATGTCGTTGGCTGTAAGTTGTGAGTGGTAATGTCGTTGGCTGTAAGTTGTGAGTAGTAATGTCGCTGGCTGTAAGTTATGAGTGGTAATGTCGTTGGCTGTAAGTTGTGAGTAGTAATGTCGTTGGCTGTAAGTTGTGAGTGGTAATGTCGTTGGCTGTAAGTTGTGAGTGGTAATGTCGTTGGCTGTAAGTTGTGAGTGGTAATGTCGTTGGCTGTAAGTTGTGAGTGGTAATGTCGCTGGCTGTAAGTTGTGAGTGGTAATGTCGTTGGCTGTAAGTTGTGAGTGGTAATGTCGCTGGCTGTAAGTTGTGAGTGGTAATGTCGTTGGCTGTAAGTTGTGAGTGGTAATGTCGTTGGCTGTAAGTTGTGAGTAGTAATGTCGTTCGCTGTAAGTTGTGAGTGGTAATGTCGCTAAGTGTAAGTTGTGAGTGGTAATGTCGTTGGCTGTAAGTTGTGAGTGGTAATGTCGTTGGCTGTAAGTTGTGAGTGGTAATGTCGTTGGCTGTAAGTTGTGAGTGGTAATGTCGCTCGCTGTAAGTTGTTAGAGGTAATGTCGCTCGATGTAAGTTGTGAGTGGTAATGTCGCTCGATGTAAGTTGTGAGTGGTAATGTCGCTCGATGTAAGTTGTGAGTGGTTATGTCATTGGCTATAAGTTGTGAGTGGTAATGTTGTTGGCTGTTAGTTGTGAGTGGTAATGTCGCTCGATGTAAGTTGTGAGTAGTTATGTCATTGGCTATAAGTTGTGAGTGGTAATGTCGCTCGATGTAAGTTGTGAGTGGTAATGTCGTTGGCTATAAGTTGTGAGTGGTAATGTTGTTGGCTGTTAGTTGTGAGTGGTAATGTCGCTGGCTGTAAGTTGTGAATGGTAATGTTGTTGGCTGTAAGTTTTGAGTGGTAATGTCTCTGGCTGTAAGTTGTGAGTGGTAATGTCGCTGGCAGTAAGTTGTGAGTGGTAATGTCGCTCGATGTAAGTTGTGAGTGTTAATGTCGCTGGCTGTAAGTTGTGAGTGGAAATGTCGTTAGCTGTAACTTGTGAGTGGTAATGTCGCTGGCTGTAAGTTGTGAGTGGTAATGTCGCTGGCTGTAAGTTGTGAGTGGTAATGTCGTTGGCTGTAACTTGTGAGGGGTAATGTCGTTGGCTGTAACTTGTGAGTGGTAATGTCGCTGGCTGTAAGTTGTGAGTGGTAATGTCGCTGGCTGTAAGTTGTGAGTGGTAATGTCGTTGGCTGTAAGTTGTGAGTGGTAATGTCGTTGGCTGTAAGTTGTGAGTGGTAATGTCGTTGGCTGTAAGTTGTGAGTGGTAATGTCGTTGGCTGTAACTTGTGAGTGGTAATGTCGTTGGCTGTAAGTTGTGAGTGGTAATGTCGTTGGCTGTAACTTGTGAGTGGTAATGTCGCTGGCTGTAAGTTGTGAGTGGTAATGTCGTTGGCTGTAAGTTGTGAGTGGTAATGTCGTTGGCTGTAACTTGTGAGTGGTAATGTCGTTGGCTATAAGTTGTGAGTGGTAATGTCGCTGGCTGTAAGAAATCCCATCCTAGTACAAAGGGTACATACGTTTAAACTTCTAGTTGTATACCTGCTATAGATTCCTCCCAAATCATTTCTATGTTTACATGCACTCATCTTTCTTGTTTTATCTCTCGCTTTTCGTCTCCTCGCGTGTACGTGTGTGATCGTGAGTCTGTGCGCGTGCGTTTTCTGGGCTGCCTGTGTCAGTAATCACTAGAAACGGCTCCACAAAAGATTTATTTCTTCTGGTGTCAGCCAGCTTTCTCTAATTATCCTGTGACATTCAACTGCCTCTCGTCTTTAACCAAACTCTATCTCAACCCCTCCCCCCCCCCCCCCCCCCTCGCAACATTTTGATTGGTCTATCCTTTCACAAATCAACCATGGACTATGAAGCTTAGATCCTGACACATCCAGGGCTACAATTCCTCAGTGCCAGTACCGGTGACACGTCACTGTGTCCAGACAGGGGTAGGTTCACGTGGACAAACGTTTTAGGAAGGTAATATATCCTAGGCACCTGTGGATAGCCCTCATTTCTAGAGCTTACCATGCTCGGTCTCTCTCTCTCTCGCTCTTATATTCACCAGGTTATGCTCGTTCTTGAGTCCGACAAACACTGAACTAAGGACTAGAATGAGTAGATACGAATATTCAGGAATGCCTTTCTCACAGTGGAGATGTGGTGGTTTTTTTGTAACGACAATTGAGTTAGCATAACTTTCTGTCTTCTAGGCTCGAATTTATTCTCACCGTCTCTGTTTCTGTTGTTCTTTGCCGAGTCTAGCCAAAAACAAAAGTCATCTCAATCAAATGCCAAGCGCAGATAATGATAAGCAATGCATGCGAATAATAGTTTTATGTTGTAAGAGCTTGTACTTTTTCTAAAAAATTGGCTATATTTGCATACAGGAAATTTTTGTATCAGACCTACTTTAACTGCTTTAAGATGAGTTGGAAAGACATTGATTGCACTATAGACATTAAGTACAAATAAGGTATTTGATTCATACATGATCAATATGGAGTACGTATCCATGAAAGATCTTGAACAATGAACAGATAATGAAAACCAAGTAGTTCATGCACAGTTTAAGGTATCGAGCAGGACGACATCTCTGAAATTGATCTGAAGAGACATGTTTTCTCATCATGCAGACTGACCTATCATTTCCGCTGGAGTTAGTTGATCAGTGATGAATGCATGGACAACTAACCAAACCTGGAAGCTCGACTTACACGCAACTTCAGTGTTCAGATCATGGTTCGTGAGGTTATGGGCATACACGCACTGGATGGCTCTTTTACTGGCTGCCTTTGGTCTGACACGCGGTGAGTATGTGTCCATTTGCTGACTGTAGTGTTACAGCACTAACGTTCATCATTCTACACGTGTGACCACTTCTACACGGCTGGGCTAAATTTGAATGTTTGGCTGTTATACGTGTGCCAGATGTGAATGTTGGGCTGTTATACGTGTGCCAGATGTGAATGTTGGTCTGTTTATACGTGTGTCAGATGTGAGTGTTGGGCTAATATACGTGTGCCAGATGTGAATGTTTCGCTTATGTACGTATGTAGATGGGAATGTTGTGCTGCTATACATGTGCTGCTGCTAAATCTAGTGCTGAATCGTTGAACCAGTTTATCATCCTGAACTGGCCATACAGGTAACAGACCTGTAACCCATGCTCAGCTGCCTTTCTGTCTGTGCACATGTGCACAGTGGTGAAGCAGACAGTCCAAGCGTGTACATGTGTCAGATCAGTCTGTTGTGTCCTGGCCAGGGACGAGGAATGGAAATATGCCTGGATCTTCCTGTCTGCATTGACCCACTGTAGATTCCAAACACAAGCGCACAGACAACCAAACACATGCGCACAGACAACCAAACACATGCGCACAGACAACCAAACACATGCGCACAGACAACCAAACACATGCGCACAGACAACCAAACACATGCGCACAGACAACCAAACACAGCGCCAGCCTTGACAATACAAAGACTTTCTTTTATCAATGTTCTTAATATTTCTCAGTCAAGTACCCATTTTTTTCTGAACATGACCTAAGCGTTCTTCTTCGTCTTTCGTTCGCTTTAAAATATTGTCTATATCTGCAATGTTGTCTCTTGTATAAACTTCGCTGTCTTTTGTAGTTCACACACAGGTCCATAAAGTTTCTCTTCCAGTGTTGTTTCTATGGGCCAGTGAGATTTTCTCTAAATATCATATTCGGGGCAGTTTTGCAGTATGTGCTCTGCTGTCTGGGGCGCCTGTCCGCATGTACACATGGCTGAGTTGCCAATCTTCATTTTTGTGTACATGTGGCTGCGGAGTCGGTTGTGTCCTGTTCTAAGGCGCAACACAACAGTTTGCTCTTGTCTGTTCATGTTATGGTAATCTTCTGGTGTTACTGTTGGTGGCTTTCTGATTGATTTGATCATCCTTATCTTCTGTTGGTATGTAACTGGCACATCTGGTTGCTCGTCTGCAGCACCCTCCTTTGCCAGTCGATCTGCTCTCTCGTCTCCTGGTTTTCCACAATGAGAAGGTATCCACTGCATGACAATCTTGCGCTGGCTGCTCAGTTCAGACAGTAGAGCCTGTAGATCTGGCAGTTTCTCAAATTTAAGTGCTTGGAGTGCTGATTGTGCATCTGTAAGATATACTACAGGTTGTGGACCGACATTGGTGTTCAACAATTTCTCAGTTGCCACCTTGATTGCCTGTATTTCTGCATCATATGAATGACAGAATTTCTCAGTTGGTACTTTGACTGTATCCCTAATGTTGTTTGGGTATTCTATGTACACTCCCGTTCCACCATTCTTTACTGCATTCTGTGCTGACCCATCTGTGTATACTCTGATCCAGAGGTCTTGTGGGTATTCTTCATCCAGGAAATTGAGGATCACTATCCTACGTTGCACACTGTTCTGTTCATCCTTGTCTAATATTCCTTTTACTTTTGTTTGAATGCATACTGATAGTCCGTGCTCCTCTCTCCAAGGGGTTTGTTCTGGCACAGACTTTAGGGGGATGTCAACTTCAGGTAGATCCATAATTTGCCTGCGAAGTCGTTTCGCCTGATGCATAAAACTACTTCTTTTCAGTCTTTCCATTGCTAAATTTTGAAATCTGTCTTTCATTGGATGGCTCGGCATGCAGTGGAACTTTTCTGCCTGTGTTAATACCTTTGTGTCTCTGCGCTCTCTTAGTGCTTGAATCCTTCCCATTTTCTCCATCACCACAATAGGTGTTGATTTCATTGCTCCTGTAATGACCCTAAGTGCCTGATTTTGCACCTTATCCACCTCTTTTAGGGTAGTGTTTGCTGCGGGGCACCACTCTGCTGACCCATATTCCAGATGTGGCCGTATACCTTGTTGGTAAACTTTGTTAAGTATTTTTCCACTAGCACCCCATGTGGTTCCACTGAATTTTCTCAGGATGGCTAACTTCCTCCTGGCTTTTTTGGCTGCCTTGTTGACGTGTTCCCTCCATGTCAACCTATCATCAAATGTAACTCCAAGATAGGTGGGTTGTTTATCTTCTTTGAGGTGTTCTCCATTTATCTTGATAACTCCAGCTTTTTGTTTTGGGGAGAGGGTGAAAAGCGTAGTGCTACATTTTTCGGTGTTAATGTTTACACACCATCTGTTTGTCCATGAGGTCAAGTCATCAATAGCTCTTTGCAGCATTCTGGTGGCCACTGTTGCTTGCTCATTTACACACCATATTGCCGAGTCATCTGCATACATTGCAACTTTTGTTCCTTGTGGTAGCTCAGCAATCAAGTCATTGATGAAGACTATGAAAAGTGTAGGGGAAAGAACTCCTCCCTGAGGCACACCCTGACGCAGTAGAATTTTCTTACTCTTGAGACCATCTAGTTGGACTCTGGCTCTTCTGTTATGTAAGTATGCTTTTATCCATTTGTACATCCTACCCATCACTCCACTATTTCTCAGTTTCTTTAAAAGTCCTTCTTTCCAAACCTTATCCAAAGCTTTCCTTAAGTCTATCCATGCTGCTAATACTAATTTCTTGTCCTGGAATGCGTCCTCGATCTCTTGTGAGAGGTATGTTGCCTGGTCTTCAGTGGAGTTGCATTTCCTAAATCCTGCCTGTTGTGGCACAAGAAGGTTTTGACTCTCAAGATACCACTGGAGCCTTAGATTGATGATACGTTCCATTGTTTTACATATGCAGCTTGTGAGGCTGATTGGTCTATAACTGGATGCCATGGAACTGTCTTTCCCTGGTTTTGAGAGTGGTATCATGATTGCTACTCTCCAGGTCTGTGGGACTGTACCTGATGTCCAACAAATGTTGAAGATCTGAAGCAGCTTTGTTTTTGCTGCTGTTCCCAAGTTCTTGATCATCTCATTGGACACTCCGTCTGTTCCTGGCGACTTTCTCATTTTCAGTTTGGATATTGCAAACTCCAGTTCTTTGAATGTGATTGGTGTCTCCATAACTTCGGGCATGGCACCATCTCGCTCTGTATGTGATTGGTGTCTCCATAACTTCGGGCATGGCACCATCTCGCTCTGTATGTGATTGGTGTCTCCATAACTTCGGGCATGGCACCATCTCGCTCTGTATGTGATTGGTGTCTCCATAACTTCGGGTATTGCACCATTTCGTCCTGTATTTTGTCGTTCCTCGCGAACACTTCGTTGTTTCTCTCTGTCTACTTCAATGTTGCTATCTTTTGCAAAAGAGTCAGCAAAGTAATGTTTGCCTGTGAGGATGTTTCCATCTTTGTTTAATGTAATCTTTGTGTTTCTATGTGCACCCTCATCATTAAGTTGTTTTACCAACTTCCACAGTTTCCTGGTATCCTTTTCAAAGTTCAGAGACTCTGTTTTCTCCCTCCAACTTCTTCTTCTAGCAACTTTTCCCTTTGAAATTTGGCCTTAGCATGTTGATATTTTGTGTGGTGTTCTTGACATGGACTAATGTCTGCTTGCTTTCTAGATGTTTCTACCTCGTTTTGCAGTTGTTCTAATTCCCTATTCCGGTATGGCCTATATTGTTTGCGGGCCCCTCTAGGTATTGTTTCATGGGCAGCCTGTAGCATGCATCTGCTGAAATTATCGACTACCTTATTTATGTCTTCATCTGTTGTTAGATTTCTAGTCAGCACACTAGACCGATGCTGGTACATTGACCAGTCTGCCTTCCTGTAATTCCACCGAGGCAGGGTACTACTTTCCTTGACATATTCATTTTCAATAGTTAGAAATACTGGTCTGTGGTCACTACCTCCAAATTGTTTCCTAACAATGCGTGTAATGTTCCATTCCATGCATGGTGAGTGGAATGCCAAACCTGGTGTAGAAGTGGTGTACCATGATCTCGAGTAGAAGGTGGGTCTGTTTGCTGGTTAATCAGGATAAGTCCATTGTCATCCTGCCAGTTTTCTAGCTCCTCACCCCTCTTATCCATTTGATCATAGCCCCAGCTCTGTGAGTGGCTATTGAAGTCTCCACACACAATCAGTCTTTCCTTTGTTGCAATCGTATCCAGTGCCAGTGGACGATCCCTCGGACAGTAATAATTTAGAAGGTGGAATTCTGTACTTTCTTTCTTGAGATGCATCATCTGGTATTCTGCCCCCTCCATATATACTTCCTGCTGATAAGCATTGATGCTATTTCTCACAAGTGTCAGAATTCCACCCTTCTTCCTGTCTTGTCGGTCAGACCTATAGCACTGGTATCCTCTAATTTTGAAGGCTATATCTTTATTGAGATGCGTTTCTTGCAAGCAACATACATGTACTTGCTCTTCATATAGAATATTCTCAAGCTCTAATTTTTTACTATAACCATCTCTTTTGCTGTTGACGCCTTCAGCATTCCAGTGCATTATTTTAAGTGTTCTTTTATTTGTTTTGGGTTTTGTTTGGCCAGTAGCTCTTTTCTCGTGCCTCCTGACTCAACTAGGCATCCGAGAAGGACCTCCAGTAATAAAGTTTGGGCCCTTTCGAGACGGAGGACCCGGCACTGTACCTGCCTGGTTGTCCACCATAGGCCGAGCGCCATAACGTTTTGCAGATATATGCATACTCTCATGTTGCATATTTGCGTGGCATCCTGATTTCTGTGGTGCGCCTTTTGGTTGGTTGCCTCCGTCTTCAACACCTTAACGTTGCTTGGGCAGACTGTGGTCTTGCTGGAAAGGATGTGTGATGATGATGATATGAACTTATGGACCCATTTTTCAAGTATCCCTGAAGAGAGGCAGTCCAGTGTGTCTGTGTCCCAGGATCGTCACGTCCTGCCAGAAACGAAGCATATACATGTGAGTGGGGTATCTCCTTACTCCCCTTTAGTATTCTTGGCTCCTCTGCAGTGATGGTACGCCTGGCATTCCCCGCCACCTGGGAGGTTGTCACAAAGGGGCAGAGGTGCAATGTCCTCTGGCCTGCATCTCTTCTGCGTCCATTGGGATGACTGATAGAAGACAAAAGTAAAGAACGAGGCAAGAATGCATTTAACCCATGAAGTGGGGGTGGATTGGTTTAGCCCAGAGCGTGTACCACTCGCCGGTGGGTTCTGCAGCTCCACCTAAAGGGCTCCACCTGCTCCTCTGCCTCTTAGTCTGGTCCTTCTCCAAGGACCTGTCCGGCTTGGGTGACCCTAACAGGAGTAAAACTCCCGCCGACATAGCCCCCTGGATCACTGGGAAACGCAAGCTCTCCAACCCCGTCAAGGTAGGCCTACATTTGGAGAGACCTAAGCGTTCAATTTGTTCTAACAGAAAATCCTCTCCATAAGGCTTGTATTCAAATACCTATTAGAAACTGTTAGTGTCTCCATCCCAAATAATCTGTGTCCATCTGAGATTATACTTGCCTGCTAGTGTCTCCATCCCAAATAATCTGTGTCCATCTGAGATTATACTTGCCTGCTAGTGTCTCCATCCCAAATAATATGTGTCTATCTGAGATTATACTTGCCTGCTAGTGTCTCCATCCCCAATAATATGTGTCTATCTGAGATTATACTTGTCCGATGAGCGAGAACAAACGTTAAAAGCTGCTGCCTCAATGGACCTTGAGCATACGTCATTGTGCAAACCTGATCGTGACTTAGTTTCCATTTCTGTAATGTATCTGTCCTGTGTTCTTGGGGTCTTGTGGTCCTGTGGTCTTGTGGTCCTGTGGTCTTGTGGTCGTGGGGTCTTGTGGTCCTGTAGTCTTGTGATCTTGTGGTAGTAGAACGCCGAACGACAACACGTTCAGGTCCCTCTCTCCTTCTGTGCCTCTTTTGGCATTAGGATATCGGGCACCTGGTTGAGACGGGCGGCATCCCACCGCTCCAGATGGATCTCAGACGATCACAGGACCAGACAGGAGCTGGATCATATCCTGTCTAGAAATCCATATCTCATCAGATCGTACTGGGTACACCGTGGAGCCGAGGCCGCTGCCAGCACTTCTCCTCGTGGCTAATGTGGCTGTCTAGCCAAGATACCACATAAAAACTGCATCAGTTGCCCAATACGACACGGAACATTTAAAGTACGCCTTGGACCCGATGACCACCACCCTGGACACGATGACCACCACCCTGGACCCGATGACCACCACCGTGGACCCGATGACTACCCCCCTGGACCCGATGACCACCATCCTGGACCAGATGACCACCATCGTGGACACGATGACTACCCCCCTGGACCCGATGACCACCAGCCTGGACTCGATGACCACCACCCTGGACCCGATGACCCCCACCCTGGACTCGATGACCACCACCCTGGACCCTATGACCACCACCCTGGACCTGATGACCACTACCCTGCACCAACTCTTCGTAACGGCGTGGAACACTGACCAAATGCCCGAGGCACGACACGACGGAATAATAACTTCCTTGTACAAGGGAAATGGCTCCCGTCTGGAATGCGGCGATTACATGCCTATTACCCTACTGTCCGTCCCTGACAAGGTCTCCGTACATGAGCTCCTCTCCAGACTACAACCCCTGTTAACGAGATATCTTCGCCCCCAACAGTCAGGGTTCACAGCTTCTCGATCCACCATCGTCGCCCCCAACAGTCAGGGTTCACAGCTTCTCGATCCACCATCGTCGCCCCCAACAGTCAGGGTTCACAGCTACTCGATTCACCATCGTCGCCCCCAACAGTCAGGGTTCACAGCTACTCGATCCACCATCGTCGCCCTCAACAGTCAGGGTTCACAGCTTCTCGGTCCACCATCGTCGCCCTGAACTGTCAAAGTTCACAGCTACTCGATCCACCATCGTCGCCCCCAACAGTCAGGGTTCACAGCTTCTCGATCCACCATCGTCGCAACCAACAGTCAGGATTCACAGCTACTCGATCCACCATCGTCGCCCCCAACAGTCAGGGTTCATAGCTTCTCGATCCACCATTGACGCCATTCTGTCCCTCCGCCTCCTCACGGAACTGTACCGCCAGTTTAACCGCCATCTTCACGTGGCCTACGTTGACCTTCGGTCTACCTTCGATTCTGTGAACAGACACGTCCTGTGGAAGACCATACAATTCGTGGGTATCATGGGGACCGTGCTGACTCTAATTGAGAAGCTTCACAGTCCCTCCAGAACCAAAATTCGGCTTGGGCGGGATCTCACAGGAGTTCTCTATATCATCCGGTGTCCGACAGGACTGTGGGCGGGATCTCACAGGAGCTCTCTACATCATCTGGTGCCCGACAGGACTGTGTCTTCGATCCTGCACTGTTCTGCTGCGCTATGGACTGTCTTCTGTACACGACCCAGGGGTCCTCGTCGGCGATTCCCGGGTGACCGATCTCGTCAGACCGAGCAACGAGTCTCAGATCCTGGTAGGCCCCCTAGAGGCACTGGATCGATCGACTACCCACCAAGTCTTGCACATCTCAAGGACGAAGACAAAAAATCTAAATTCTCTGCATGAGCCCCACTGCGATGAGCATCACCGTGAGCGACAACCCTGTTACAGCCACCGAGGACTTCGTCTACCTCGATATCAGACAGTCCTCTAGCGAACGCAGCAGCCATCACATCCCCCGAAGGATGACCTTAAGGGCTTCACCCATGCACACGCTCCGCAGTCTGGTCCCAGCGAAGGCTCTCCCTGGAAACCAGGCTTCGTATTAACCCTCCTGCATTGTCTCCTTTCTCCTGTACGCTTCGAGTTCTGGACACTACTACAGTAGGACCGCCAGCGTCTTGAGGCTTGTCACCTCGGGCCATCCTGACATGGTTTCCAACAGTAAAGTTGTTTGACGTACTCAGCTTGCAGGCAGTGTCTCAACTATCACCGTCGTTTCTCCTTTTTAGGTCACGTTGCTCGCCTTTCCAGGGAAGTCCCATCCCACGAGATGCTCTGACAAGCTGTCAGGGCGAGTTACGGGAAGAAGCTGTGCTCATCCTGGAGACTTCTGAGGGCCGACCTTGCCACACCTGGCTCAAACAGATTGCCCCCTCCCCAATAGATCTGCAGGCCGCCTGGGACTCAGCCGTCAGACGTAGTCATGGACATGGTCATTCGAGGCGACGGACCTTGGTCGCCTAAGCGTACTATTGTATTATATAATAGCATTACTGCTGTGCCTAACTGAGGGTGGTAAATCCATCAGTCAGTATGACCACAGCCATACAGCGCACGGGAAAGCTGCACGCCGATTGGAAAGGTTTAGTTCCTTCTGAAACCTGACTACTTGAAGGGTAATGTTTTTGTTCATGACAGTTTGCTCTGTTACAGTGAAACACAACTTCCCAAGTTCATGTCAAGTTCTGTTCATGACAGTTTGCTCTGTTACAGTGAAACACAACTTCCCAAGTTCATGTCAAGTTTTGTTCATGACAGTTTGCTCTGTTACAGTGAAACACAACTTCCCAAGTTCATGTCAAGTTCTGTTCATGACAGTTTGCTCTGTTACAGTGAAACACAACTTCCCAAGTTCATGTCAAGTTCTGTTCATGACAGTTTGCTCTGTTACAGTGAAACACAACTTCCCAAGTTCATGTCAAGTTCTGTTCATGACAGTTTGCTCTGTTACAGTGAAACACAACTTCCCAAGTTCATGTCAAGTTTTGTTCATGACAGTTTGCTCTGTTACAGTGAAACACAACTTCCCAAGTTCATGTCAAGTTTTGTTCATGACAGTTTGCTCTGTTACAGTGAAACACAACTTCCCAAGTTCATGTCAAGTTTTGTTCATGACAGTTTGCTCTGTTACAGTGAAACACAACTTCCCAAGTTCATGTCAAGTTTTGTTCATGACAGTTTGCTCTGTTACAGTGAAACACAACTTCCCAAGTTCATGTCAAGTTTTGTTCATGACAGTTTGCTCTGTTACAGTGAAACACAACTTCCCAAGTTCATGTCAAGTTTTGTTCATGACAGTTTGCTCTGTTACAGTGAAACACAACTTCCCAAGTTCATGTCAAGTTTTGTTCATGACAGTTTGCTCTGTTACAGTGAAACACAACTTCCCAAGTTCATGTCAAGTTTTGTTCATGACAGTTTGCTCTGTTACAGTGAAACACAACTTCCCAAGTTCATGTCAAGTTTTGTTCATGACAGTTTGCTCTGTTACAGTGAAACACAACTTCCCAAGTTCATGTCAAGTTTTGTTCATGACAGTTTGCTCTGTTACAGTGAAACACAACTTCCCAAGTTCATGTCAAGTTTTGTTCATGACAGTTTGCTCTGTTACAGTGAAACACAACTTCCCAAGTTCATGTCAAGTTTTGTTCGTGGCAGTTTGCTCTGTTACAGTGAAACACAACTTCCCAAGTTCATGTCAAGTTTTGTTCATGACAGTTTGCTCTGTTACAGTGAAACAAGTTCATGTCTTGTCACTTCAACAAATGTTACAGCACTTTGGCAAAAGGCGCCCACCAAGTGCCCACCAAGTGCCCACCAAGTGTCCACCAATCTTTCAGCCATGTTCTGACCAAGAAGACCCAGGACAACAATTCTGCGCCCCTCGAGCAAATCAGTATCACTCAAATTATAATCAGATCCACCTTTCACACCAGTTTCTACATAATCTGTGTCTCAGCTTCGTTCAAACATATCCTCATCAGAGTCATGTTTTGTATGCTACTATCGTGAAAGGGGCGTGGCATTTTCTTTGATTCCAATTTTAAAAAATTCAGTATTCACCGATGATGGGCTACCAAAGCGAGGCTAATAACTAAAACTGAATATTGCTGCATTCGCATGGATTGTTATCTCTTTGATTAGATCAGCTGTATGTTGATTGCCACGAAATTTACGTTCCTTTGATACACCTTTACTGAACTGTCTGGCTGAAGCCATAGCTGTCACAAATATTATTCAAGTATTTCCACAAATTTACCAAGTTTCAATCACCTTTATGTTAACACACTGCTTTTACAGCCATGTTGGATACAAAAGAGAGCGTTCATTGTATTCGCTGCATTTAGTATTAGTATATTTTTTTAGGGAGTGTTTATCATATTGAATGGCATCCAATTTGAAGGTTAGCGAAAAAGCATATTTTAGTACACACCCATCCTCTTTGGACATCGACAACTCTTAAACATATAAACCCATAATTTAAAAAAAATATAGAAGCAAAAAGTCTTATAAATATTTTAAACACAATTTGTAAATGCAAATCAAAAATAACATTTTGTATCAAATTGTGGGTTGGTCTCACCCCTGACACATGATATATCTACACGTACCAGTAGAGACGGCTAAACAGCTATCCCATGAGGTGTCTCGATCACCAACGGAGAGATGTTGGAGACAACAGGCACTGTCACAATCTTTTCCATGCTTAGTCTTCAAAGGCTTCAATGGCTGGGACACACTTGGAGGATGGATGATGGCAGAATACCAAAAGATTTTCTCTGTGGGGAATTACAGTTGGGGACAAGGTCTCGGGGCCGGCCACTACTTCGGTACAAGGATGCATGCAAGCGGGAATTGAATTATGTGGACATCGATTTGGAATCATGGGAACAGAACATCTTGGATCGTGTTCTATGGAGGGGCACAATTGAGCGTGGAATACAGACAAAGGCGATACTGATTGCTGATAGACTAAGGATTCAGAGTTTGAGAAGACACGCCACACCATGTGATGCGGCAAACGGTCTTGACTGTCCTTGCACACACTGTGGAAGACGCTTCTCTGCTCGGATTGGTCTACGAGTCACATTCATCGTCGTCTTGGACTGTAGCTGCATCCCTTTTTCAAAGCACAATTACTATCGTCTGACAAGACGGACAGATCATATGAATTTATATAAATTTCAAATAAAACAATTGTGTTTATCCACTACCAATTATTATGTGAATGAAGATTGATTGCCTTAGTTTTATGTGTTTGGGTATTCTTGTGGCATTTTTGCTATGTACGTGTGTTTATGTTTCCGTGAGTTTATGGTTATGCCATGTGCTTGTGTTGTATTTATGTGTGTACGGTGAATGTGTTACATATTCCGGTGGGTGTTTTTTACTCTCATGTATGTTACTATGTCTATCCGTTATGTGCATGTAAATATGAAGTACAAGTCTGTGTATGCGTAGAATGTGTGACGTTTGTATATTTATATTTGATCGGTTCATGTACATGCATGGTATTTGCACATTTATGTTATACATGTGAATAAATACCAAAAATGCTAACTATGTTCAATAATAACAATGTGATTTACTGCCCCATGCCCGCACATGGTCCCAGTCCAATCTGAAGCACAGGTCAATGATTTGGCAGGTGTAATACCCGTGTCGTCGGAGAAAAGACTAATATCTCACCTTCTCGACAAATATGCCACTCAAGGTGAGAATAGCTAGCGACATCCGGTCTCTTACCGCATCCTCCCTTACTGAAGTATCCAAGCCCTAAACACCCACATTATTGTGTCTTGTCTTCAACATTATACACCAACAGCAACATGATAACTGTGCCCTAGTATTAACTACCATCTCACAAGTACAACATGATAACTGTCCCCTAGTATTAACTACCATCTCACTAGTACAACATGAAAACTGTGCCCTAATATTAACTACCATCTCACTAGTACAACATGATAACTGTGCCCTAGTATTAACTACCATCTCACTATAACAACATGATAACTGTCCCCTAGTATTAACTACCATCTCACTAGTACAACATGATAACTGTGCCCTAGTATTAACCACCATCTCACTAGTACAACATGATAACTGTGCCCTAGTATTAACCACCATCTCACTAGTACAACATGATAACTGTGCCCTAGTATTAACTACCATCTCACAAGTACAACATGATAACTGTCCTCTAGTAACACTACCATCTCACAAGTACAACAAAACCACTACAGACACTACTTTCCGTTTCTTTACGTCACAAATCCTTATAAGAAACGATAAACAAGACCTACTCAGCTGGTATTTATTTTATTTGACTCGTAATGTCAGAACTGGCAGTTCTAGTGACTGTTCGAGGGAAACCAATAATAGAAAGCAAACTGCGAGTGTGTACCAGGGCATAAGGAAGAAGATGACGATCTGACTGGGACAAGTGTTGTATCTGTGGCAGATCTGACTGGGACAAGTGTTGTATCTGTGGCAGATCTGACTGGGACAAGTGTTGTATCTGTGGCAGATCTCACTGGCACAAGTGTTGTATCTGTGGCAGACATATGGTTGCCAGACATGTACTGTAAATCAGTTACCAACAAAGATATATCTTCCTAAATGGTTGCTCATGTTCTGCTTTGGTAGCACATGGTAAATATAAAGACACTCTTTGTCATCTGCTTTTTTGTTTGGAGAGAAATCGTGGGGTGTCTTAGCACTGGAGTAAGTTGGTAAGTGATAGCGTTTGCCATCTGCACTCTCGTCTTTATTTCGCTATCAAGTCTGCAGTCTTCAGTAAAAACAGTTTCTAAATCCCTAAATTCTTGCACCTACTTGATTGTTTCCTCATTTACATGAATATAAAGTGCAGTTTGCTTTCTACCTTTACTAATTGTTTCTGTTGTTGATGTGCTGTTATTCATGTCGCTCTTATTACAGTTTAAGTACAGTGAGACAAAATGATGTAGTAGGTTATGTTTATTGGGATGGATCAAAGATTGGTCATTTGTGAAGATCGTTGCGTTAGTACTAACCTACTCTGTATTTACTTTCAGGAAGATTTATTCAAATAAGTGACCAAGAGTAGTGGTGAGAGAACACAACCCTGTCTGGGGCTCGGTGAAATGGGACGGGGAGAGAACACAATCCTGTCTGGGGCTCGGTGAAATGGGAAGGGGAGAGAACACAATCCTGTCTGGGGCTCGGTGAAATGGGAAAGCACTCAGACATGCCTAAAGTTGTTCTCTGGCTATCCTGATTAAAGGGCTTTGATGTTGCTAAGGAGAGGACCTTTCAGTCCATAATCAGTTAGAACCTTTTCTAAATCTCCCGTTGACTATCAAACGCCTTTTCCTGATCTATGAATATAAATCTGTTGTTACCGTGTATTCTATAGACCGCCCACATATTTGTCTCATTGTACATTCTGTGTCGATAAAACTCTTTCCTTTCCAGAACCAGAACTGATTATTTTCTAGTTGGGGTTCCAGTATTGGTCCTTGATCATCTTTCTAGTATTGTTGCATATATTTAGTCTATGAGGCTTAGAAGAGAGATTCCCCTATATGTTTGGTACTCGTGCTTGTTGGCTGTATTTGTCCAGATAGGAAAGATGAACGCTTGCTGCTAATCTTTCGGTACCTTTCTCGACGTCCTATCCAGCAAGGCTGCTTCATCTTCTGACTGAAATATATTTAAGCCGCACTGTGGTTCATCCTCCAAGAGACTTGAGCTACTCTGGCGTCAGGACATGTAAGGAGCTAAAGCCACTCTGGAGTCAGGACATGTAAGGGGCTAGAGCCACTCTGGCGTCAGGACATGTAAAGGGCTAGAGCCACTCTGACGTCAGACTTGCACAGAAATAGAGCCACTCTAGCGTCAGGACATGTAAGGAGCTAAAGCCACTCTGGAGTAAGGACATGTAAGGGGCTAGAGCCACTCTGGCGTCTTGACATGTAAGGGGCTAGAGCCACTATGACGTCAGGACATGTAAGGGACTAGAGCGACTCTGACGTCAGGACATGTAAGGGACTAGAGCCAATCTGACGTCAGGACATGTAAGGGACTAGAGCCACTCTGGCGTCTTGACATGTAAGGGGCTAGAGCCACTCTGACGTCAGGCCATATGTAGACTAGAGCCACTCTGGCGTAAATAGAGTCACACTTGCGTCACGACATCTGAAGGGCAGTAGGAAACTTCCCCTGATCTACACACAGTGTTACAACACCGTTAGAGATAAGAACCGCTTCAGAGTTGTCCTTTAACATTGTTGTTCAACCATTTACCCATTTAAATGCTTGTTCTTCGTACTTCCGTGTTGTTTTCGTATGTTTAGTTCTCGATGAAGACCTTGTTGGGGTATTATTGTTGAATGCCCACACTGAGTAGGTTACTCTTTTATGAGCCCTGAAAAAGAGGTAAAGTGACGGGTTGTCATAGCCTTCCTCACACTCACACCCTGTGAATGCAGCTGGACCTCCAAGGTGATTGTGTTGTGCTTAACGTGTCGCTCATTATTACGGGGATCACGTCGATTACTCACTGTGTTAGCCAGGATGCCATGAAAACAGCTCGTTTCCAGAAAGGACTGCGAGGTGAAGGTCGTGATCAGTATATTTTGCTTGACCCCAACTAACATGTTTGATCAGTATGGTATGCCTGACCTGACCCCAACTAACATGTTTGATCAGTATGGTATGCCTGACCAGACGTTAGTCTTTCTCCCTACCTAGTTAGAGGGAAGAGCTACTACTTATCTTCTGCTATCCATACATCCCTCTTGTAATCCCCTTACTTGTATTTTAGCCATGATTAATGTAGCATAGTAGAAAACGTCTGCCGTATTCACCAAACGCTCCCTCTTCTTACTCCGGCCCAATCTGACACCATTCTCGCTATTTCTGCAATAGCATTGTTTCCAGAACGTCCATGTGCCATTGGTTCCAGAACGTCCATGTGCCATTGGTTCTAGAACGTCCATGTGCCATTGGTTCCAGAACGTCCATGTGCCATTGGTTCTAGAACGTCCATGTGATATTGGTTCCAGAACGTCCATGTGATATTGGTTCCAGAACGCCGATGTTCTATTGGTTCCAGATAGGCCATGTGCCATTGGTTCCAGAACTTCCATGTGCCATTGGTTCCAGAACGTCCATGTGCCATTGGTTCCAGAACGTCCATGTGGTACTGAGCTCGCCCGAACGTAGGAATAGTAGCACTTCTGCGTGTCAAGCATGTCGTAAAGGTGATTACAGTTTATCGGACACCCATTAATGTAAAAACTATGAGCCACAAAAAAAAGATAAGGAGCCTTCTTCATTTCATGGATAGGTGAATTTTACATCCCATGGTAGGACATGAGGTCTCTAAACCACATGGTAGGAGATGAGGTCTCTAAACCACATGGTAGGAGATGAGGTCTCTAAACCACATGGTAGGAGATGAGGTCTCTAAACCACATGGTAGGAGATGAGGTCTCTAAACCACATGGTAGGAGATGAGGTCTCTAAACCACATGGTAGGAGATGAGGTCTCTAAACCACATGGTAGGAGATGAGGTCTCTAAACCACATGGTAGGAGATGAGGTCTCTAAACCACATGGTAGGACATGAAGCCTCAATAGACCGTGTTAAGAAAGGAGATCTCTAAGCTTCATGTTAGAAGAATGACGGCCTTCTTATACCGTGATAGAAAAAAACACGACTAATATAAGTTGACTTATTGTTTGAGAGAATCTCGATGTATTTTCTTGTGAGTCTCAGATATGAACCTCTTGTGAATGTGTTCACACCAGGAAAGATGGGCAGACCGGTTAGCAACAACATGGATAACCTCACCGTCTTCTTTGGCTTGAGTCTCATCCAGATCCTGGATGTGGATGAATCTAGCCACGTTCTCAAGACCAGCATGTGGTATCAGTACGTGAGTATGCAACTGGTCGTGCCAGTCTGTCAGTAAACGTATGGTCGTGTCAGTCTTTCAATAAACGTATGGTCGTGTCAGTCTGTCAGTAAACGTGTGGTCGTGCTAGTCTGTCAGTAAACGTATGGTCGTGTCAGTCTGCCTGCAAACGTTTCACCGTGCCAGTCTGTCAGTAAACGTATGGTTGTGTCAGTCTGTCTGTAAACGTATGGTCGTGTTAGTCTGCCTGCAAACGTGTCACCGTGCCAGTCTGTCAGTAAACGTATGGTCGTGTCAGTTCGCCAGTAATCGTATAGCCGTGACAGTTTTGTTTCATTTGGAGCAAAATTGCAACTAATTCCCACGACCATCATCACACGCATAATCACCAGCATCTTCACTATCATCACCAGCATCTTCCCTATCATCACCAGCATCTTCACTATCATCACCAGCATCTTCACTATCATCACCAGCATCTTCACTATCATCACCATCATAACCAGCATCTTCACTATCATCACCATCATCACCAGCATCTTCACTATCACCACCAGCATCTTCACTATCATCACCAGCATCACCAGCATCTTCACTATCATCACCAGCATCATCACCATCATCACCAGCATCACCAGCATCTTCACTATCATCACCAGCATCATCACCATCATCACCAGCATCATCACCATCATCACCATCATCACCAGCATCACCAGCATCTTCACTATCATCACCAGCATCATCACCAGCATCACCAGCATCATCACCATCATCACCAGCATCATCACCATCATCACCATCATCACCATCATCACCAGCATCATCACCACCATCACCAGCATCATCATCAGCATCATCACTATGACTATCATAATCACTATTACAAGCAGCAAAGCGGTGGGGCGCTCCCAAGATGTTGACATGGCATGTTTCAGTGACAGAGCTGCATATAGGAACCTAGCTTAACGAGAGAAAGACGTAGAGAAAGTTAACTGGTTTGATAAAAAAAAAGCTTAGGACAAGCGCAATGAAGTCTGGAACACTTACTCCCGACAGCAGTGTCTGATATGGCCCTTCCTACCGGGATATAAGTACACTCTGAAGATGTTAGCGGCACATGTACAATATGTATGGTTTTCAAGGACAGCTTCATAGAAGTAGTACAGTACAGTAAGACTGTAGAACACGCTGACAGGTTTTTACTCTTTCTGTTTTGTAGAGTTGGTGTTTTCGTTAATTGTGCACGCTTCACTCTTCCCAACTGTAAATGGTGTTTTACTGAATTAAGGAAACAAAAGCAGCTACACAGGCAATGATCATACTATCTCCCAAATAGTTGGTATTTTATTTTCCTAATTTTCATTTCCGCTCGAGCAAAGGGCCGCCACTGCAGTTGGCTTTCTTCAGAAAGCTTTAGCTGAACCGCTTTGTGTGCTTCTGCATTGATGGTTTCTGTAGCAAATTGTTTTACCCGATTAGGTCACTAGCCCCATACACAACTTCTTTAGTCACATTTTACAACATACCTGGAGTTGCAGTGGCCATCTTATGTCCTACCCAGTAAGTGACTCACAGATCAACCCGGGGGATCCTCACACATGCCGACACTTAATGCACACTTCAGTCATTGACTCTCCCAACTTCAGTTCTGCTCTAAGACTAATTTTACCTTACAAACTGAAGAGTGTCAGTAGATTTCTCATGTCACCAACTGAAGGCGAACATGTTGGGGCAACACATACTCTCTAAGTGAACCACGTATGTGTTTGCAATGTTTCATTAAGACTAGTTAATGTGTTCCAACGTTTCATTAAGACTGGTTAATGTGTTCCAACGTTTCATTAAGACTGGTTAATGTGTTCCAACGTTTCATTAAGATTGGTTAATGTGTTCCAACGTTTCATTAAGACTGGTTAATGTGTTCCAACGTTTCATTAAGACTGGTTAATGTGTTCCAACGTTTCATTAAGACTGGTTAATGTGTTCCAACGTTTCATTAAGACTGGTTAATGTGTTCCAACGTTTCATTAAGACTGGTTAATGTGTTCCAACGTTTCATTAAGACTGACCAATGTGTTCCAATGTTTCATTAAGACTGGTTAATGTGTGTTTTTCAATGTTCTATTAAGAGTGGCTAATGTGTTGGTTTTACAAGATGGAATCTAGATTCGTAGACAAATTGATAGTCAGCCATATTTTTCAACGTACGTTGACGTAAAGGGAAGGGGAGGTGATGTGCTGATTGCTCCAGGAAGCCATAGTCTTCTTGCGTTTTTGGATTACGCGATCGTCTTTCTCCAGAGATGTGTATTGATCACCTTCTATTCCAGGAATGGACAGACCTTCTTCTGCAGTGGGAACCGGCTCAGCACGACAACATTAACTCAGTGAGACTTCCATCCTGCCACATTTGGTTGCCAGACATTAATCTCTACAACTTGTAAGTTAATATATCCAATATTTGGTTGCCAGACATTAATCTCTACAGCTTGTCAGTTAATCTGTGCAATTATGTATTTGAAAAAAATCACAATTTTTATGTTTATGTGCAACGCTACTCTGACATACAAGTGTTTGTGTTTTCACGAGTTTTCTTGTATTAGGTAGCGAAACATACTGATCAGGAGCCCCACCTCACATCAGGACAGGTGAAACATACCGATCAAGGCGGGAGCAAAGAGTAATTAGGGTCAGGTGAAACATTCTGATCAAGGCGGGAGCAAAGAGTAATTAGGGTCAGGTGAAACATTCTGATCAAGGCGGGAGCAAAGAGTAATTAGGGTCAGGTGAAACATTCTGATCAAGGCGGGAGCAAAGAGTAATTAGGGTCAGGTGAAACATTCTGATCAAGATCGTGTATCACGTCCTAGCTCATGCGCCTGGACCCAGGCTGTGTCATTGCGGTCTGATCACCAGCTAGGAGGACCGCGTCCACCCCCTTTTCTCGGTTCGGCATGTAATAAGAGCAGCTGTAGCCTACCACTAAATAAACATCGTAAAGATTAACTCAACTCAGGACTAGTAGCTTCCAATAACATTTATTAATTCCATTGAATCGGTGCATGATTTAAAAAATAATATGAAAAACAAACTTCGAAAAAAAACTATACGATTGATTAAATTGATCTATTGAGTTACCATTTATATTTTCACGAATAATTTTCATATATCCACTGACACCCCCAGTGTGGACCACGACTCCACATATATCCACTGACACCCTCAGTGTGGACCACGACTCCACATATATCCACTGACACCCTCAATGTGGACCATGACTCCACAAATATCCACTGACTTCCCCAATGTGGACTACTACTCCACATATATACACTGACACCCCCAATGTGTACTGCGTAGACCTCGTAAGGCGACAGAAACTGGGCCCACTACACTCCCGTGCATGCTGGAAGAGACGACTAGAAAGGTTTGTGCATGGCGCTAGCAATATCAATATTTGAAACACATTGTTACAGACATTACTTGCGTTCACAAAGTGATTTGATCCAGGTTACTAGTTAGAAGTGTTGCCTAGTGACATTCTTTGCTCCCCGAGAAGCGATGTGGAGAGACAGCTCTATCCGTTTCCCTGACTATTGGAAGTCTTGTTGTGTTTGTGCCTGTGTTTACATAGAACCAATTATTTACCGAGCCAAGAAACAAACATCTCAAACAAACATGCAACAAGCTCGAAACAGACGGAAACATGACATTTCTGTGTTAACGTCATATTTTGCAGCGCTGACGACAGACTGTCAGAGCAGAGAGATGCCCTTGTTGTGGTCAGTAACACAGGCAACATCATGTGGATGCCTCAGGCTATTCTCAGAAGTTCGTGCTCCTTTGACACAAAGTTTTTTCCCTTTGACGTGCAGATCTGCTGGCTGAAATTTGGGTCATGGACGTACAGTGGTAAGACGATGAACATCGAGTTGGCAAGTCAGCATTCCTTGGATCTTAGTGACTATGTCGTGAGTTGTTGCATTCTTTCCATCTTAGCTGTTACGTTATGAGTTGTCTAGTATTGTCTACATGTGTGCCTAATTCAAGTGAATCAGTGGCCTACTGTTGACAGCGCTGCGATAGATCAATCAGCGATTACAAGATTCTGACCACGAGACCGCACATAGGTCGAGCGCAGTCCGGCCGATGGGACCATGGAGTATGAATGTGTACAACCAGAGAGCTACAAGAACCATCTGTATTTGCAGCCATTGAGATCTACTGAGACAGATTTCCACCTATTGGTAGGTGCAGGGTGTAGTGAAGTGGATTCTTAAGGACAAGGAGCAGAACAAGTAACAATAACAACAACATGGAACAAGACCAACGACCAAGTACTAGGAACGAGAGCATGGAACATTACAAGCAACAAACACTGGGAGCGAGAACACGGAACAAGACCAACGACCAAGTACTAGGAACGAGAGCATGGAACATTACAAGCAACAAAAACTGGGAGCGAGAACACGGAACAAGAACATGTGTAGCAAACGGTAAGGGGTTCTGCTCTCCCGGCTCACTAAAGCCGCACATTGACTCTCCACTCCCGGCCTGACCTCACCTTGGCTCTCCACTCCCGGCTCACTGACGCCTGACCTTGACTCTCCACTCCCGGCTCACTGACGCCTGACCTTGACTCTCCACTCCCGGCTCACTGAAGCCTGACCTTGACTCTCGACTCCCGGCTCACTGACGCCTGACCTTGAATCTCCACTCCCGGCATGGCCTCACCTTGACTCTCCACTCCCGGCTCACTGAAGTATTACCTTGACTCTCCACTCTCGGCTCAGTGAAGCATCACCTTGACTATCCACTCTCGGCTCAATGAAGCCTCCCCTTGACTCACCACTCCCGGCTCACTGAAGCATCACCTTAACTCTCCACTCCCGGCTCACAGAAGCCTCACCTTGACTCTCCACTCCCGGCTCACGGAAGCATCACCTTGACTCTCCACTCCCGGCTCACGGAAGCCTCACCTTGACTCTCCACTCTTGGCCTAGCCTCACCTTGACTCTCCTCTCCCGACTCAATCAGGCCTTCCCTTGACTCACCACCTTTTGCACTTTTAAATCTATCACATCAACTACCACTTCAATAAACTAAGGACACTATTTCAAAACAATAAAAAACAAATTCATTATTTCCACACGTTACAACTTCTCTTCCACACATCTATCATACACAACTTCTCTTCCACACATCTATCATACACAACTTCTCTTCCACACATCTATCATACACAACTTCTCTTCCACACATCTATCATACACAACTTCTCTTCCACACATCTATCATACACAACTTCTCTTCCACACATCTATCATACACAACTTCTCTTCCACACATCTATCATACACAACTTCTCTTCCACACATCTATCATACACAACTTCTCTTCCACACATCTATCATACACAACTTCTCTTCCACACATCTATCATACACAACTTCTCTTCCACACATCTATCATACACAACTTCTCTTCCACACATCTATCATACACAACTTCTCTTCCACACATCTATCATACACAACTTCTCTTCCACACATCTATCATACACAACTTCTCTTCCACACATCTATCATACACAACTTCTCTTCCACACATCTATCATACACAACTTCTCTTCCACACATCTATCATACACAACTTCTCTTCCACACATCTATCATACACAACTTCTCTTCCACACATCTATCATACACAACTTCTCTTCCACACATCTATCATACACAACTTCTCTTCCAAACATCTATCATACACAACTTACTACATGCTCCTATCTAATGGTTACCTATGACTTCAAACTCAAACTACCGCTAAACCTATAACTGTTGGAATCAGTCTACTTTCCGCACCTACAGAACACACAAACCTACAAACCCATCAGAACAACTAGACAGAAATAAAGCTCGAAATGAACAACGAACTAGTGAGAATCTCACTGCTCCACTACAGCCGGGGTATATGCTGATACCATATTTTCCCTGATCATATTATTGTTTACTACAGACGATACATCTTTAGATTGCAAACAGTCGTATCGAGTGGTCTGCGTAGGTCTTTGTGTATGACACAGACAAGAAAGGTAGCACTGCCCCACAGAGAGCAGGTCGTGAGAGGCGACTACTGTGTGCATTACACCGGCAATGTTTAGGTTGTTTGTTAAGGACAGTATATATGGAGCCTAACAGGCTGCGGGTCTACTTTCCGACTACAATCAGCTCACGCCAGAGCTGGGACCAGCACAGGTGCAACTGGCCCTGTAGAAGTACAGGTCGACTAAAGATAATTAATGTTAGCATGATAGGGATGAAGGGATCATGCGCCATACTAGTTTTGAGAAACTCACGACCAAGAGCCCTTGATAATCTGCTCACAACTTCTGGAAACATGTACAACGAATGACATTTTGAGCGTGAAGGACAAGGCAATCCACGTGTCTCGCCACAGAAAACATAATGTCAAACATGATGCCCTGTATAAGGAGAGTAAGCTAGTTAGCATACATAACAAATGCTTGTAACACACACAGAGAAACATGATAATCTTGCGAGAACTGATCATATATTTACGACATGTGTGTATTCTGTTTGTCATATAAAAACATGATAATCCTGAGAGAACTGAGCATGTATTTATGACATGTGTGTATTCTGTTTGTCATACAAAAACATAATAATCCTGAGAGAACTGAGCATGTATTTATGACATGTGTGTATTCTGTTTGTCACATAAAAACATGATAATCCTGAGAGAACTGATCATGTATTTACGACATGTATGACTTCTCTTTGTCACTTATTTCCTGACATCCTTCCCCAGATGAGTAACGAATGGGATATCGTGGGAAACACTGCCACGCGACAGGTCAAGTACTACACGTGCTGCCATGACTCTTTCCCTGACCTAACCTTCAAGCTGACCTTGAAGAGGAAGACTGCCTTCTACACATTCATACTCATTCTGCCATGCACGCTTTTGTCGTTACTCACTCTCATCATCTTCTGGGTACCACCTGAGTCTCCGGCAAAGTTACAATTAGGTGAATACATAGTCTGTGTAACAATGTTACAGTTTGTGGCGTGTCTACATTCAATGTAATCATGTTACAGCTATGGATTTGTGTTATCACACATATGTTATGATATGTTGCATTATATATAATCGAAACGGCAGTTCACTGTGAGACCACTACGAAAGCACCTTGTCCATTGTGCACTGAAAATCCTGCTCTGACCATCAACTCAAGGCGCAGTTGTCAGAAAATAGTCCAAGATGGTAGCATATGACACGTTATTAATAGATGGCATGCCTCTTAGATTAGACCAGCGGTTCTGGATCTGTGGTCCCTGGACTCATGAGGGTCTCCGAGTTCCTCTCAGAGGGTCCGCCGCGATGGCTTGAAGGCCTATTTTAAGCTTTTACATTTAAAATAAAAAAAGTAATGGAAGGATACACCAAATAGAAAAACAGAAAGAAAGACAAATACAGAAGGTATTTTAGACAAGGCGTTTACAATTTGATAAGTGCGGATTGAACATTCGCATCGTTGGAGTTTGAGCAGGTAAGGGACATCACAGCAGGACTGTCACATGCAGTCACAAACTTATGAAAACACCGACACTGAGGAGAATATCAAAAGAGGCGGACCAGACGAAGTCAAAATATTTGACCGGACGATAGAATCCCATTTCTCGTTGGAGAAAATAAAGCCAGCAGCCTGATTGATCGAATCCTACATGGCTAGAAGAATTAAACTCGGTAAGACGATTGGCTTAAATAAAATCGTGTTCAATTTTGCTAAAATACATGTAGGATCAGTTTTAGGATGGTTCACTGGCTGAATTTGAAACTAAACGTACATAGTTTCCGAGAATAGTTTCCTGTTACTATTGACAGCAAATAATGGAGATCAATTTTCAGTTAATGTACATGACGTAGTAAACGGACATACAATATCAGAGAAAGACAAGCTCATACAAATATTCATGGATGGTGCTCTGAGATTTAAGTTCAAGAAACAGTCCCTATTAAACGTCTGGGCTCATTTACAGATCTTCCGAAACTATCGAAGAGCACTTTAAAAGTATTGATGTCTTTCGTAATGACTATTTGAGTAGAAAAAGCATTATATGCTTGATATTTACCTTGAAAATAAGTATACAAACCGTTCGCTAAACGTAGAATCAGAACTCAGAATACACGTTTCATCTTTTTTATTCCAATATAACAAGGATTGTAAAAGAAACAGCTCTATTTAATTTACAACCAATTTTGACACTGAAGTTGGACTATCTTCTACGCTTTAGAGGGTTTAAACAGACAAAGCAGTGTACATATTGTTGAGCACTCGTAGAACTGATGCAGAATAATATAAATGAGATAAATATTATTTATTTCAAAGTGAAAATTAGTGGACATCATGTGACCCTCAAATTGTTAACACTATAAACTATTATTAAATGTTATTTGTGCTTAAATACTGATTATACTTTCCTAGACTGTGTATATATGGATAAAATGAGTAACAGACCTCACTGTTTGCCCTGGCCGTTATTCTAATTTAGAACATTATCACACTCATCCACATCATTCATGACCATACTCAGTAAAGGACATATCACACAGCAGGTGGCATATTTATTATATAATACTCATACCAGAAAAATGAGTAGTGGAATTACAAACATAATACAATACATATCATCTTAACTAAGCATTCTATTATTATTTTATTGTTAATATACATATTAATTAAAGTGGAAAATTTAAGCATTAGTTATTGATGGAATTCCCAACTATCTAAAATCCAGTTCTATTGCCTTACTCCCATCACACACACCTCGCCTTAACTGCGTCCTCAACACGCCTTATCAAATACTCTTCCTCACTCAAATCCCTTCAGGCGAGCGATCTGGACATACCTCATTAACAATGTGTCCTTGCTTACAACACACGTTCAGATTATATGTTAATACAAAACTCACACACCTATTTGAGCGATCCTGTTCTATCACTAACATTCGTCCAACAGTCTTTCAATCGCTCCTCTATCTAAGTCGATGAGCTAAACCAGACTCCTATCTACATTCACTTATCCCCTCTCCTCTCCTCTCCATCCAGCCTGCTGAGCTAAACTTTGTCTCGAGTTATATACACTCAAGCAAAGTCAGAGCTTGACCAATGGATCTCATGGAATGGGTCTATTCAGTCTTATTGGAACGAAATACTTTGCACACCTGTCACTCATCTATCGCAGAAAGCTCCATTGCCAATCCGTCTGTCAATCATTCTCCCCCTACCCAAATTGGAAGGCCAGTGGGCAGCTTCTACCTGTCCACATTCGTTGCCCCAACTCTGTTTTCCTTTGTTGAGACGGTGAGTGACCTTGACACGCATTCAGGTACCTTTGTTATCAGCAACCATATCACCCCTGTTCTAAACTCTCTGCTCCTTCGGGAAGTGTTACAATATCGTGAACATTATTGAGTAGTGTGAATTGTTCCGAGTAGTCTGCCGGAGTCTTTCTGTATGACAAGAACAAGAATAATACCACAGCCTCAGAGAGAGCATGCCGTAAGAGGCGACTAACTGTGTGACATGGCATAGCATCGGCCATTGTTAGGTGGTTTGTTTAGAGCAGCATATATGGCGCCTAACAGACTGTGGGTCTACTTTGCCTAAGATGGACTCGCATATGGGTTAAACACCCCCTCCCCCCGTAAATGGTTGTCCCAACGCAGCGGAGTTTTAAGCTGCTCGAGCCTATACCGCTAAGTAGGAAACCTTCCTCTCGGCTACATCCTGCTCATTCCAGAGCTGGGACCTGCACAGGGACATCTGCTCCCGTGGAAGTACAGGTCGACTAAGAACTAGTTTGAATTGTTGATGGGAGAATTCATTCAAATTGGACGGTAAGATTAGATAGTATTTTCATTGTATAAAGTTCCCTTTTAGATATTTCAACGGGTCCTCGTTAACGAATAGGTTCATATGGGTTATCAAGCCATTATACTGTGCTTTTCAAAACAAAATAATTGTTTCAAACCAAACTGAGATTAATTATATGTAAACTGTTTTCTATTGCCAGTGAGACATCTTCATTTATTGAGTTATACATGTCAATGTATGCATCTGTGTTGGTTGTGCACTCAAGTTGGGAATTATATGTTAACAGATAACTCTGGTATTCAAACAACGATACTTTCTCTGTGAATTATGTCCAAATTCTTTTAAAGATTTGAACTGTATACGTGCAGACTGTCATTAAGAAGTGGCATTTGTCTATGTCAATGTTATCATTTATCGTATCACCCTGTCTACCAACGTTATCATTGATCGTACCACCATGCCCGTCAATGTTATCATTGATCGTATCTCCATGCCCGTCAATGTTATCATTGATCGTATCTCCATGCCCGTCAATGGTACTTTCAGGAATGAGCGTGTTTGTGGCATTCTTCTTCCTGCTCCTTGTCCTAGCAGACTTCACGCCACGCGCCTCAGCATCCATACCTCTAATTGGTGAGAAGACTTACTTTAACATAGCTACTGTTGTGTCAGCATCTACAGATCTATCAACATGTTGATCCACTAACAGTATTCACATCAACACACACACACCACCATCTACAATCCATCCACGGGTCTATCAACATGTTCATACACTAACAGTACTCACATCAACACACACACACCACCATCTACAATCCATCCACAGGTCTATCAACATGTTCATACATTAACAGTACTCACATCAACACACACACACCACCATCTACAATCCATCCACGGGTCTATCAACATGATCATACATTAACAGTACTCAGATCAACAAACACATACACACCACCATCTACAACCCATCCACGGGTCTATCAACATGTTGATACACTAACAGTACTCACATCAACACACACACACCACCATCTACAACCCATCCACGGGCTTTTCAACATATCGATACACCCGATCGATAGTCGGGATGTCCGTTCGCTTAATGAACAAGCAAAGCCGGCATATAGCACTGCAGATATGAGAAAGCACACGTCGTAGGTAGAAACGAGGCAGAAGGTAGATGCAAAAAAGAGATTATGGGCGATGTTGTAAGCCAACTGACACACTGACTAAGAACACACCACAATGATGGAGGGACTTCTGACGTCAACAAGTGGGCAGAAAGGCGGTCATTGAATGGGAAACAGTAAGACCAAGACTGACACTAGCTACATGTAAATCCACCATAGAGGATATCCAGTTTAATGTCCTACAATTAAAGATACCCAATTTAATTTCCTACAATTACAGATATCCAGTTTAATGTCCTTAAGATATCCAGTTTAATATCCTTCAAAAAAATATCAAGTTCAATGCCTTACAATAAATAAAATCAAGTTTGATATCCTACAATACAAAATGTAAAGTTTGATGTCCTACAATAAAAGATATCAATTTTCAAACACACGAGCAACCACATAAAAAAACACACAAACATCCACATCAACAAACATACGAAGAAAAATATCATCAAACACATGAGCACAAATATCCAGAAACACATAAACAACCACATCAATAAACACACAAACACACACATCAATAAACACAGTAGAACTGCCACATCAATAAACACACTAGAACTGCCACATCAATGAACACACTAGAACAGCCAGATCAATGAACACACTAGAACAGCCAGATCAATGAACACACTAGAACAGCCAGATCAATGAACACACTAGAACAGCCAGATCAATGAACACACTAGAACAGCCAGATCAATAAACCCACTAGAACTGTCACATCAATAAACACACTTGAACTGCCACATCAATGAACACACTAGAACTGCCAGTTCAATAAACACACTAGAACTGCCAGATCAATGAACACACTAGATTTGCCAGATCAAAAAACACACAAACACACACATGAATCAACACACTAGAACTGCCAGATCAATGAACACACTAGAACTCACATCAACAAACATACAAGCACGCAAGCCAACATACACATAAATGAATATCTATGGGTAATCCCAGAGAGCAGTGAAGTCGTTTCTTAGGATAAGAACAGAAGAGAAGAGAATATTGAAACTATGAACATCATCGGTTAATGACTACACGCTCCATTTATCTGCTAGAAATATTTCAATACTGGAAATAAACGTTACGTCACAAACTTACACTTGAGACCAGAAGCCGGCTCGTTGATTGTATAACCGGTCTTAAATCAATCTCTATGTTATCCAATTCAAAGTTATATTTGATTTATAACTTGTTATAAATAACACTTCACTTGATGTGTTCTCAAATATGTTGATATTTGAGTTAGAACATAGAGATACTGGCATGCACCCTCTGACACTGTTTGGCCTCTGTCACCAGGCGCATATTTCTGCCTGAGCATGACAATGATTACCATGTCCACCATGCTAGCCTGCGTGGTTGCCAACATGTACTTCCGGGGCGTCCTTGTGAACAGGGCTCCATCTTGGATGCGATGTGTAAGTACTTGTGTCTTGTACATGTCTGTAACTATAACAACGGGACTAGGGCAGTTCGGTGTGGGGACGGAGTGTCAACATTTGCTTACATGTATGGAGATTATAGGTATTCAACCCACACACTTCTTACATATACAAACTACACACATCAGGTACACGGCCCGTATATCAGACACACGGCACACACACATCAGACACACGACGCACACATCAGAAACACGACGCACACATCAGACACACGACGCACACATCAGAAACACGACGCACACATCAGAAACACAACGCACACATCAGACACACGACGCACAAATCAGACACACGACGCACACATCAGAAACACGACGCACACATCAGACACACGACGCACACATCAGACACACGACGCACAAATCAGACACACGACGCACACATCAGACACACGACGCACACATCAGACACACGACGCACACATCAGACACATGACGCACACATCAGACACACGACTCACACATCAGACACATGACGCGTATATCATACACACAACACGCATACACCAAACATACTACACACATATACAACTGAACGGCCATTGCATTGATACGGCCTGCTACTCCATTAGATAACTCGACCTTGAAAATAAGATCTTTACGCTCCTTCGCCTGGGCCTCTACCACAAGTTAAGATATTTTTGTTGAGATGGCGATCTTGTCTACAGAAGTAAATATTTCTGATTGTTTGACTTACCTTCCTTCTATCTTCATGTGTTTGCTGTTTGTATAAATACCATCTTTGATTATGTTGTGTCTTTATACAAGTATGTCACCAAATCCAGCTGATCCAGGATTGTCCCTCGTTGTCATTATGACCTGGTACACGTCTCGCGATCTTGATTAGAACCACTTCTACCCATGCGCTTGTGTATTGAGCTAAGAAATTGTTCACAGGATATCTCTTACTTCTCTTCTTCTTTTGTTCGCTTGAAAATAGTGTTTCTATCTGCAATGTTGTCTCTTGCATAAACTTCACTATCTTTTGTAGTTCACATACAGGTCCATACAGTTTTTATTTCAGTGGGAGTTTCTCTGTATATTATGTTCGGGGCTGTTCTGTAGTATGTGCTCTGCGCTCTTGGGTGCCAGTCCGTATGTACAGGCGGCGTAGTTGCAAATCTTCAAGTGTGTATCCCTGTAGTTGTGGACACAGTTGTGACCTGTTCTAAGGCGCAACACAACAGTTCGTTCTTGTCTGTTCATCTTATGCTAATCGTCTGGTGTTACTGTTTCTGGCTTTCTGATTGATTTGATCATCTGTATCTTTTATTGGTATGTAACTGGTACATCTGGCTGCTTATTGCAGTACCCTCCTTTGCCAGTTAGTTACAATCAAGCTGCCACACAAATACGCAATATGAAAGTATATGTGTTATGTATGATACGCAGACTCTCAGCCTGGGAGCACGAACACAACCCGGTGGGTCTGCACTGACAACATTTTATTTGTTACAATATTTTATTTGTTACAATATTTTATTTGTTACAATATTTTATTTGTTACAATATTTTATTTGTTACAATATTTTTTTGTTAATGTTTTTAGGAAACCAATTTTTAGAACCTTGAAACACGTTAAGCACATCTCATGTACACGTGTTTCCGGTGTACCAAGTGATTCTATCACCTGTGTGCTCACAGGCTACCTGATAAATATCCTTCTTCTTGTATCTCGTGTGCTTGCATGCGTCAACTTGGTGATATCTATCGTATCGGCTGTATATGTCCCTCGTATGTTCGAGGCCTCTATAACAGATGTTCAGCAATCATTACACCAGTGCCGCCGACATATGTATTTCATACTCTAATTTTGTTGAATAGATGCCATGTCAAGATCTGATCACCTGTACAGTTTCTTTACAATCACCACATGTCCACCTCTGTTGAGCTGAAGCATACGTCATTTGTTTGATGACACGTGTGCGCTGCTTCCCACTTGGTCCTGTATCTACACCAGACAAACCTCTTGGCCTGATTACCTGTGTGCTACCTACTGATTCCTGTATCTACACCTGACAAACCTCTTGGCCTGATTACCTGTGTGCTACCTACTGATTCCTGTATCTACACCTAACAAACCTCTTGGTCTGATTACCTGTGTGCTACCTACTGATTCCTGCATCTACACCTAACAAACCTTTTGGCCTGATTACCTGTGTGCTACCTACTGATTCCTGTATCTACACATGACAAACCTCTTGGCCTGATTACCTGTGTGCTACCTACTGATTCCTGTATCTACACCTGACAAACCTCTTGGCCTGATTACCTGTGTGCTACCTACTGATTCCTGTATCTACACCTGACAAACCTCTTGGCCTGATTACCTGTGTGCTACCTACTGACTCATGTATCTACACCTGACAAACCTCTTGGCCTGATTACCTGTGTGCTACCTACTGATTCCTGTATCTACACCTGATAAACCTCTAGGCCTGATTACCTGTGTGCTACCTACTGATTCCTGTATCTACACCTGACAAACCTCTTGCCCTGATTACCTGTGTGCTACCTACTGATTTCTGTATCTACACCTGATAAACCTCTTGGCCTGATTACCTGTGTCCTACCTACTGATTCCTGTATCTACACCTGACAAACCTCTTGGCCTGATTACCTGTGTGCTACCTACTGATTCCTGTATCTACACCTGACAAACCTCTTGCCCTGATTACCTGTGTGCTACCTACTGATTTCTGTATCTACACCTGATAAACCTCTTGGCCTGATTACCTGTGTCCTACCTACTGATTCCTGTATCTACACCTGACAAACCTCTTGGCCTGATTACCTGTGTGCTACCTACTGATTCCTGTATCTACACCTGACAAACCTCTTGCCCTGATTACCTGTGTGCTACTTCTGATTCCTGTATCTACACCTGACAAACCTCTTGGCCTGATTACCTGTGTGCTACCTACTGATTCCTGTATCTACACCTGACAAACCTCTTGGCCTGATTACCTTTGTGCTACCTACTGATTCCTGTATCTACACCTGACAAACCTCTTGGCCTGATTACATGTGTGCTCTGCTACCTACTGATTCATGTATCTACATCTGACAAAGGGAGCCGCATAGCGATGGGTTAGCGCGCTGGCTTCGCTTCTGAGTGGACCTGGGTTCATTCCCCAGTTGAGGCGGTTTTTTTAGACCGCAACGGCACCCGGGTCGACCCAGCCTTAAATGGGTACCGGTTCAGTCCGGTAAGTAAAAGCGGGGAGGGAGAAGAGATGGCTACCGCCCTCATATAGCCGAGCCTTTGAAATGTGAGATCGCTAACACCTCACACCCCTACGGCAGTAATACTATGGGGTTACTTTACTTACACCTGACAAACCTCTTGACCTGATTACCTGTGTCCTCTGTTACCTATGGATTCCTGTATCTACACCTGGTAAATCTCTTGGCCTCTTCACAGGCTATGTCTATTTTAGACTGAGAATATCTGATTTGTTAATGCTATTGTTGTCAGTTAAGGGCTCTACTGTGTATGGCCTCTGAAACATCGAGTGGTTAAAGTAGTTGCTTGTCGTGACGAAGATATTGTGTTCAACTTCCAGTCACAACACACTTCAGTCTACCTAGATGTAAATGGGTACTTAACTTTCTGTTAGTGCAGACAGAGATAGTTAGGCCGAAGTTTTCCCAAGCTGTGGCGAACCGATCCATACATTCTTGCAAATCACCTCCATATTTGAATTTAAGGCACATCCATCAGCATAAAAAGAATCACGTATGTGGATTTTGGCCTTGAACCTTCTCAGATTCAAAAGCACGCTGTTAATGCCGTAATGAAACCCAACTACAACGTCTCAATCATTGTAGGCTTTTCCACAGCACGACACAATACACTGAGGTAGAAAACTGGTTTCTCCACTTCAGAAAACAATTTACGCCAACGAAGTCTTGAACACTTCCTCCTGATGCCAGAGTCAGAAACGAGTCCACCAACTGTACCTGATTGTGCCAATATGTTGTTGTTGTTTTCAATACCCACATTGAGTGAGTTTATTTTTGTGTGCGCCATGAAAAGGACGTTAAGTGACGGCTTGCAGAAGATTGTGGGCCGTTGACCTGATACGATTAATCTCGTTCAGCAGAACATTAGAGACTCCTGTGTGATTGTTCGTGAAACTTCTAAACTCTTGAGTTTTACTCTAGCTTTTCCCCAACATTTCTACATATAGTGTATTGTCTACGGGCTGGCCAAGTTGTTGAATCTGGACACCCCCCAACCACGCGCACATCATGACCGCAACAAAGATGACGACTTAGCTGGGACACAGATAACACGGGAGAATCATTCTAACTCAGGTAATCAAGTAGGTGTGTTCCAGTTGTCAGAATTGCTCATATAATTTGCAGATGTGTCCGTCTTTGTCAGATTCAGGTAAACACGTCATTGTCATATTCAGGTAAAAACGCCAGTGCCTG
Organism: Ariolimax columbianus; assembly: GCA_036924085.1. Lineage (NCBI taxonomy): Eukaryota > Metazoa > Mollusca > Gastropoda > Stylommatophora > Arionidae > Ariolimax > Ariolimax columbianus. Next base: position 115,764,208 of record JAVGWX010000006.1, on the reverse strand, counting down.
ATTCAACAAAACAAATTTCCAGCTATATCTATATTTAGACAATGATCGAGAGCAATACAAATGTTATCTTTATTCCAACAATTGCAATGAAAGAATACAACAACGTAGAACGATATTTATATATAACAGTAGCGGGCCGCTGGCCTTGTACCTGATGCTATTCAGGGAGCTACTATTCTTACTTCCCTTGTGGCTTCTTGGCGCTATATGTTTTCTGTGCTGTCATAATATTTGTCGCCACCATAATTAAGGCTGATATACTTTTGTCGGACTGTCGCGGCCGTTAATAATAAGCACTCCATATATATGTTATAAAAACATTAACCTAACAAATAGAGACTATGGATGAAACCCCAAGAGAAGTAAGATGGACATTGATCTCTAGGCCTTCCGTCAAAGACAGAGAACAGTGGTTATCCAACAGCGACACGGAACCATTGAAGTAATTCATGTCTAGCAATGCTTACATTTAACATTTGAACAAGTCATTAGAGAATCTTAGCATACTATAGAGATATCCACTTTGTCAGTGTAGTTACTGATATTTTACCAGTGGGCATATCACTAACAATATCATAGAGGACGTTAGAAAATGCTGAAAGTAAATAATCGCCACAAATCGAACAAAATTAGAAACGAAAGCTATTGACAAAGAAATATGCAACGAATGACGAAGATTTGAAATGCCCAAAAAGAGAAACTCAGTACACAGACAAGAAATTTCCGACTAAGAACTTTGGACGAGGTAAATTAATGAAAGCATAATGAAAAGTAATGCTAAAACACAACAAAATCCAAGAGATGATACACGACGGCTTTAGTGGGCTACCATTAGCAGGCAGTGGCCAGGAACGTGTGAGTCAAGAGTATGCAAGTTATAAAAAACATGTAGACCAAACAAAAACCTTGTTCAAAATAATTAAACGAAGACTTCATACAATTGTAACAGTTCACACGTAGACACACGCAAAGAAAGCTTGTCTTTCATTTTATTGTTGTCCCTGTGCGGCCGTTGAGACATTACCTATATGTGTTTTTAATCGACTAACAAAATAGAAACAATCGTCTACAACTAATGTGCTGTCCACAACTAAAATGGTCTTGTAACTTTCCACAGACACAGAATTTCAGATGGTCGAAGTGCGACTACTGGAGAAAGGTGGCTATGCTCAGACGGTTGTTCCACAGGAAGTGATCGATGTCTCCGAAAGGGATTGTGGGTACGATTCTGTACCAGAGCGGGAGACGTCCACCATCCTTCTGGAAGATGTCAGGAGGATCAAAGACCTCATGCTGAAGAACAGAGACGAGAGGCGACACACAGAGGAGCTGAACGCATATTTGAGGGAATGGCGGGTGATCGCTTGTGTGACCGATAGATTGTTTTTTGTATTCTACGTCACAGTTAACGTCATAACTGTCGCCATCCTATTCTGTGCATCTTAAAGCGTCAAACCTGGAACTATTCATGCGTGTGGTTTCGTTTGTTGTATAGAGAATGAGAGACAGAAAATCCGAGAATACAGGAAATGATAAATCAATATTGAATGTAAGATAACAACTTGTGTCTGTAGTTGTTGATTTTTGTCGGCCTCTTAGCTAACAACAAGTGACTGACTGCACAATTAACCTGAGGGGATATCAATCAGCAAAACACAAGTTCACGTAACTTGCCTAACACGTCATTACAAGGAGCTAAAGAAGGTTGTTTTTGTGAACTTGCAAACATTTGTACAACAAGTTGCTACTGATGCATGCTTCCTGTCAGTCATACAACGTGCAATTATGGTACGGTGTTTCGATGGGAGCATGCAGAGGAGCAGAAGGAAGAACATAAAGGTTTGCTCTTCTAATTTAAACAAGATTCGCTATCTTAGAATCGTTTAAAAAGATTGTATCTCTTGGCATAGTTTGAGCTTAAAAAGATTGTATCTCTTAGCATAGTTTGAGCTTAAAAAGATTGTATCTCTTAGCACAGTTTGAGTTAAACAAGACTGACTCTCTCAGAATCATCTCCCGTTAAACAAGTTTGGTTCTCGCTTTTTGAATTTAAGAATGCCAAAACTGAGTAATTAAGTCACTGCTACCTTCTTTGATCCAGTATTGCAATTAGTCTTTATGGACTGGCATTACATCTTTAGTTGTTACATTGCTATGTATTTTGTTACCTTCCCACTAGTCTGGTCCCTTGTGGGTTCCAATCCTGCATATGCGAGTTATGTTCCCGACTCCTCTATTGTTTATCTCTTCTGACTTGACTTTCTTTATTGCTTCTCCCAAGTATTGTGTGTTGCCTTGTTCTGTACCATAGATCTGTGCTTGTTATTACACCTGACTAACTGAAACCAATTTATGACGGAGACCTGCTCGTGAAAGCCTTAAGTCTGGATAAGATATTTCTAAAACTATTGAAAGGCTTCCGTTTGAGTTGTGTTTACTTTAGAGAAGATACAACAATTCGTAATGAACTTTCTTTTTGCCGTTTGAGTTGTGTTTACTTTAGAGAAGATACAACAATTCGTAATGAACTTCCTTTTTGCCGTTTGAGTTGTGTTTACTTTAGAGAAGATACAACAATTCGTAATGAACTTCCTTTTTGCCGTTTGAGTTGTGTTTACTTTAGAGAAGATACAACAATTCGTAATGAACTTCCTTTTTGCCGTTTGAGTTGTGTTTACTTTAGAGAAGATACAACAATTCGTAATGAACTTCCTTTTTGCCGTTTGAGTTGTGTTTACTTTAGAGAAGATACAACAATTCGTAATGAACTTCCTTTTTGCCGTTTGAGTTGTGTTTACTTTAGAGAAGATACAACAATTCGTAATGAACTTCCTTTTTGCCGTTTGAGTTGTGTTTACTTTAGAGAAGATACAACAATTCGTAATGAACTTCCTTTTTGCCGTTTGAGTTGTGTTTACTTTAGAGAAGATACAACAATTCGTAATGAACTTCCTTTTTGCCGTTTGAGTTGTGTTTACTTTAGAGAAGATACAACAATTCGTAACTTCTTTTTTGCATACGTGAAATTGATGCGCTGGTCCCATAGAGGAATGCTATCGTTAGAGCGACCAAATATGACAGTTTGTAACTCTTGTGTAACCCATAAGATCTGACTGCCATCTGAAGTCTCTACACATAAATGATGTTATCAAATTTCACCAGCTTGTCATTGTTTCGACTCATTTGTTTTATGCCGCTTTTTTATAATTTACGGATTGTAGTGATTGATAGGGTGCTTCTCTCTACAACGTGAGGTCTCTTCTGTTTATGGAGAATACTTCAGCCACGACAAAGAATACTTCAGCCACGACAGGGAATACTTCAGCCACGACACGGACTACTTCAGCCCCGACAGGGAATATTTCAGCAACGACAGGGAATACTTCTGCCAAGACACGGAATACTTCAGCCCCGACACGGAATACTTCAGCCCCGACAGGGAATATTTCAGCAACGACAGGGAATACTTCCACCACAACAATGAATCCTTCAACCACAACAGTGAATCCTTCAACAATAACAGTGAATCCTTCAACCACAACAGTGAATCCTTCAACCACAACAGTGAATCCTTCAACCACAACAGTGTATACTTAATGGCTGAACCTTAATCTCGGCGTTAAACACAGGAAGTCAACAATAGATAAGAGAGTACATGGTTCACTGATCAGATTATCTCCAACACCATTGGCTAGTGAGTCACCTCTGTATTTATGGTCACCGCTGTATACGAATGTCTCTCCACCAAGCCACGAATGTGTCTCCACCAAGCCACGAATGTCTCTCCACAAAGCCACGAATGTGTCTCCACAAAGCCACGAATGTGTCTCCACCAAGCCACGAATGTCTCTCCACCAAGCCACGAATGTGTCTCCATCAAGCCACGAATGTGTCTCCATCAAGCCACGAATGTGTCTCCAACAAGCCACGAATGTGTCTCCACCAAGCCACGAATGTGTCTCCACCAAGCCACGAATGTGTCTCCACCAAGTCACGAATGTGTCTCCAAGCCACGAATGTGTCTCCACCAAGCTACGAATGTGTCTCCACCAAGTCACGAATGTGTCTCCACCAAGCCACGAATGTGTCTCCACCAAGCCACGAATGTATCTCCACCAAGCCACGAATGTATCTCCACCAAGTCACGAATGTATCTCCACCAAGCCACGAATGTATCTCCACCAAGCTACGAATGTATCTCCACCAAGCCACGAATGTATCTCCACCAAGGAACGAATGTATCTCCACCGAGGTACTCAATGACTCACATTATTCTGTTAGTTAGACATACAATGTCGGGGCACACCCTTAACCAAAGACTCCCTATTTTGTTTGTTCTCTGTATAGTTCTTGTAGCATGCCAATCCAGGAACGCAAACTGTCAGTACAATTCAAATTATAAATCAAGGTGAGACAGTTTGACATATCGGTTGCGTTAATATACATGAGACGCGTCAAAACACAAAACTGCACACGCCAACATTGAACATGGTGTTTTCTTTATTATAAACTTGACAGTATCAACATGGACACAACATATCTATTTGAAAATCATAAATCCTGTTCCGGTTGTGTTTCTGCACCTTAGAGTAAACATAACATGATCATAATATATATGGTACATCTCAAGATAAAACATTTTAGTGGTTGCATAACGAAAAAGACACGCTGATCATTTCTGTACAAATAGAGATGTAAACCAACTGGACTACAGACTGAAGCTCTAGTCTACAGAAAGTGTAAACCAACTGGACTACAGACTGAAGCTCTAGTCTACAGAAAGTGTAAACCAACTGGACTATAGACTGAAGCTCTAGTCTACAGAAAGTGTAAACCAACTGGACTACAGACTGAAGCTCTAGTCTACTGAAGAGCGGACCAGTACAGATTACTTACAGGTTCATTGTGTTTCTTGGAGAGTTGGGAACATGTATGAAACATGATTGACCTCTATTGTGGTAGCAGCATGGCACTAATGCCATGTAGACGTGACTTGCAGGTGCAGGCAGCATGGCACTAATGTCATGTAAACTTGACTCTCAGGTGCAGACAGCGTGGCACTAATGCCATGTAAACTTGACCGTCATGTGCTGGCAGCGTGGCACTAATGCCATGTAAAGTTGACCCTCAGGTACTGGCAGCATGAAACTACTGCCAGGTAATCTTGACTCTCAGGTGCTGGCAGCGTGGCACTAATGCCATGTAAACTTGACTTTCAGGTGCTGGCAGGGTGGCACTAATGCCAGGTAATCTAGACCGTCAGGTGCTGGCAGCGTGGCACTAATGCTAGGTAATCTTGACCCTCAGGTGCTGGCAGCGTGGCACTAATGCCATGTAAACTTGACTCTCAGGTGCTGGTAGGGTGGCACTAATGCCAGGTTATCTTGACCGTCAGGTGCTGGCAGCGTGGCACTAATGCCAGGTAATCTTGACCCTCAGGTGCTGGCAGCGTGGCACTAATGCCATGTAAATTTGACTCTCAGGTACTATCAGCGTGGCACTAATGCCAGGTGAACTTGATTATTGAACTTGACATCAGTATTTGTCCATGTTAAACAAAAAACTGTCAGGTTCAAGGACATCCTAGCAAGACTTCTATCCTGACCCTACCACTGCGGTGTGTCACACCACACACTCAATATCCTTCACATAACACACTAAATATCCTTCACATAACACACTCAATATCCTTCACATAACACACTAAATATCCTTCACATAACACACTCAATATCCTTCACATAACACACTCAATATCCTTCACATAACACACTCAATATCCTTCACATAACACACTCAATATCCTTCACATAACACACTCAATATCCTTCACATAACACACTCAATATCCTTCACATAACACACTCAATATCCTTCACATAACACACTCAATATCCTTCACATAACACACTCAATATCCTTCACATAACACTAAATATCCTTCACATCGCACACTCAATATCCTTCACATAACACACTTAATATCCCTCACACCCCACCCATAAACGATATATGTCATATAACATGAATGTATTGAAATGTCAGTCACAGATATGACTGAGTAACATCTGTCAAATGTTCCTGACTGCTTAGATAATGAATCTCTCTTTGACCGAGCCACTCTAATGACATCTCTGATGTGATGGTGACATGTCCTATCAGTCAACATTATCGGAGTGGACGCAGTAACAAGCGACCAGACCGTAGAGTACCAGCACAATCAATATGGGAATCGCTCCGATTATACCCACAAACCTGCCCCTTCCAATAGCACACTCGTGTCTCCGTGGATATATATAGATAGATAGATAGATATACACACACACGCACACATATACATACACAAACAGACAGTCTTGTGCTTGTCTCTGACTCCTCCACGTCTCTACATAACCTAAACACATAACATTCTAGCTGACGAAAGCATAGATGACATCATACACGGACTGTCTCACTAAACCACAAAATTACTACATCTCTATCGGAAAGCTCAATCATTGATTACGTATCTCAATCATTCAATATCCCTAGCGCGTCACAAGTTATCCGGGGGTTATCTTAAGCCGACACACAACTGTACACGGTGACGTCATGTTATGATAAGTAGGTGCGCAGGAATATACTTGACAGGCCGAGAATGTTTATCCCGATATAAGTGGCAAAGAATATTCTGTCCATCACACAAGCTATCATCCTCCACTCTCGGATGTGCTTTCTACTCTCCTCACCACTCTCTTTCTCATCAAACTCCTCATCCATCAGCTCGCGCAAAGAAGTGACCTGCAAATAAACACAAATACATGTCCTTGAAATTAGCGCTGTATTGTGTACTAGACATTGGGGGTTATTTATCGCGCGGTCTCAGCTTTCCTTTCGCCTTTCTAACACATTCTTCTTTGATATCTCTAGGGTAGAAGACTTCAAAACTATTGACATGGCACGCATCAATGATCGCATATGTTCTCCTAGGTGTGAGAATTGGTTATATAATTAAATCCCAAATAATTGAGTACTGCACGTAACGCAAGAACAAATAACTTTATATTTCTCCAGACATGTTCACAAGCACACCAGGTCTAGTAAGCTAAATTAAACAATTGTCAATCAAACACAACCTCAACTGACCTCTTCCATCAATATGGCGTCCTCGCTGGTGCAGGCCGATGCATAGTAGGAGTCGAAGGCGGTAGATGTTGAAGGCTCTGGTTCACAGAAGTCGCTAGTAACGTCCTAGAAATAAAAACATAATTTATTTCACCAAATTAAAACAAATTTATCAGGACATATGACTTTTCTTGTTCGTTTCACATATATGTCTTGAGCTGTATAGATCGCTATGAGGTGTGGTCAACTTTCCTGCGATATTCGCGTGCAGAATATTAGCACATTACGAGAAACATTTGTACAGGACGGTTGACTTCATCATGTCCTAATGTTAACATCATCACATGCACACGCCATGTAACGGCACATGCGTCTTGAAAATTGTCCGGTCGAACACGTCAATTCATATATCTACTTGGGCCAAGAGATCACCAACTCCCAGTTAACAAATCGGGAGATCACATGAAGGAATCCAGCGGGCTGGCTGATCAGCTTCAGCTGTAATAAACCATGCTGCAGCAGATGCGAAACGACAACGCAAGGGCTCTCACCTTCAACAGTGTGGTAATTCCAGCCACGGTATATGGCTGCGATGGGTGGAGCCTACGGAAAGCTGATGCATATAAACTTCGCGTTGCCCAACGAGCGACGGAGCAAAGAACATTGAAGATTTCCATTCGAGACCAAATCTGCAGAGATCAGACATCAAACTTCCATCTCGGACATCATAGATGTCGCGCTGTTACGAAAATACAGATGGTCCGGCCATATTGTGCGCATGCCGGATAAAAGATGGACACGTAGAGTGACGTCGTGGTGGCCATTCAACTTTAGCCCCCCCCCCCCCCCCCCACCCCCCGCGGACGACCGAGGATGAGATGGCCTAATAGAGGCCCTGGATCAAACATTGCAGACCAAGGCAAAAAGGGCAATATTAGTTGACTCAACATTTGACTACCTGGCCTCAAACACACGTGCCGGATTGAATACTAGGATTGTTGAGTGTTGGCGCTAATATATATCTATAAATATAAAACCAGCTTCAGAAAGTCAACAAACACGTTTAGAATACTGATCTCAGGAATAAAACATACAAAGTTTGTAGTCATGTCTCAACAAATTGAACAAAAAAGTTCAGATTACCAAACGTTAGAACGTAAGCTTAGTATGCATACATACATACATACATACATACATACATACATACATACATTCAAATTTCATCTGTCAAAGACTTTGACTCTTATTTGTCGCATTTCTATTATTTTTTTTTTTTTCTGATTCATTCATACTTATTGATTGTCAATTATTGATCACAGATCTCACATTTTGAAACAGTTTCATTAATTGCCACAACAATCTTATGAAACAGCTTCAATGAACTATTGGCATTTAAATAAATGGTATTACAATATCGTTTGGGGAAGGAAGATCTGGTCAGGAAAAATTTACTGATCAGGACCCTCACCTTGGCTTCTTCGTAGTCCTTCTTGGAAACGGGCTGTTTTCATAACAACCCGGCTAACGAGATGAGGGTTCGACGTAATCCCCGTAGTAGTGAGTGACATTCAGATGAAACACAACTACCTGGAGGACCCCGGTCCATCCTCATCAGGATGTGAGGAAAGCTACTGCAACCCGTCACTTTTAGTCCATGTCAGGACGGACAAAGGAGTAACCTACTCATTATGTGCATTCGAAATAACAAGAACAACATCGTTTGTCTTGACAACAATAATGCCTATTCTACTGGGGGGTGGGGCTTGTTTTAGCGAAGTCCAGTCCTCAGACAAAGTGCCCTGTGATGGCGAGTTCATCAGGGCACCAGGACCGCTTTGTAAGACGGATCTTATCCATGAGCCAGTTCACATTGTACAGTTGACTAAGAATGTCGTGAACTTGTAGGACATGTTCGGCTATCTGTGCTGTTTGTTCTCACGTGAACATTGATTTTGGGATCAGTTTTAATATGTCAGTGGCTGCCCAATCAGTATGTGTGTTTAATTTAATAAGACAGGCAGCATAACAAAGAATGTATCAATCAGAGACAGCTTACCTGGAATGTATCAATCAGAGACAACTTACCTGGAATGCCCCGTAATCCCGGATATCCGGTCTGTTACCAGAGTTGCGGTCCAACAAATGTATTTTCGCCACCAACGTCTCAGGATCTGATTGGCTTCTGACGCCTGTGACGTAGGTAGACCACACCTTTCTGGGCGTGGTCGGTGGCTGTGTAGATCTCTCCTGCAGGACTTGTCTGACACACAGAAGTTTCGCAGCGCCGTCTATAACACACTGTGTAGTTGTGTACGTATTGTAATCGTTAGATTTCTCAAACATTTTAAATTCCCTTCATTTAGCACGTCATGTTAACTACAAGTGATTTTGTTCGCAAGTAATTGTCATGTTTAGTATGTGAACGATATTGCCAATAATGAAATATGGACACATCAATACAAATCTGGATACTTATTGCTGCTGACATCTTTAAATCGTCTATTCCAAACTACTCAACATTTCATCTTATAACTCAGCTACATTAAGGATGAAACAATCAGTGCGACAATATCGATCTTTTCTACGAGATGGTCACGATTGGCACCCGTTTCTTTACGTTGAGCTAATCATCTGCTACTGTTCTTGTCCTGTGACATTTGACCGCTTCGTCATTTCTCAATCAAAGAATGTCTTTAATGTCTGAACTGACTTGTGTTAATGTGTATATCTGTATGTTCCTTCCGATGAGACCCATCAATTCTCTCTCTCTATCTCTCTCTCTCTCTCTCTCTCTCTCTCTCTCTCTCTCTCTCTCTCGATCCTCTGAATAATTCAATTTTCTCGGACCTTTCTTGGTTGATCTTAACTTAACTTAACGTCTTTATACTGGTTTAGAAGACCCTGCAGAGTCTGTATACAACCAGTAACTATATCTCTTCCTGTTCATTTGTAACGCGACAGCGCTGTCTCAATTTTCTCTGAATGATTTCGTTGGTCTGAATGTACTTGTGTTAATCTGTATTTCTGTCTGCTCATGTCTCTGTGAAATCCGACCTCTCTTTCTCTCCCATATTGTTCTAAATAATTAATTTTTCCCTTTTCTACTACACCCCTTCTGAAATGACACGCTTTCTCGACTCCAATCAACCACCGTTAGTTCTCACCATCTGTCCGAGACGTACTGACGTGACGATGGGAAGTCACCTTCGCTCAAATAGCTGTCGTGATGATCACCCCGCCTGGCGTAGACGTGTCGATCTGGGTATTCCTTTGTCCCAGTGGTGCTCGTTCTCGGTATGGACTCTTGATGTTTTGCTCTGATGGCTTGTCGTTGTCTGCCTTGATTAACAGAGTTGCGAATCGCTGCTGGTGGAGTGGTAGGGTTTGTATACATTTGGATCCCTGGCATTCGTGCATCAAAAGACCAAGCTTTAATGGACTGGTTATCCGCAAGGGTTCATAAACTGTTCTTGTGTCCAACGCTTTTGTGGCGATTCTAAAATCTCTGGGCCCCTTAAATATCGGAACGGAAATCTGTAGCAGTTGTCCTTCTTGGAGAAGAGTTGTCTGTCTGTAGCAGCTGTCCTTCTTGGAGAAGAGTTGTCTGTCTGTAGCAGTTGTCCTTCTTGGAGAAGAGTTGTCTGTCTGTAGCAGCTGTCCTTCTTGGAGAAGAGTTGTCTGTCTGTAGCAGTTGTTTTTCTTGGAGAAGAGTTGTCTGCCCGTATCAGCTGTCCTTCTTGGAGAAGAGTTGTCTGCCTGTAGCAGCTGTCCTTCTTGGAGAAGAGTTGTCTGCCTGTAGCAGCTGTCCTTTTTGGAGAAGAGTTGTCTGCCTGTAGCAGCTGTCCTTCTTGAAGAAGAGTTGTCTGTCTGTAGCAGTTGTCCTTTTTGGAGAAGAGTTGTCTGCCTGTAGCAGCTGTCCTTCTTGGAGAAGAGTTGTCTGCCAGGCTAATGAGGCTTATATGGCTGCCTTTTCTTCGGTTGTCTTTACTTGTGTCCCATTTTGATAACAATGTAGAGAACACACGCTTTTGTATTCAATTAGTGTAAAGAGACCACGCGTGTGTATTCAGTTAGTATAAAGATACCACGCATGTGTGTTCAGTTAGTGTAAAGAGACCACGTGTGTGTATTCAGTTAGTGTAAAGAGACCACACGTATGTATTCAGTTAGTGTGAAGAGACCACGCGTGTGTATTCAGTTAGTGTAAAGAGACCACGCGTGTGTATTCAGTTAGTATAAAGAGATCACGCGTGTGTGTTCAGTTAGTATCTCAGTTTATTTTCAAGATTCCGCTGGGATAGAAGCGAGTACACAAATGATAACATGTACATGATATCAAACAGGCGCTAATCCCTGTGGAGCATGGTGTCTTCAACAACTGTAAACAAAGTCATAAAATGTTTGTACATGATGGAGTAGCCAGCCCCATACCGTAGGACATGACATGATAACAAATGTAGGATATACACACACGTAACTGATAACATATGTAGGATATACATGCATATAACTGATAACATATTTAGGATATACGTGCAAATAACTGATAACATATGTAGGATATACCCCAAAATAACTGAAAACATGTAGGATATACATACAAATAACTGATATCAAATGTAGGATATACATAACTGATTACATATGTAGGATATACATACATATAAATGATAACATATGAAGAATATACCAACTAATAATTGATATCATATGTAGGATACACATATAAATAACTGAATTAACATATAAACCTGTTGTTTTTTAATTTTTTTAAAATTTGCATCTCTGTATTCCCGGGTAATACTTTTCGGGAAAAAGAATATTTTATAAAGATGGGTGGAATATGTTAGCTGTCTATGGGATTATCACATATCAGAACCAGCTGCTAAACTCTACCAAACAGATGCAGCAGGAGTAGTGGAGAAACATCATCTTCTGTCACAGTAGACACAGCGCAAGAAGCGGAATGGGCTAAGGGAAACAATTAGAAAACAACTGACGATGTGTAATGTTCGAGATTATCTACCGCTTGTTCACATGACAATGGTGGACACTAACTGTGCCCTGAGTGTCAGCATTGTCAGTTGTATTATAGTACACCCGTTAAAATAATCAATCAAGCAATCAATCAAAACATTAACCCACTCCATTTTGTATTAAGTTAAGGCAGGTCTGCCTGTCACCAACTATCAAAATATCGCCCTCATGTTTGCTGCCAGTCCGGTCACCAAGTGTGTATCTCGGTCCGCCTCTACTTCTTCTATTCTTCAAGACTCAAAACAATGACTAACATAAGGGCTCTTTCTTGAAGGTTGCCTTAGCCAACACCATGCCTTCCTCTTCATCTTCTACAGGTGGGTGCCAATTCATGTGGATGCGACTGTTAGTTCTGTTCCACAGGTGATTGTTAGTTCTGTTCCACAGGTGACTGTTAGTTCTGTACCACAGGTGAGTGTTAGTTCTGTTCCACAGGTGATTGTTAGTTCTGTTCCACAGGTGACTGTTAGTTCTGTACCACAGGTGAGTGTTAGTTCTGTTCCACAGGTGACTGTTAGTTCTGTTCCACAGGTGACTGTTAGTTCTGTTCCACATGTGACTGTTAGTTCTGCTCCACATGCGACTGTTAGTTCTGTTCCACATCTGACAGTTCGTTCTGTTCCACAAGTGACTGTAAGTTCTGTTCCACAGGTGACTGTTAGTTCTGTTCCACATGTGACTGTTAGTTCTGTTCCACAGGTGAATGTTAGATATGTTCCACGGGTGACTGTTAGTTCTGTTCCGCGGGTTACTGTTAGTTCTGTTCCACATGTGACTTTTAGTTCTGTTCCACAGGTAACTGTTAGTTCTGTTCCACATGTGATTGTTAGTTCTGTTCCACATGTGATTGTTAGTTCGGTTCCACATGTGATTGTTAGTTCTGTTCCACATGTTACTGTTATTTCTGTTCCACATGTAACTATTAATTCTGTTCCACATGTGACTGTTAGTTCTGTTCCACATGTGATTGTTAGTTCTCTTCCACGAGTGACTGTTAGTTCTGTTCCACGTGTGACTGTTAGTTCTGTTCCACGGGTGGTTGTTAGTTCTGTTCCACGCGTAAGTGTTAGTTTTGTTCTACGGGTGACTGTTAGTTCTGTTCCACGGGTGACTGTTAGTTCTGTTTCACACGTGACTGTTCGTTCTGTTTCACATGTGACTGTTAGTTGTGTTCCACGGGTGACTGTTAGTTCTGTTCCACGTGTGACTGTTAGTTCTGTTCAAAAGGTAACTGTTAGTTATTAATCTGTTAGTTCTGTTCCACAGGTGACTATTAGTTATTTAGCTGTTAGTTCTGTTAAACAGGTGATTGTTAGTTCTGTGGTAGTTAGATTATGTTCCACGTGGGACAGTTCGTTCTGTTCTACATGTGACTATTAGTTCTCTTCTCCATGTCGCTGTTAGTTATGTTCCACGTGTGGCTGTTAGTTTTATTCCGCATGAGTATGTTATTTCTGTTCCACATTTGACTGTTAGTTCTTTTCCACATGTGGCTGTTAGTTCTGTTCTACATGTGGATATTAGTTTTTTCCATATGTGGCTGTTAGTTCTGTTCTACATGTGGATGTTAGTTCTGTTCCACATGTGGCTATTAGTTCTGTTCCAAATGTGGCCGTTAGTTCTGTTCCACATGTGGCTATTAGTTTTGTTCTCCGGGTCCACGTCAGTGAATAATTCAACCCCAAAACCCGAGAGATGAGATTGTCATCTGGTCATGCAAAAACGTCCTGATCAGACATCTTCTCGTACATCTCACTGAAAGTGGATTGTTTCCATGGCAGCCTCGCTAGCGAGGTATGGGATCTTGATGATCCCAGTATTAGTGAGCGATACACAGATGAATCCAAGCATTCACAGTTGCCTGCAGGACCTCCTTCTACATTCACCATCACTCTGGGGATGTGAAGAAAGCTACTGCAACCTGTCACTTAACGCCCCTTTTCAGGCCACATATTACAGAAACGCAACCCAAACATTCTTTATTGACATATGTTAATGATTGTCTGCATCAAATTCGCGAGCACCTTTATCAATCTATCTCCCAGATTCCGAGCCTTCTGTTAAAGTACTTTACATTGGAATTAAAGATACTGATCTTAACATTGGACTTAATCTTTTTGGAGTTCCATAAATTCTCTAATGAAGACCCACAGCCCCGTCCCCCCTCAAAGCTTCTTTGCTCTCAGTTTGATATCTGTTTTTGTACCGTCCACTTTATTTATGTTGCAGCCCAGCTAATTAAATAATCAACATGTGCAGGGCAGCGTCTCTCAACACAATCTGCCTGTTGTCAACACTTTTTAAATCGTCATTTTAATTTGATCTCGGTGAATCCTGAGAGCGAGTGGCCGTGACACATCGCACGTGAATCCTGAGGGCGAGTGGCCGTGACACATCTCATGTGAGTCCTGAGGGCGAGTGGCCGTGACACATCTCACGTGAATCCTACGGGCGAGTTACCGTGACACATCGCAAGTGAATTCTGAGGGCCAGTGGCCGTGACACATCTCACGTCTGCTACAGCTGTTGGCGTCCACGTGACAGACGTGCTAAAAAAAGGGGTCAAACATCCAATTGAAAAATATTCTCACCGTTCGTAACCACCTTGGAGCCCTATTGGTGCGCACGCCCCTGAAGTACATGTTGGTAACGATGCAGGCCAGCACCGTTGATAGAGTGATCATTATCATGCTGAGACAGAAGTACGCCCCTGCAAGGAGAGTAGAAAAAAATAAGACGCCGGGTTTAGGGAGAGGAGGCCACACAAAACAAACACAATGAGCGACTAGACGTTATAGTCTGTCTTTGATTTTCACCACTTGTAAGTAAATAAACATCCTGTTTGTATCATATAGTGCTAACCTTTCCTTGAAGAAAGTGTTCCCATTCGTGGACTGTCCTACCCATTCATGGACTGTCCCACCCATTAATGGACTATCCCACCCATTCACAGACTGTCTTACACATTCATGGACTGTCCTACCCATTCATGGACTGTCCCAACCATTCATGGGCTGTCCCAACCATTCACAGACTGTCTTACACATTCATGGACTGTTCTGCACATTCATGGACTGTCTCTCCAATTCACGGACTTTCTCAAACATGTACATACTGCCTCACCTATTCAGGTACTATTTTGTTTTTGTTTCTGGACAGGCTGTCTACTAATGCAAATGTTACACACTCGGTCACAGACTGTCTCATACATTCACATATTGTATCATACATTCACAGACTGTATCACATATTTACAAAATGTCTCTCCGATTCACAGACTGTCTCAAACATTTGCAGGCTGTCTCACCCATTCATACACTGTGACACCCATTGACAGACAAAAGAGTAACCCTGTTGATGATGAACATTCAACAACAACAACAGCAACAACAACAACAACAACAACAAACTGTCTCACAAGTTCACAGACTCCTTCATGCTAAGAACACTCCCCATACAAAAGAAATTGAGAACAACACTAGCACACACGAGAATAGCTGGTGGACAGCGGGTCAACATGCAGGTACTCACCAATGAGGGGTATGGAAGCGGCTGCCCTGGGCGTGAAGTCGGCCAGCAGTAACAGAAGTAGGAAGAAGGCCAGAAAGATGTTCATACCTGCAACAAGGATTTGACAGGTGTCAGTCAGCACGAGTTGGTCAAGTGACAATGGTTGTGTGAAGAGCTTAACAAGTGGGTCACGAACTGGAACAATTGAACAATATTAGCAACATATGTATCAAATTGACTAATATAGTAAGAGCCATCTAAATCAAATTAACTGTAGCATTAAGATATTATGGTTTATGTTTATGAGTCATGGATTTCAGGCCGAAATTGAGATAATATCGATTGATTAACGGAGTGGCAGAGCGCTTGCATCTGTTGACAAATGTACCGGGTTGGATCCCCTGTTGACACGCCTCTCTGTAAATTAGTACCTGGATTACTGTTATGGAAGGAACTATAGCGTGTGAGAGAACTGGCAACTGAACATTATACAAGGCTTATGTAGCAGACGGAACGAGGTTATATTCTTCTGACTCACTGAAGCCTCACCTTTCCTCTCCCCTTCTTATCTTCTTCTTTTGTCATCTCATTTTCTATCGGGTTGTACCCAGTGTCGTGGTATGTATTTGTTTTTCGCCTCTCTCGTGGCTCGAGTCATATTTTTCCCCATTTTACGGCAGGTCTCGTTTACACTGTCTATCCACCTTTTCCTTGGTCTACCTCTAGCCATTCTTCCGGATGTTCTTAAGTAAAAGGTTGCATGAACAAAATGATCTGGTTGCATTCTCACAATGTGGCCAAACCAATTCATTCTCTGCTGCTCAATGTACTGTAGGCAGGGAATTGTTCCAACCTTCTCTCGAGTACTCGTATTTGTGATTCTGTCTTTTCTGGTGTTGTTAGGGACCTTTCGTAGGCGCCGCATTTCGTAGATGGCTAACTTTCGTTCCTGGGATTTATTCAATGCCCATGTCTAGCACTTGTAGCACAGGGTTGGGATGGAGATACTCTATATTATATGCCTTTTTGCTTGGAGGAAAATTTTGGAGTGCCTTAGTAGTGGAGATAGCTGGTAGGTGACAACGTTTGCCCTCTGCACTCTTGTCTCTATCTCTTTGTTGAGTCTGTCGTCCTCAGTAAAAACAGCTCCCAAATACCTACCTGCTTTATTTTTGTTTCATTCACATGACTATCAAGTGTGGTGTGGTTTCTATAGTCATCCAATTCTTCTGTGCGCCAAAGTGTGCAGGCATGTGATCATCAGCCACATTACGTCAGCCAGTTAAACTACTGAAGGCACACCTGGCATTCGTTAGTTAGTTGCCATCGCAAGCGAAGATGGCGACAGCGTCAGAAATGTTTATTCAGATGTGCCTGTTTGTGACTGGACAGTCCGATCTGAGCGTGACAAACTCTGATCTACCGCACGAGCGGCAAGCGCAAGCGCGAACAGCATTTGTAGTTGGACCGTCTTGCATTGTTTCCTTTCGTGCAGCTCGCTTTTCCTGAGCCTACGTAATGGTCCTCTGCTCACGACGCAAGCACCGTTGGTGATTACAGAGCATCAGACTGAGCAGTTCGGAGCAAATCCTAGTCAGCAACAGCAATGGAGAAACTATTTAAAAAAACTTTTAGATGTTGTTGTATCGTTTCTTTTGCCCCCCCCCCCTCCCCCCTCCCCTGCGAGGGCTGTCCTGTCATGAGCTCACCGTACAACAGTTATTTAGGGAGGCGCTAATCTGACATGCGAACATCATGTCCTGTCCATCTAATCTGAGTCGTTTGTAGTAGTGAATGGATGCCAAAGAGTCTCGCGCTGCTGAGGATTTCAGAGTTGGGCATTATCTCCTTACAACCGATCTAGAGCAGTCTGCGGAGACAGTTTATGTGAAAATGATTAAATTTCCTGACATGCCTGCTATAGACTGTCCATGTTTCGCATGCGTACAGAAGGGTGGCTAGCACAACAGCACGATACACCCTAATCGTGGAGGCAACACTGATTCCCTGCCGGTCCCAAACGTTTTCTCGTAGTCTTCCGAAAGCAGCACTCACCTTGGAAATCCTGTTGTGGATCTCAGTCAATATTTCCTTCTCTGGTGAGGGTAGTGCAAAGGGAGGTAACGTTATCAACTGCTTTTATGCAGTGTCCCTGTACAGTGACGTTTGGTTCGTGGTAGGGCTCTTCGGGCGCAGGTAGAAACACCTCCGGTTTCTTGGTGTTTACAGTAAGACCAACATTAGTTGTGAACTCATTGATGATTGCCTGCATGTCCTGTTCTGAGCACGTGTTAATTGGGCAGTCGTCGGCAAAGAGGAGATCTAAGATAGTTGCTTCTTCCATCTTTGTGAGGGCCTTTAAGGCACCTTAGACTGAACAGCTGTCCATCCGTCCGGTATCTGATCTGTATGCCAATGTCACAGTCATGTGTTGTATCAGAAAGCAGGGCTGCAAATGCCATGCTAAAAAAAGTCAGGGCCATCACACAACCCTGTTTGACTCCATGTATGACTGGGGATGCTGCAGAGAGTTTACCATCATACAGTCAGGGGCCGGACATGCCATTCATGGAACTAGCGGACGACTGTGAGGAATTATTTGGGACAATCGAATTTCACCATTATTATTCCTGTTAACGGCGTCAAAGACCTTTATCAGGTGAACAAAAGTCGTGTACAGATCACGATGCTGTTCCTAACATTTCTCTTGGATTTGACGAGCTACAAAAATCATGTCAATCGTCCAACGACCAGCTCGGAAACCACATTGACTCCCTGGAAATAGCTTCTGCTCGAGATAAGTTTGAACAAGATTCGAGCTAGAATTCTTCCCGCGATCGACAGAAGGGAGATTCCTCTGTGGTTATTACAAGATTGACGATTGCCCTTGTGCTTGTACATGTAGACAATGGTGGTATCTTTCAGTTCCTTCGGTATTTGACCTGTATCCCAAATTGAGCAAATGAGGTCGTCTGTTAGCTTGGGAAACATCACAGGGTCTCCTGGCTTGTGGAGTTCAGCAGGAATAGCATCTGACCCGGGACATTTGCCACTGGACATTAAGCTGATTGCTTTCTCGACCTGATTTCTACTGGGCCGGATACCATGCCTGTCATTGACTGCAACTTGAGGAAAGCGTGTTATGGCAAATTCCCTGATAGCCGATGGACAGTTTAGGATAGCATTGAAGTACACTAACCATCGCTCTAGAACGGCGACTTTGTCGGTCATCAGTGCTGGATCATCAGCATTAATGACAGAAGATGAATTAAAGGACCAGGGACCATTATCGTGAATGGGTTCTGGACAATCCTGCCAATATTCGTGAACGTGGACGTTTTTGAAGTTGAGGAGGGATCGTCTTGGTGACGTCTTAATAAACGATGTTTTTCATCCAGCAAAGTCTTAATAGTATCATCGTTGTCATCAACCCAGACTTGGTTTCTCTGAGCTGCATGACTCAAATACTCAGAAGCGGCTGAGTAGACATCATCTTTCAGAAAGGCCCATTTGTCCTCGACTATTTCCGTACATGACTGTGTGTCTGTCAGTCGGATGTCCAGAGCCCTAGAAAAGCGTTCCTCGTGGAGACCTCATTCTTAACGAGACCAGATTACCAGGAGAGGGCCAGATCACAGAAGTTGTCGGCGGATACACGTTCTTCTGGATTGGGAGTGATAGGAAAGACGAGAGGATGGTGTAGGATTCGCCATCAGGTCTCATCTCGTCATGGCATTCACAGACACACGAGCCAACAGACAAAGTACACATTCAAACGACTCCACGTGCTGTGTTACCCAGTTGTAGCTTAGCCGGAGATTCAGGAGGGACCCAGAAGATGACCAACGTGAGAAGGGACAGCAGCCCACATGGCAGAATGAGAATCAGTGTGTAGAACGCCACCTTTCGTTTCAGCTTCAACCTGCAGGATCAAGTTTGTTTACACCTAAAACATACAGTTTACACAAGAAATATATAGTAAAGACCAGAAACATGTATTTTACACACGAAATATTGTTTACACCTGAAATATGCAGTAAACATTAAAACATATTTTTCCATGTGAAACAAATAGTATGTACCTAGAGCATATAGTTTACATTAAGAAATACAGTTACCATCTGACACACTTAGTGTGCACTTGGAAAATACTATTTCATTCTGGAGCATTTAGTTTGTACCTGAAACAGTTTATATCTGATACAACATACACGATGACTTAAATAAATATGTAAAACTTAAATGCTATTTCTGAAATCGCTTCATGGGGTCTCAACACATCTCTGACATCGCCTCATGGGGTCTCAACACATTTCTGACATCGCTTCATGGGGTCTCAACACATCTCTGACATCGCTTCATGGGGTCTCAACACATCTCTGACATCGCTTCATGGGGTCTTAACACATTTCTGACATCGCCTCATGGGGTCTCAACACATTTCTGACATCGCTTCATGGGGTCTTAACACATTTCTGACATCGCTTCATGGGGTCTCAACACATTTCTGACATCTCCTCATGGGGTCTCAACACATTTCGGACATCGATTCATGGGGTCTCAACACATCTCTGACATCGCTTCATGGGGTCTCAACACATTTCTGACAACGCTTAATGGGGTCTCAACACATCTCTGACATCGCTTCATGGGGTCTCAACACATTTGTGTCATCGCTTCATGGGGTCTCAACACATTTCTGACATCGCTTCATGGGGTCTCAACACATCTCTGACATCGCTTCATGGGGTCTCAACACATCTCTGACATCGCTTCATGGGGTCTCAACACATTTCTGACATCGCCTCATGGGGTCTCAACACATTTATGACATCGCCTCATGGGGTTTCAACACATTTCTGGCATCGCTTCATGGGGTCTCAACACATCTCTGACATCGCTTCATGGGGTCTCAACACATTGGTGTCATCGCTTCATGGGGTCTCAACACATTTGTGTCATCGCTTCATGGGGTCTCAACACATTTGTGTCATCGCTTTATGGGGTCTCAACACATTTCTGGTGGCATTGTTGCCATGGCAACTGTAATTCCATCTTAGAGATCTTGAGTATATCGTGGTTTGGCAAATAAAGCATCTTTTTCTGCAATTTAATAATTAACATTTCTTTACAAATCACTCTGTATAAATGGAACATCTTATATCTGCACTCCTCCATAATTCCCCGATCAGCCAGCTGATACACTATACCCTAATTGCTTTGTCTAGTTTAGACAGGTACATTTCTCTCACCTGCGGATACCCAAAACGAGCGACATACTTTGTTCCAACTTTTAGCTTGAACGTGTGATCGTGCTGATTCAGGTAAACTGATCAAACTGGGGTCATGGTGTAACTGGGTAACAGTTCCTCGTGGAGTATGGGAGCTAAAGGCAGAGAAAATGGGGGCTGGCGACTGTATTCTTTGAGATGCGAAAGTTGCTTGAGAAAATAGTTAACGAGACAAGGTCAGCTCAGGGTCAGTCGCCAGTGTTGACACTAGGTCAGCTCAGGGTCAGACGTCAGTGTTGACTCTAGGTCAGCACAGGATCAGTCGCCAGTGTTGACACTAGGTCAGTTCAGGGTCAGTCGCCAGTGCTGACACTAGGTCAGCTCAGGGTCAGACGTCAGTGTTGACACTAGGTCAGCTCAGGGTCAGTCGCCATTGCTGACACTAGGTCAGCTCAGGGTCAGACTTCAGTGTTGACACTAGGTCAGCTCAGGGTCAGTCGCCAGTGTTGACACTAGGTCAGCTCAGGGACAATCGCCAGTGTTGACACTAAGTCAGTTCAGGGTCAGTCGCCAGTGTTGACACTAGGTCAGTTCAGGGTTAGTCGCCAGTGTTGACACTAGGTCAGCTAAGGGCCAGTCGCCAGTGTTGACACTAGGTCAGCTAAGGGTCAGTCGCCAGTGTTGACACTAGGTTGACAGAAACGCGAGAGATTAATTTCACTATCTGTGGAAAATTTGTCTGGATTGGGGGTAGTTGGTAGATTGACCATTCTTAGTATCGGACTGGTACTAGACATAAGGGTAGGGGTAGGAGTTCTACAAGAACTCGCACGGCAGGCTATGTCACATTTAGATTGACAGTGACCTGTAGATATTGTAGGTAATAAGATACTAGATGGGTGGGACTAAATTATAATGATAGCTAACAATCCAACCGGGGAGGACCGCCGTCATACATTTGGGGGTTGATGGCTACGAAAAGAGTATATAAAAGACAATGTAGTTGGGAGATTCAACATTCGAGAGAGAAAGCGTTTACGGAGTCATTATCCCATCATACTCCTAGAAGCATTGTCACTCAAAGGTGCAAACGATGGACACACTGTAAACAATTAGAGAAAGAGAAAGAGAAAAAAAAAAAAAGAAAAAAAAAATATATATATATATATATATATATACATATATATATAGCGAGAGAGAGAGAGAGAGAGAGAGAGAGAGAGAGAGAGAGAGAGAGAGAAAGAGAGAGAAAGATCTGATATCTTGCGAGTTAGATGATTTGCAAGTACGTGTCATAAATGATCTATTGAGCCCAAAGATACAAATCCCAAAATAAGTGTCCAAAAGGGTTCTGCGAATCCTGCGATACAAAGCCCAAGGTACGTGTCTAAAAGGTTCTGGTAAACCAAATGTCAGTGTAGGAAAAAGATAGGTGAACCCTATAAATGCTCAGGGAAGACATTCTCTCAGAACGGGTGTAACAAGGACACCAAAGGGACACGTCCCAAACGGTTGAGAATGGGTACCTGTTGTAAATTTGAGTCATAGTTGGATGCTCCTTCGGCAGCGCATTTGTTAACTGAAACCCATGTCTGTACGCTCAAATGTCTAACGCAGTCAACCCTGACATATCATGACTATTGTAGACGACCTCAAGACGGAAGGAGACAACGAGTCAGATAGTTAACCATTCATTTGTAATACTATTTAACTTGACTAAGTTCAGGGTTTATGTTATTTCATATATGATACTTTGAACCTGATCATATTAGTTCGGAGGTAACATCAACAGCTCATGCTTGAATCATCTGCGTTAGTTCAATATATGATGTTATTTAGTTAAGTAGTTCTTTTCTTTTGTTGATACTGTGTAACAATTATTCTTGTAAGAACATGATATCATTTTGTTTTAATGGTTAACGATAGTTTTAGTATTTAATGTGTTGAAGTAGTGGCATTGTTTAGTCTATGTTGTAACTCTTGCGATAACTAACTCAGCAAAGTAAAGTCTGTTCCATGATAAAGAAATTGGTCCACGTCAATGGCATATCTTAAGTAAACCCTGCTACAGTGGTGTGTCAGGTACACTGATTAAACTGGGATCGTGGTACTTCAGGTACACTGATCAAACTGGGATCGTGGTACATCAGGTACAGTGATCAAACTGGGATCGTGGGCCATCAGCTCCAGTTCCTTGTGTTCCTGAGAATATAGTAAGTACCGGGGCACAGGTCAAACCCCAGTCACCACACCAGGGTCTACACAGACCACCCAGATCACCACACCAGGGTCCACACAGACCACCCAGATCACCACACCAGGGTCCACGCAGACCACCATAGTCACCACACCAGGGTCCACACAGACCACCCAGATCACCACACCAGGGTCCACGCAGACCACCACAGTCACCACACCAGGGTCCACGCAGACCACCACAGTCACCACATCAGGGTCCACATAGACCACCGCAGTCACCACACTAGGGTCCACTCAGACCACCGCAGTCACCACACCAGGGTCCACACAGACCACCACAGTAACCACACCAGGGTCCACACAGACCACCACAGTCACCACACCAGAGTCCATGCAGACCACCACAGTCACCACACTAGGGTCTACACAGACCACACCGGTCACCACACTAGGGTCTACACAGACCACACCGGTCACCACAGCAGGGTCTACGCAGACCACACCGGTCACCACACTAGGGTCTTAACAGACCACCCCGGCTACCATACCAGGGTTCGTGCAGACCGAAGCGAGAGGTGAATAGTTAATACAATTGGATAAGTTGGCTAGTTTTGGGGATGGGTATCAGTTTGACTATTCTGGTAGCAGACATCAGTGCATGGGGCTTAGATTACTCACACGTCAGACTGTCACATTTAAAGGGGCAATGACCTATATATAGTGCAACCAATTGGATTCTAGGTTGGGTGGGACCAAAGGAAAGTGATGGCTAACCAACCAACATGTGGTTTTCTAGAGCTATGGGAAAAGTCTTTAAAAGGCAATGCACAGAGAAATTCGATATTCCAAGAGAAAGAGAGTTTACCGAGTGGTTATCCCATCATGCACCTAGAGAATGATGGACACCCTGTAAACAGTAAGAGAACGAGATATGATCATATGCAATTGTGTAGATTTGTCTCGGCACGACTAGAGAGTTGATTTATAAAGCAGCAGACTGTTCTCCAGGACCATTGCATTGGTATCTTTTGGTGGAATGGTGACCCTTCTATGATCAATGGTCATTTTCTCGGACAAAGTGGCACGTATTCTGTGAATCCTAGGGCCTGCGTTTCCAGTGGCTAGATCACGGATTCTGTGTACTCCTAAGGACTGCGATCCCAAAAGCAGGTGAGTACGGAACAAGAGGTGCATCACTTAAGCCCTCAGATAACGGAATTGCTCGATACAGAAGTAACCCGAGCACCAAAGTGGTATGTCTCAAAAACTTGCGAACTGCTACCGGTTGTAAGCAAAACGTAGCTCATTGTTAACCCAGGGTTGTACGCTTGACAGCCTAAAGCAGCAACCCTTGTACAGGACGGCAGATCAGCACCAACGTAGACAGTTCGGAGGATCGCAGGGGACAACTGAGGTAGTCAACCACTGATTTGTAATACGATTCAATGATATTAAGTTAGGGTTTATGGAATTTTAAATGTGAGACGGGGAATCTCGGAATAATAGGTTCAGACGAAACATTCAACGCCACTGCTTGAATCCTAGTGGTTAGTTTAGTATATGATGTCTAATTAGTCAGTAGTTCTTTGCGTTATCTCTATATTTGTCAACAATTATTCATGCCCAAGAAAATGTTACATTGTCTTAATGGTTTATGGTAGTTTTAGTGGTGTCTGTAATTGAAGTCCTGTCGTTATGTAGTATCTGTTGTACGTCAGTAAACTCTTAGATAAGCCTAACCTGCTACAGTACACTGATCAACCGGAGGTGGTGGTAGCTCAGGTATACTGATCAACAGGGGGTTGTGGTAGGTCAGGTACACTGATCAACCTCGGGTGGTGGTAGCTCAGGTACACTGACTAACCGGAGGTGGTGGTAGCTCAGGTATACTGATCAACCGGAGGTGGTGGTAGCTCAGGTATACTGATCAACCGGAGGTGGTGGTAGCTCAGGTATACTGATCAACCGGAGGTGGTGGTAGCTCAGGTATACTGATCAACCTGGGGTGGTGGTAGCTCAGGTATACTGATCTACCTGGCGTGGTAGTAGCTCAGGTATACTGATCAACCTGGCGTGGTAGTAGCTCAGGTATACTGATCAAACTGGAGTGGTGGTAGCTCAGGTATACAGATCAACCTGGCGTGGTAGTAGCTCAGGTATACTGATCAACCTGGGGTGGTGGTTATTCAGGTATACTGATCAATCTGGGGTGGTGGTAGTTTAGGTATACTGACCAACCTGGCGTGGTAGTAGCTCAGGTACACTGACTAACCGGAGGTGGTGGTAGCTCAGGTATACTGATCAACCTGGCGTGGTAGTAGCTCAGGTATACTGATCAAGCTGGCGTGGTGGTAGCTCAGGTATACTGATCAACCTGGCGTGGTAGTAGCTCAGGTATACTGATCAACCTGGCGTGGTGGTAGCTCAGGTATTCTGATCAACCTGGGGTGGTGGTAGCTCAGGTAAACTGATCAACCTGGCGTGGTGGTAGCTCAGGTATACTGAGCAACCTGTCGTGGTAGTAGCTCAGGTATACTGATTAACCTCGCTCTGGGTACACTTTTAAACCATATTGTCGTATGTTCCGAACAATGGCTCCTATATTTAACTGTAGGGCACCGGCAGGAATCTACAAATATGTTTTAGAGCACTCTCGACCGGTGTTTACAGCGATCTCTGGCGCTTGACATTCCAGTGACCATGTCATGTTTTATAAATAATTTATGAAGGTCACGTGAAACTGTAAGAAATAATTGATGAAGGTCATGTGAAACTGCAAGAAATAATTGATAAAAGTCACGTGAAACTGTAAGAAATAATTGATGAAGGTGATGTGAAACTGTAAGAAATAATTGATGAAGGTCATGTGAAACTGCAAGAAATAATTGATGAAGGTCATGTGAAACGATACAGAATACTTGATGAAGGTCATGTGGAACGATAAGGAATACTTGATAAAGGGCATGTGCCACTAAAAGGAATACTTGATGACTGTCACGTTACGCTATAAAGTATACTGGATGTATGTCACGACAGTATAGCTGATGCTTACGTGAATGTAATATCTGGGTAGGGCTCTGGACAGCACGTGTAGTATTTGACGTTTCTAGCACCAAAGTTGGCTACAATGTCCCACTCATTGGACTCCATGTAGTCATCGAGGCTCATGGCATTGAGGCCACCTACAACAGAGACACATGGGTTCACACTGGCGTCATACAGTCAGGCTGCCTACTTCACAAACTTAACTAAACTTCGAAACTGGGGAAGAAGATCAGACGAGGAAGATATACGTAATTATAGGGCCATAGTTGAGGCTGCCGTCATGATAGAAGTGTTGTAAATTTCATTGTGCTGGATATCGGCATTTATTGTTTTAGTTGGGAAAAACATTGCCCTTTCTCTCCGCCTTGCATTCCTACCAGAAAGTCTGGTACCTATTTACAGTTGGATGAACTGAATCTTGTTGATATCGCGAATTGTACCCAGTGCCATTACAGAGTGAAACAACATATCTAATCACTCTGCCACTCAGACACTCTAGATGTTGAGTAAAACTTAGGTTCGTTATGGAGGTACATAAAAAAAAGCAGCGCCTTTCGAAAAATTAAACAGACAGACAAGCCAACGATATGAACACATGGATAACTAGAATAGGTGATGACCTCTGACAGGCCAGAGAAGGCGGGACGGGAACCAATGAAACCAGCTACAGCAGAATGGGTTGGAAATCCCTCTCACTAGTGGTGGCTTTCTAATTTTAAAAGCGACATCATAGTACCATACAAGAAGAAACAATGGTCATTTAACGGACACCATGACTGATTGTGAAATGCGAAGTAACGGCGACGGAATGGGGTGATGACATTCATGAGACAACTTGCTGTCACAAGCTGGGAGCAGATGAGAGAATACTCAAGAACTGTACATTGGAAGAGTGAGACCAGTTCTCGAGAATGACATTCCGGCATGGGCAAAAACAGCAAAGGCGAACTTTGATCAAATCAACATACTTCAAAACCAAGCGATGAGAATTACAGTAAGAGGCATGAAGCCACGCCAGTTGTAAAAATTAGAAAGATTACAAATCTGCAATCAATGAAAGAAAGAAGAGACAGCAGTGCCCATTAACAAGCAGATAAACTATGAGCCTAACAGACTGTCAGTGGCAACTGGAAAATTATCAAGCAATTTCAGAGCAGAGGCAGTGGCGTAGAAAGCTGCAGTAGAAGTAATGCTGATAGGCGAAAGCAATGAAAGCCAGATAATCCTGTTACAGATGCCAGAGAAATACAGAACTAATTGATTTCAGATCAGTACTCTGTCAGCTATTCCAGCAGTCTACACACAAAAGAGTCGTGATACAGCGGGTTCCATTCCATTGTAACATTCAAGGCAACGAGGAGGCAGACAGACTGGCAAAAGAAGGTGCAAGTTGACCACAACCAGATTCTATTGTGACCTACGAATAGTCCAAAAGGTTTATTATGGCAGATACATGGCCAAATGGGAAACAGAGCATACTGGCTACACAAAAAAATGATGCTTATTACCAGTTGAACAGAAGAGAGCAGGTCGTGGTCTTCAAACTTCGCACAGCCCACAACAGTCAGAGGTACCATCTATTCAATAAATTGAAGATAGGTGCTACTGACGAATGCACCTGTGGTACAGGGAAAATTACCCCGGAACATCTGCTGCAAAATTGCCCGACATACGAGGACCAGAGAAAGCACATGTGGCCATCACCAGTGGTAACACTAGACAAGCTCTATGGCAGTGTCGACAGCCTCAGGATAACAGCTGCTTTCTTCGAACAAATACAAATTGAAGTCTGACAGCGTACGAAGAAGAAGAAGAAGAAGAAGGAAGAAGAAGAAGAAGAAGAAGATTACAGACCAGGATGGACCTGAATGATTGAACACAGTTCAGTTCTTCTTCGTGTGATCGCATTTTTGATGTTTACATCTTCAGACAAGTTCTCTTGATCTTCTCGATCGTTGTTTGGAGCTGCTCTTTAGCTGAGCCCAAGCTAAAGTCTAGTGTTGATTGATTGGCTCAGTGCATCTTCTTTATCTGGCCATGCAGGTGACAATTATGTAACACATGCCCAGTAGCTTGTTCGCTGACTCTACATGTGCACAGTGGTGGGAGGGGATGTCCAGTAGTGTGCATGTGTCTGGTGAATCTGTTGTGCCATGTTATGAGACGAAAAATAGTGATTGATCCCGGCCGACCAAAGATGTGATATTCATCGCCTGGTTGTTAGTCCCACTCTGACAGGCTAAATAGCTAGCTCGTCTTCAAGTATGTGATTTTAATGTTTTCTTGTTCAGACTCAACACCTTTTTATATGCGTGTCAGCCTTTTCGATCCCCCGCGCGTCACAACTGGATGGTAGTTACTGAAGTATGGTTTGTTTTCTGGAAGCTGTCTTGCTCTGTTCAATCCTTATAAAAATAGTTATGGTCGGATACTGGGGCTAAGATGAAAACATAAATTAAAACGACTGTATGGCACAAAGACCATCATTAGGGTATATAAACCTCGAAGGTTTAAACTACCAAATCATAGAGGAAGAGACGAATACATAAAACAGAAAGATTAATAATACCTGACAGTATATACGAACTATTCGAGATGAGTTTATTATTAAGTTGGTGGAATCGATGTCGGTCATCAGAGGATCAAGAGACGATGTCTGTGACACTGGCCTTCACCTTACCTGGACGTCAAGACTTTTGAAAGAGACTGTCAATTGGGAAACCAAAATAATAAGAATGATAAACAAGAAAGAAGAAGAAGAAAAATAATGGGAAAATTAAAACCTAGATGATGAAGAAAAAGAATGAAAAGAGGAAAGAACATGCCACTGTATCAGACACGAACAAAAGAGTGAACTACTGGCTATGCAGGGGTTAAAAATCAATAAGCTAGTACATCAAACATGAGAAGAAATGTGTCCATAAAGATATGCTCATCTTGACACCGCTAGAACAGCATCCGTCAATTTGTAGACATATGGGCCTTAAAACTCCGAAAAGAAATGTAAATAGTTGATATTGTTACGAGAAAGTCTTCTGGTTGTCAGTCGCACCCCCCCCCCCCCCCCCATCCATAGCTTGCAGTACAAGAGTAGTCCGATTGATAACGGACACTTCAGTCAGGGATCAAGTGTTGAAGAGTCGTTCGTATCAGCTCTCGTTGGTGTCAGATTGTAAATCGACTCTATTTACGGACTTACCTTCAATATAGTGTATACATAGTCTCTATTTACGGACTTACATTCCTATACTATAAGTGTGGTACACATTTTCGGCTGCAGAGCGAACACGAAACATTTCCCAAGAGAAGCAAACGATTCAACCAATCAGACTAGATGTAAAGTTGACTACTATGTACATCTTACCTGACCACAGTGGACATTTCCGGTGCGACACCATTACCGATTCTTTAAGTGGCCTTGGAACTAATTTACTACAATTGCTTTATTAAAGTTTAATAAATGCTGAGGAAGATTGTATATACTGTAAAATACCAGAAACTCGAGTATTTGTGTGTGCATCTTAAAGCACTCACCGATACTTGTGTGTGAATCTTGGAGCATTCACCGATACTTGTGTGTGAATCTTGGAGCACTCACCTATACATTTGTGTGAATCTTGGAGCACTCACCTATACATTTGTGTGAATCTTGGAGCACTCACCTATACATGTGTGTGAATCTTGGAGCACTCACCTATACTTGCGTGTGAATCTTGGAGCACTTACCTATAAAGTCGATGTTAAGCATGTTGCCGTTATAGGTCCAGGAGCCGAACTTAAGACGGCAGGTCTGGTCGTCAAAGGGGAAAAAGAGGGTGTCAAACATGCAGGAGCTGTTGAGGATAGCCTGGGGCATCCAGAGGAGGTCGCCCGTGTACTCAACAACCACGAGGGCTTCCCTTTGCTCCCTAAGTCGGTCATCGGCGCTGTGAAGAAAAAATGTCTTGGCGCAAACTGGATATATTTAGCAAAGGTCAACTGTCAATATTGATGAATGGGCTGTTGATAGTAGGTGTTTTGTGTGGGTTGGTGTTCTATGTTAGAGTGGATATTTTGTGTGGGTTGGTGTTCTATGTTAGAGTGGGTGTCTTGTGTAGGTTGGTGTTCTAGAGTTGGTGTTTTGTGTGATGGTGGGTCGTTTTTTGTAAGAAATTGTGTTTTGTGTGAGGGATGGTATTCTGTGTGAGAGTGTGAGAGTGGGTGTTCTGTGTTAGTGGGTGGTCTATGTGAGTGGGTGTTCTGTGTCAGTGGGTGTTATATGCAATAGTGTGTGTTCTGTGTCAGAGTGGGTGTTCTGTGTGATATTGAGTGTTCTGTGAAAGTGAGTGTTCTGTGTAAGTGGGTGTTCTGTGTCAGTGGGTGTTCTATATGATAGTTCGTGCTCTGTGTAAGAAGGGGTGTTCTTTATGTGAGATTGTGTTCTGTGTGACATGGTGTTGTGTGCGAGATGGCGTTATTTGTGATATGGTGTTATGTAAGTGTTGATGTCATGTGTGAAAGTGTGCGATGTATAAGACTGGTGTTCTGTGCGAGATATGGTGTTATATGAAGAAAATGGTGTTCTCTGTAATAGTTCGAATTCTGTATGATAAACACTACTACTACTCTGAGTAATAGATGGATCTGTCTGTGGAAAACAAGGATTTGTGTTGTAGTGGCCTAGAGTTGTTGGATAGAGACGAACATATTTTTTCATTAGAGATTCAAGTCGCTTTTAAGCTCAGCACCTGGGGGTATAATGAAGAATGTATCACTCCTCGTCTATTTAGCCTGAAGGAATCTAGTATTCCTTGACCGGATTAGTAAAACCTTTGATTTCCAGACAGTTTTCTGGATCAGAGGACACAGAAAGGTAGTCCACACGTTGGTCAGGTGATTTTTCATTGTAGCTGGTTAGTCAGGTGTTTCACTGAGTATCTACAGTCATGCAGGAAGCCTGTGTCGAATCCGTGCAAGTGGTGATTGTTGTTTCATTGTTAATCGCTTGCTTCTCGTTCTGTGACATGTCCCTAGTGAAGGGGGCTTGCTGTAGTGAAGGGGGCTTGCTGTTAGTGAAGGGGGCTTGCTGTTAGTGAAGGGGGCTTGCTGTTAGTGAAGGGGGCTTGCTGTTAGTGAAGGGGGCTTGCTGTTAGTGAAGGGGGCTTGCTGTTAGTGAAGGGGGCTTGCTGTTAGTGAAGGGGGCTTGCTGTTAGTGAAGGGGGCTTGCTGTTAGTGAAGGGGGCTTGCTGTTAGTGAAGGGGGCTTGCTGTTAGTGAAGGGGGCTTGCTGTTAGTGAAGGGGGCTTGCTGTTAGTGAAGGGGGCTTGCTGTTAGTGAAGGGGGCTTGCTGTTAGGGAAGGGGGCTTATTAGTGAAGGGGGCTTATTAGTGAAGGGGGCTTGTTGTTAGTGAAGGGGGCTCGCTGTTAGTGAAGGGGGCTTGTTGTTAGTGAAGGGGGCTTATTAGTGAAGGGGGCTTGTTAGTGAAGGGGGCTTATTAGTGAAGGGGGCTTATTAGTGAAGGGGGCTTATTAGTGAAGGGGGCTTGTTGTTAGTGAAGGGGGCTTGTTGTTAGTGAAGGGGGCTTGTTGTTAGTGAAAGGGGCTTGTTGTTAGGGAAGGGGGCTTATTAGTGAAGGGGGCTTATTAGTGAAGGGGGCTTGTTGTTAGTGAAGGGGGCTTATTAGTGAAGGGGGCTTGTTGTTAGTGAAGGGGGCTTGTTGTTAGTGAAGGGGGCTTGTTGTTAGTAAATGGGGCGTGTTGTTAGTGAAGGGGGCTTGTTGTTAGTGTAGGGGGCTTGTTGTTAGTCAATGGGGCATGTTGTTAGTAAAGGAGCTTGTCCCTAGTGAAGGAGCTTGTCCCTATTGAAGAGGCTTGTCCCTAGTGGAGAGGCTTGTCCCTAGTGGAGAGGCTTGTCCGTAGTGAAACGGTTTGTCCCTAGTGAAACGGTTTGTCCCTAGTGAAGGGGCTTGTACCTAATGAAGATGCTTTTTGTTAGTAAATGGGTTTGTCCCTAGCGAAGGTGTTTTTTCTTAGTGAAAGGTCTTGTCCCTGGTGAAGGGGATTGTCCCTACTGAAGGGGCTAGTCCCTAGTCAAGGGGCTTGTTGTTAGTGATATGGCTTATCTCTAGTGAAGGGGATTGTCTATATTGAAGAGGCGTGTCCCAAGTGAAGGGGATTGTCCCTAGTAAAGGCGCTTGTTCCTAGTGAAGGGGCTTAACCCTAGTGAAGGGACGTGTTACTAGTGATATACATGGCCTGTCATTAGTGAAAGGGCTTATCCCTAGTTAAAGGTTTGTCCCTAGTTAAGAGACTTGTCCATAGTTAAGGGACTTGTCCTTAATTAAGAGACTTGTCCATAGTTAAGGGACTTGTCCCTAGTTAAGAGACTTGTCCATAGTTAAGGGACTTGTCCCTAGTTAAGGACCTTATCCATAGTTAAGGGACTTGTCCCTAGTTAAGGGGAATGTCCCTAGTAAAGGGGTTTGATCCTAGTGAAGGTGCATGTTACTAGTGATATGCATGACTTGTCCCCAGTGAAGGTACTTGTCCCCAGTGAAGGGACTTGTCCCCAGGGAAGGAATGTGTCCCCAGTGAAGGAATGTGTCCCCAGTGAAGGGACTTGTTCCCAGGGAAGGGACTTGTCCCCATTGAAGGGACTTGTCCCCAGTGAAGGGACTTGTCCCCAGTGAAGGGGCTTGTCCTCAGGGAACGGGCTTGTCCTCAGGGAGCGGGCTTGTTCCCAGTGAAGGGACTTGTCCCCAGTGAAGGAGCTTGTCCCTAGTATAGGGGCTAATCTCTAGTGAAGGGACTTGTCCCTATTGATATGCATGGCTTGTCCCTAGTGATGTGACCTAGTCCTAATGCTATGACTTGTCCCTAGTACTATGGCTTGTCCCTAGTGATGTGACCTAGTCCTAATGCTATGACTTGTCCCTAGTACTATAGCTTGTCCCTAGTTAAAACCTTTCTCTAGTGTCATGGCTTGTCCCAGTGCTGTCATATGCCCCACTACAATGACCTGTCCCTAGAGTCATGGCCTGTCACTAATGCTTTATATATATCTTTATAGCAATTGTGCTTTGTATACACGACCTTGCACATACGACCAAGTACACACGACTTTGCACATTTGATCAAGAACACACGACTTTGCACATACGACAAAGTACTCACGACCTTGCACATACGACCAAGTGCACAAGACTTTGCAAATGCGACCATGGAAACACTAGCTTGGACAAACGACCAAGTACACACTAGCATGCACATACGACCAAGTACACGACTTTGCACATACAACCAAGTACACACTATCTTGCACATACGACCAAGTACACGGGACCTTGCACAACCGATGTGTCTGATGCTCCGTACCTCCCACATTTATTCAAGTTTCCTTCTCCAACAATTATTTACAACCGAGTTCCCAAATTAGCTGCATCAATGTACACTCACATCGTTATCGCTGTCTCTCTCTTTCTATGTCTCTCTCTCCCTCTCTATCTCTCTCTTTCTTGTTATCTCACTCCCTCTCTGTCTCTCTCTCTCCCTCTGTCTGTCTCTCCCTCTGTCTCGTTCTCCCTCTGTCTCTCTCTCTCTCCCTCTGTCTCTCTCTTTCTGTCTCTCTCTCCCTCTGTCTCTCTCTCTCTTTCTCTTGCGCTCTCTCTCTCGTTATATAATATATACCTATATGAGTGTGTGAAGTCTGTAGAGTGTGTGTTTGTATACTTAGCTTCCGGCTATTGCCGCATTACAGATGTCGTGAGTTTTTTTATTAATTTCCTGATAAGAATATCTTATCTACGTTGAGTTATCTTTATTCTTATCTTGTGTTTTTTCTCAGATCATCTTGAGCTCTCCTGGTAAGACCGAATTAAATGGGATGCACACATGTAAATGATAGATCTAATTGCGTTGATCCAGTCGGACCTGGAGACCGCTAGGCCGCTAATTGGCTGTTCTTAGCCTGAACCACTTCACGTATTCTAGAACGTGTTGTTGTTCATGAATCTGGCGTCCAACCCTGCAGTTAGCTGCACATCTCAATAGCTGATGGTCGGGGCAACTTGTCAGTCAGTGAGTTGGAGGCTCCAAGCTTAGTACTGTCGACGAAGTTGTTGACGAGGTCAGATGATATCTGGGTCTGGAAATGGTGTTACTTAATGCTTGTTCAGATTGTTCAAATCCAGTGGAAAATAAAGATCGGAGAAAGTCAGCACAGACAATAAATGAGAAAGAATATAATGTAAAAGCAAGAGAGGAAAAACAAGAGGAGAAATTTATGAAATAATAATAAACAATTAACGACACAATTATAAGAAATTAATGAGCATTGATGAAGAATCTATTAGAAATCGATAAGGAATTAAAGAGATATTGATGACTGCACCTTTAAAGAACTGTCCACTTCCAATGCAATTCATCATTCCTTATTCCTCTACTTCTTTGTTAAGTTAAGAATTAACTTACCTGCGCTCTGAGCAGACACATAGTTGCTCACACTCTCTTATCATCTCAGTAAATGGCGAAGGAGATGTCGATACGAATGGTTCACTCAACTCGCTTGCCGTACACACTCCTGTTAACTTCATCTAAATATATACATATATATCTACTGTTTCTACGTCTGATTTCAATATTTTGCATTTCGCTGTTTACCAGTTGATCACGTTCATTGTCATCATCCAAGAGGGTGTTGTTGATCAACTTCCGAACGTCTCCTCATACGACATCGTTTTTCTCTGCTAATAATAGAAATGGAAGCATGCCATATTGCACACCTCTAATATGGCGCGTGTGGATTGTGTGAATCAAATTGCACCGAAATCTGCCAAATAATACGATTGCACTAAACCGTTGAAATGGAGCATGTTAGCAACTTGCGTTATAAGCAGCGAAATGTGATACACGTTCTTGTTGCAGAGAAGGAAACAGTTGTGAACATTCAAAACGGCGTCTATGTGATGTGTACAGAAGTTTTGTAGTCGACAGGAGCACAGTTAGCCGCTGGGTTCAGATAATAAAAGAATCAGGCAGTGTAGATACGGAGCTGCTTGATCGGCCGCGCAGTGGACGTCCCGTCACAGCCAACAACGCAGAAATGTTGAAATGTGCTGAGGGCATTATTCTTACTGATAAAACGACAGTCCATAGAGTGGCATCACACGCAGTCAGCACGAAGAAAACATTCAAGACAACTCCCTCAGCTGGACAGGTCCTGATCACTGTCTTTTGGGAACAAAGGTTTGATTCTTGTGGATGTGATTCCAAGACAATAGACAATCAATTCGCAAACTTACACTGAAACATTGAAACAAACTCAATGGACGTTTCCGCAGAGTTCGGCCGGACAAGAATCCAGCAGACCTGCCTCTCCTTCACGACAATATGCAATCTCACACAAGTCTGGCCGCACAAGAATCCAGCAAACCTGCTTCTCCTTCACGACAATATGCAATCTCACACAAGTCTGGCAACACGGGAAGCAATCATCACATCGTCTTAGACCGTACTTCCCCATCCACCCTATAATCCCGATTTGGCACCCTCTGATTTTCATCTGTTTGGTTCACTCAGAAATGCTCTCCGTGGGACAAGGTTTGAAGATGATGAAGAAGTAATTCATGCAGTCAAGAAATGGCTACATGATCAAGACAAAATCTGGTACGGGCTAGGAATACATGTACTTGTTGCGCGCTGGCATAAAGCTGTACAAGTTGATGAGGATTAT
Organism: Ariolimax columbianus; assembly: GCA_036924085.1. Lineage (NCBI taxonomy): Eukaryota > Metazoa > Mollusca > Gastropoda > Stylommatophora > Arionidae > Ariolimax > Ariolimax columbianus. The sequence continues at coordinate 115,728,374 of JAVGWX010000006.1, read as the reverse complement.
GTTGAATAGACAGATGTTTCCATGACAAATTCATGTATATTGTGTATAAATGCCATGCCTCTTGAATAAACAGCTCCTGAAATAAGCAATTGCGCATTACTTTCTGAACCTGCCTCGTACAATTCCAATGCCGTTTAATCAGTGCCATCGGTGCCATGGTTTTAACCCTTACACTACTGAAAGCCCTAGTATGAGTAGGACAATAAATCCACGCAAGACCTACTCGGTTCGTGACCTGAATGTTGATTATCTACTGAAACTATACTCCGCCGTTGCGTGCCTTCCAAGCAATGATCGACAGTTAGGTGTGATGATGTTCTCGTTATGACAGTGATCAACTATCCACTTGAGAAGTGAAGTCACTGCTTCAATCTCCCTCCTCTGTCGCTCGGACACTACATTGCCTCTCATACTAACCGTTAAACCCAATCCTCACCTCTCAGCTTCCATTACAGGATCAATCCATATTTTCGATACTATCATCATACAACGCATGCCCTGGAAGAACAGTTTTGTACAGGAATTGCTTCTAGAACATTGCCTCATACTCAGAAGTGTTTTGTACAGCAGTCTTCCATCTTTGTGTACTCCCCAATGTCTGTCAGGGGGGAAACTTTCTACTCTAAAGGGATTACACTGCAGTGATTTATGGCTCTTACGTCGTACTCCCAGTCGTCGTACTCCCAGTCGTCGTAGTCGTACTCCCAGTCGTCGTACTCCCAGTCGTCGTACTCCCAGTGTTGCAGGGCCAGTCTTCCATCTTTGCGACGGCCCAATGTCTTGAGTGGGGAAATCTTTTACTTTAAAGGGATTAAACTGCAGTGATTTATGGCTCTTACGACACGCTCCAAGTGTGGCAGGGCCAGTTTTCTTGACTCTGTTCTTCAAATACAGAATCCTATCGGAATGCACTCTGGCATGGTGATCACAGAACCTCATTATACCGAGTTACCGATGTCCAACTGCGCCACAAAAATCACTTAAAGACACAAGAAAAGACGCAAGCCAAACACGAAGAAGAGGAGAAAGAAGAAGATTACAGAAAAGAATTGAATAACATAAATTTCAAATGAAAGCCACTGATAAAATACGGGTGCTTTAAGAATGTGTTAAGTGGAGTTTTTATTTTCTGATTAGCGCAAGCCAGAAAACCTTTTTCTAGTGTTTCCACTTAATGGCACTGCCATCTTTACGAGATCTCCTCAACTACTTCCGGGGTACGCGTCCAACCTGTGGATCTCGGAGCCACGAGATGAGATTTGACGAGATTTGGCTGTCTATGTGCTTAAGTTATTTATTTATTTCCTTTTCTCTCTATTTACTCCTTGCTTTCATTTACTTGTCTCTCTATCTCACTCTCTCTCTCTCTCTCTATCTCTTTCCGACTTTTTCATCTACATTATGTCTTTATTTCTGATCCAATATCTCTGTACTTCTCATTTTCTCCGACACTCATATTGCACTTTTTTATAATTGCCTTATTCCTTTGTCTATCTCTCTCTCTATCTCTTTGTCTCTCTCTATCTCTTTGTCTCTCTCTATCTCTTTGTCTCTCTCTATCTCTTTGTCTCTCTCTATCTCTTTGTCTCTCTCTTGCTCTATCTATCTATCTATCTATCTATCTATCTATCTATCTATCTATCTATCTATCTATCTATCTATCTATCTATCTATCTATCTATCTATCTATCTATCTATCTATCTATCTATCTATCTATCTATCTATCTATCTATCTATCTATCTATCTATCTATCTATCTATCTATCTATCTATCTATCTATCTATCTATCTATCTATCTATCTATCTATCTATCTATCTATCTATCTATCTATCTATCTATCTATCTATCTATCTATCTATCTATCTATCTATCTATCTATCTATCTATCTATCTATCTATCTATCTATCTATCTATCTCTCTCTGTAAACTTCATGATGTATCACGATATATCTAGTTCTGTCCCATCTCTTTTTCTCTCTTTGTTGTATCACTCTTTCTGATAATATATCTTTCTGCTTTACTCTTTCTGTCTCTTTCTTTTTTATCATTCTATCTGTTTGCCGCAGTTCTCACTCTCCCTCCCCCCCCCCCCATTTCCTCTATTTCTCTCTCTCTCATTGTATGTTTGCATTCAAGTTTTTTTGTGTATTTGCGTGTGAGCATCTTTTAAACAATGCATAGGCCAAAATGAACACAGCAGAGAATGTTCAATGGCAATATTTGGTGAATGTCGAGACACGCCAGTTGGAAATGATTAGAAACAAGATTAACAAGGGAGAAATTCAATGTAGTAAAGCAAGCCTTTAATATCATCTAGCAAATAGGGCTGCATGTAGACTAGGGCAAGTGACGTTCTGTTAGTCCTTCAATTATAACATATCTCTGGGCCATCAGTATGATAGGAAAAAGGGTCGAGAAAGACCCTTAGCCCACTCAATGTTTTCTTAAAATGGAGTTATGGTGCTACTATGCTTCGGATGGAGCTAACATGTTAAAAAAGTGAAGATAAGGAGTTGACTGCCACAACCTATCTTGAAGTGGTGTGATAGAGCTGGCTGCCACATCCTGATGGAGTAATTTGAAGGAACAAGCCACCCAATCCAAGTGAAGGAACTAGCCGTCACAATACACGTGAAGGAACTAGCCGTCACAATACACGTAACGGAACTAGCCGCCACAACACATGTGAAGGAACTAGCCGCCACAACCCATGTGAAAAAACTAGCCGCCACTACCCATGTGAAAGAACTAGCCGCCACAACCCAAGTGAAAGAGCTAGCCGCCACTACCCATGTGAAAAAACTAGCCGCCACTACCCATGTGAAAGAACTAGCCGCCACTACCCATGTGAAAGAACTAGCCAGAGATACAACCCTGAGGTACATAACGGAAAACTACCCAAGCATGGACTGGACCCATGCATACACCGACGGTTCTGTAACAAACACAACACAGAACGGAGGGGCAGGGGCATTCCTGAGACTACCAAATGGCAGGAAAATAACACTGTCATTCGCTACTGGAAAATACACAAGCAATTTCAGAGCAGGGGCAGAGGCACTGAGGGCGGCAGTGGAAGAAATGGTGACAGGTAAAAGGAATGAAAGCCACATAGTCCTACTTACAGATGCCCTGGCCGTAGTCACAGCACTGAAAAGCCAGAAAAATACTGAACTTAATGATTTAAGAGCAGTACTCTGTGAACTATGCCAGCAGTCCGCACCAAAAATAGTAGTGGTACAGTGGGTTCCATCCCACTCCAACATCCAAGGCAACGAGGAGTCAGACAGACTGGCAAAAGAATGTGCAAGACTACCACAATCAGGTACCAGTGTGACATACGAAGAGTCAAAACGGCTAATTAGAGCTAGATACATGACCAAATGGGAAACTGAATATACTGGCTACACCAAAAACGATGCCTATTACCAGTTGAACAGAAGAGAGCAGGTCGTGGTCTTCAGACTTCGCAGTGGCCACAATAGACTGAGGTACCACCTATTCAACAAATTGAAGATAGATGGCTCCGACGAATGCCCGTGTGGTACCTGGAAAATTACCTCTGAGCATTTGCTGCAAAACTGCCCGACATACGAGGATCAGAGAGAGCAGCTGTGGACATCACCAGTGGCAACACTAGACAAGCTCTATGGCAGTGTCGACAGCCTCAGGATGACCGCTGCTTTTTTCGAAAAAATAAAGGTCGACGTCTGACAGCGTAAGAAGAAGAAGAAGGAGAAGAAGAAGAAGAATGAACTAGGCGCCACTACCCATATGAAAGAACTAGCCGCTATAGCCCATTTGAAGAAACTAGCCGATACAGCCCATTTGAAGGAACTACTCGCAACTACCCATCGGTTACAACAACGATTTACATCTTGCTCCTCTCAGCAGACGCACGATGTACCTATAGATAACGATAATAGGTCAGTGTACCATCATACCAAACCTGAGTACAGCTGAGAGAATCGCAAGATTTGATGTTCCAGGGATGTCTAGTAATGGAGGTAATTTCCCAGCAGAGAAAGTCGCCAGAGGTGATATTACAGGGGT